>QVRM01003563.1:562500-1115309 GCA_003439945.1 Dermanyssus gallinae | reverse complement strand
ACAGGGTGTGGAACCACCTCACACTGGCGAATTTTAACCAGCTTGAGAGGTGTTTCTCATTATATAAGAAGCGAGTGCTTTGCTTGCCTATTCGGGCAATCTTTGCTCGAATTTTTCCTGTATCTCATGTCAGGCTGTCCACCGGCTACTGAAACAATCCGACTAAGGCTAAAGATGCCGCGTACGAATGTTTTATTTCTGAATGGGAAGCTAATGTCGAACAGGCCAGACGGGAGGTCGGTGGTTTGAACGTTTTTAATGCCGTGCACCTTTGGCCTGGTCCTGCATGTGACAGTCGCCACGTATACATACACCAGGTACATAGTGCATAGTGCAGCCTTCCACGAGGAATACGAGTTGTGCACCTGCCGGTTCTGCCTGCAGAGGTGTGGCAAGTACCATGCAGTGGAATGCACAGCGCTGGACAAGAAAATTGTTGCACTATTTCTCTCGCCAAAAGCGTGAAGAAGATAGAGTATTATGAAGAAACGTCTTGAACTGGGTGAAATACTCAATCTGAGTGAAATAAATATAATTGAATTGATAAAGAACTCGTTTTCGTTTCGTTCAACTTGCGGGATTATCCTTGCGTAGAGCGCCCGTGCTAAGGCTGGGGTGTTTCAAACTTTGTCGATCGTTAGTATACCTCGATTCTGTAGGAAAATAGACTTCCATTATTTAATGTGCGGCAATGCGTCGTGCAGTCGGGGGAATTGAAGCGATAGTCGGTCAATCAGGTGTTTGTCTTTGTAGGATTTTTGTGACAGCAGTGAGGCTATTTATTGTTGAAGCCTTATCAGCTAAGATATTTGCCTTGCTGAGACTGGTGTCAGTAGAGGTGTGCGCAGGCCATTCTCTTTGCACGAGGTCTGCGTGTTGTTTATCGGTTAGCTCTTCTTTAAAGAAGAGGCCTTGTATCTTTGCAGGTATGAATTATTTTGACGAGGGGAGTGGGGAAGCTCTGGGAGTGGGTCGGTATTTATCTCGACGGACTGTTCTTTGGTTCTAGCGGGGCTGAAGCCTACTTTAAGCGCTCTACCGCAGATGAGGGGGGGGGACGTGAGGGGTTCACTTGTGTGGCCTAAGTCTTGATCCGCGTCCGCGCTCGGATATTTTGCTCATTCAGCCATCTAATGTGCGAGTATTATCCGAACTTGCTATCTTGTCGGTTTGAAGCCGTTTAGTACGAGTTTGAAATGTTCTCATCCGAGTTGTTGCTGTAGCGGGTGAGTAGTCTGGAACTCGGTGCTGACCAGAAGTGTCAGGAGGTAGTGGTTGCGTTTGTCGCAGAGACGGCAGGCTCCCACTAGCACCCTTTATCACAAAGAACTCACAAAACACGTCCGTTCACTACGGTGGAAAAGTAGAGACTATATATACACCCAGCCGGATCAAATTTTGGCGGGCTACCTGAACATGGCCATGGTATTCAACGAGAGCCTGTTTCAAGCAGAATCTAAGCAAACCATGGCCGACCGAGCAACGATGTCTAAGGAATTCCAGCAAGGATAGGTCACTATCCTCGCTTTTTCGTGCCGGACGAACCCCTATAAAGATTATAATGCAAATGTGTTTTCCCAAGGCGTCAATTTACACGATTGTGGCCAGATGGGCAGCTGCAGAAGAAGCAGAACTTACGCACCAAAGCAAGTTTTAAAATTGAGTGAACTGCGAGAGAACTCCAGAACTAGGTAAAAGTATCGCAAAAGTACATTTTGTATGAGCCTCAAACTTCAATGCGCAAAATACCGGACAGAGTCTTTCTGAGGCCGATACAGCAAACAGACTTGCTTAATGTCGGGCGCTTCTGGTTTTACTCAAGAATAAAGCAACATGAATTGTTCCATATCTTCCCTAACGAGAAATTATTTACTGTAGACGCAGAAATGAACCGACGCAATGACAAACGGCTTGTCGGCAAACCAGGAGACGTCTCTATCGTGAGAAAAGCAAATTTCCAGCGTACATGCACATATTAAGTGTATAAATGCATGATCTGCAAACTGTAGTGCAACCCAACACAGTTGTATTCTGTGCCGAATGAATTGCAATACGAGTTTCAGCAAGACGGCGCACCCGCTCACACCGACCCTTAAGTGCAAAGGTGGCTGGCGTCGCATATAAGCAGGGTCTGGGTGAAACAAAAATTCGTGGCCGCCTACCAGTCCGGATTTAAATCCTATGGATTACTATATGTGGGGCGTGAATAAGCGGGAATCTAAAAAAATGCTCAACATAAACACAGACTCGCATCCTCCATTCAGTAGGAGTATGCACAATTTGATAGGCAGGTTTTGCAAGATGCTCGTAAGCAGTTTTGATCTCGAAAGGAAGCGGCGGTTTAAGCAAACTACGATAACATTGATTTGATAAATTCATGAGGCGTATCAAAAATTGCATTCAGATATTTTTGTTCATTCGGATACAACATTTGGCCTAAGGGACATTAATTATTCTCGATTTAGCTGCAGCATTGTAGATTATAATAAACTTGACACGTTTGTTTTTTGAGTTATGCATCTGCATGCAAGTGATAATCTGGTTTTGAACTTACTTCTAACACTCACGTTAATGTGCTGTTTTATTCTAGCTTCACGCTTGTAAGGTAAGCTCTCTCTGCTATGCATGCTAACCGTTTAGTGCAAGAGTCAAACCTAACCTCAATAGGGTCTGCTTGAAATTCTTGTTTTGCTAAATGGCCAACATTAATAGATTCATCCGCATACTTTTTGATAGAGTTGCATATATACGAAAACCAGTCAGATCTCTTTATCAATTTATATTACAACCTTGTGTAAGTGAACGTGTAAATTTTTAGTCTAGAACAGCCCTGGTCTGCACCATTCGGCAAACGATGCCAGAATTGAGATCGCGTTCCCCCTCTGGACGTCAATGGAAAGTCTCTGGCGTAAGAATTGTGGGTTCTCTTGTCCCCAGTAATGATCTTTAAACGTTTTAAACGGAGTTGGAGTGTTTTCAACCCCTTTGACTGGGGCTAGTTTAATTTAGTAAGTAGTCTCTTAGTCAGGGGACCCGAAAGTCTCGAAGGCCACTGGGCTGAAGTTATGGGCTCTTGTCACTTCGGCGCATTTGTTCGTCTTGTTATTTACTGCTATGGTCGTTGCGTGTCCAGCTTCAAATGAGCCAAAACCGACCATTGAGGGAGAAAGTGAGTCGGTTACGGTGGCGTCCCATATGAGGATCCGGCCTCGTTCAAAGGGGATGAGAGTCATCCCGTCGGGACTCTTGCCGTCGTTCCTGGTTAGTCCAGTTGGTTCCAACGTGCTTGGATAGCCTGCCGTCGTCAGGGCCCATGCTATTGTGCCATTAATAGCCGCGTGACGTGATCGACGACCTTCACTGAGGCCTCTAATGCCCATCGCTTGCATGTTTTGCAGAGGTTGTCTTAACCTGAGCTCTCGTGGAGTCTTCGTCAGCTTAATCAGTGTGTAAACGAGCATGTTGACGGGCTAGCAGGGCCGACCATTCACTCTGAGATGTGTGTCCACCACCTCATTACCGACGGCGACCGTTACGAGTTCGCCATTCTCTCTCTCCCAAGCAACACACGTCCTCTGTCTGGCTCACAGCAACAACTACTAACTCATTTATTCTCATGCCTCCTTATATACTCACAGATTGCCCGCGCATTTAGTGACTTCCCGCGTCTTCATTAGTAGGGTGGCGGCATCTTCTATTTGGCGCTATGTATTTAGCTTGTTTCGGCATTGCCGCCAACCGGCGCTGTCTATGCCCGCGCTACTTAACGGACGCTGCTATCCTACACTCTCCCTCCCTTCACAGGCTTGTTTTGAATTATATCCCGTCTTGGCTTCCGTAAATGGCGTGGTGCGCGTCTAACTCGCCGCGGACATCCTTTTCAGCGGTCGTCTTCATGTTCACCGTGTGGCGCACCCGGCGGCGGCTGGCTTCCGTATACTGACCCAGTCGCCGGGCACGACCGCACGAACCTAGTTCCGACTGCCGTTATTTTTCCGTCTGCGTACTCTTTCGGTTCGTCCACTCGCGTACGCTCATCCTCATGTGTATTCTCCTCCGCCGCCTTCAGGCACGGTCTAACGATCCCAGCGTTGCCGCTTCTCCACACCGATCGCCTGTACATTCTGCCGCGTTCGTACACGTCCAGCCGAAATGGCCAAACTTACCACACTTTCGGCCCCTCACTTGTTTTGCCGGGCACATGTCGGCCCCGTACTCGTGGCTTATCCATCCGCACATCTGGCATCCACCCGCTCCGCCCATCCTGCAAACAACATGGCTTCCGTGACGTACCTCTCCACGGGTAACGCGGCCGTTAGGGCCTGTTCGACTGTTCCGTACTCGTGGCTTTTCCATCCGCGCACGGTCTACCGGCTCCGCGTTCTCGCCCTGCCGACGGCCTTGGTCCGCTTCTTTCCGGCGGCCCTTCGCTTCCCGAACCTCGTTCACCTACTCGTTTCTTCCTGCGATTCATCTGGCACTCGTGACGCACCTTTCCTCGTGTAGCGCGGCCGTCCAGTTCGACCCGCAAGGCCTCTTCGAGGAGGAGCTTTTTTCTCACATGTGGCCTTGTCGCCCCAGAATGAGGTGGCTCCTCAACACCAGGGTTTGAACGTCGAGCTTGCACCTCACCACTAGTCACCGCAGTGCCGCTAAGTACTCACCGTTGTCTTCACCGGCAACAGCTGCCGAATTCGTCGTCGGCAACGGCTGTTCCCTTGTGTTCCTTGAATATCTCCGTTGAACAGCTTCGTCACCATCCTGACGTAGTCACCTCGCCATCTTCCTCCGGCTCCATGCCTGGTGCCATTTCCTCGACGGTGTTGTTGGCCGGTCCATGGATCGCAGAACCGGAGGTGGGGGTGGCAGATCTGTGTGCATTGTTTCACTGCCTTTTCTTTCCTTCGGATCCTGTCGACTGCGCCAGTTGTAGTGTCCACCACCCCCACGACTAGCCGGCGACCGTTACGAGTTCGCCATTCTCTCGCTCAAGCAACGCACGTCCTGTTCCTAGCTCGCACCAACGACTACTGATTCATTTATTCTCATGCCTCCTTATATACTCACAGATGGCCCGCGCATTTAGTGACTTCCCGCGTCTTCATTAGTAGGGTGGCAGCATCTTCTATTTGGCGCTATGTATTGAGCTTGTTTCGGCATTGCTGCCAACCGGCGCTGTCTATACCCGCGCTACTTAACGGACGCTGCTATCCTACAATGTGATCTCTTTTAGTGAAGTTCAAAGAACCTCAACCAAACTGCTCGTGACTTGAAGTCGCATGGAGGTGAATTTGAGCTGACCGGCTTCGTCAAGGAATTTGCAGACCCTGCTGGAAACCTGGTGGGTGGCAGCAACTATTGCAGGGGTGCTAATATTGCCGGGTCTGGTAAGCCAAGCCCCCCCTCCTTCCTGGCTATTGGCAAGAAAATCTGTCGTTTAGCTGTATCGTCCAATTCGATGTTGAGCAGGTTGGTTATCGTATTGGCTGTAAGGTAAGAGAAGCGTCGTAGCTTGTCTGTTTTGTCAGTAAGGTCGATACCCCTCAGAATATGAGTTAGGCGTGAGGTTTGGTCAGACCACCTCAGCGGGTAAAAACCACTATCGTATCCTATCAGGGGAAGGCGCTCTGAAGCGGTACTCTGTTTAGCTAGCCACTTCTGCAATACGGGGGGACACCTTCCCGGAATCGGCGTACCCCAAGGAGCTCTACTTTGTCCGCGCTAAGTATCTTGCAACCCGGTAACAAGTGCTTTCGGAGGTTGCTGTTTCTGCACTCAGGGTTCCATACGAACAGTTCGCATTTCGATGCCAAGGCCAAGCCGTTTACCTTACCTAAATCGATAATGTTCTATAAGTCACTAACGATAGCAGATGCGTTGCCTGCCAGTACTCCATCGTCCAAGTACCACATGCTAAGCGGGCTTTTGAGCGATTTGATCAGATCGTTAACTGCCAGGCAAAACAGAGATGGACCAAGGGGATATTCTTGTTGTATGCCTGACTCAGACGATATTATTAAGTCAGACGTTACACGGCAAGTTGGGCTCGACATAATGGTACATATTTGGTTGTTGTTCTTGACTGTCCTTAGCAAATGGTCTCTCCTTACCTTATTGAAAGCATTTAAAAAATCCAGCTTGAGCAAGTACGTGGGACTAGTCCTGGAGGCCAGAAAAGAGCGAGTTGTATAAACTGCTGTTTCCACCCTGGCTTTGACCGCGAACTTTTGAAAGGACTAACTGGAACATGCGGTTCCACACACGGACACCGCAGCAGGGGAACTTCCTGCAAGCGCGGGCCGGTAGTGTGAGACTTCAACCCACTAGAAGCCAGTCATGTCCCCGTCCCCCCGTCTGGCTGGGAACTGCTTGCGCATAACATCAAACAGTCAGGGGAGTCTCTTACTTCTGGCGGGTGTGTTCCCCGGGAGCCTTGGGGAGGTGCGAGCAAACTCAAAGGGCGCCCCTTATCATCTCCTCCAGTATGTTCTTAAAAGCTTGTAACGATTCGTTTCAATGTGATGTTGATTCCGTCATTTTCTTGATGATTTCCTGTAGGTTAAGAGCATTGTTCCTTAAAAATGCGCTGCTCCGTCCATGATGAACACCTCAGCACGATGTGTTCTGGGGTGTCGTCGAGTCCCTCGCCGCAGTGGACGCACGTCTCTCCGAGGTTTGGGGACAGCAAATCGGCTAATAGTCTTGGACGGATAAAGTCCAAGCCTGCTGAGAAACTTCTTGGAAAGGATCGAACTGCAGCAAAGATGTCTTCCTTGCTTGTGTATCCGGAATCTGTTATTGATGGTTCAGGCCATACAGGCGGGTGTTTTGCTCTCTCAGTGCGTTGGCCGTATCTTGTCAGATGAAAACGTGTCAGTAGAGATTAGGATTCTAGCAGCATTGGTGCTGTCTCCTTCGGATAAATTGACTAGGACTCTTCGAGCAACATCGGAATCAACGTGAGTTTGCGCGTTTTCTTGAGTGGTTCTCTGGGCCGTTAGGTTATGTAACCTGGTGCCGCGCTCGTAATCCCGGAGATGCTTCTTTATGATTTGCTTGGTTGATACTTTTATTGGCTGGGAGGTGGAGGACGACCGGGACGAAGGAAAATAATGCCAACCAAGCATGGAAACTGTTCTGAGTGTGCACATCGTCGATCATCTTAGTGAGGGCCATGGCTAAGATATGTCTAATAGATTTTGGTGTGACACGTACTAACCTAAATGTTTTACGTATGCCTTGGACCTTGATTAAGATCTCTTTCATAGAGGGGTTGGTGACTCGTATCATTAACGGGAGACGGTGATATAGTTGTCGGGTGTTTTGCCCTGGTGTATTGTAGTAGGCCACGCCTGCTGTATAGTAGGGCACACATCAGGGGACAACACAACAGGGAACTTTCAGGCTAGGTTCGGCGTCTGCGATGTTAGATTGTGCCAGTAGTGTGGTTGTTGTCGTTGTTGGGGTTGAAGAGCTCTCGGATGACAGGCAGGTGTGATCTTCCATTATGATGAAGTGTGTTTAAACTCCTTGACAAGCGGTAGCAAAGCAAGTAGTAGATGAAGAACAGTAACTGTTTCGATCACCTTAGCTAGCTCCAGACTGACTACTGAAAGAAGACCAGACAATTATGACGATAGATGTGTAAGCGTCTTGTGGGCCTTGGTGTTGACCCGGCGCCGTGGTAAAATAACTCGACACCTGCTAAACGTCACAGCTCGTTGCTGCCGCTGCATTTGATAGCGTTTAACATTGTAGCAGCACAGTGTCAATAATAATAATAATAATTATTAATAATGCCGATGCTTTGAGTGTTCATACATTGCATATATGGAGTCGCTATGTAGTCTTAATTAGAAATATTAAATAATTATTATTGCTCACATTATTAATGTAATCGACCAAGGTACATACACATAGCGGGCATTGAACCTGTTTAATGTGTATGTTGCTATTCCGACAGGAGTACAATTTTAAAGCTGCTGGACATTCTTGAGGGAGCTGCCCAGGCCACCGGTCTAGTGAAGGGTAACCTCTTTTCATCAGCCGGTTCCGACGCAGCAGCCGGCACAGCGGCATCAAAGACAAGCTTTTTGATCCGCGAACGGCGCCAAGGTAAGAAGACTACCAACAGAAAATGCATGAACAAGGGTCTATTGGTCGAACGAAGTGAGAAGATGTGTCACAACTCTGTGTTTGCGTAATTAACATTACGTAGCCATCACTTATTGACAGACGACTTAAGCTCTTAGCCTAGAAAAGGCGTCGATTGGTCGCAACGAGAAGCAAGGTAGGGAACAGATGTTGGGAGTTGTGCACAGAAAGTCATCAAATTTACCAGGGTTACGCACCCTTCATATGATTACTCACCTAGCTCATTTCGAGTCAAGCAACACTTAAAGAGGGGGTACATCATTGAGGTTAGGAACTGAAAGGTTTGCAACGATGCGCACAGATGCATTGATTTTGATGTTTCTCAATTTTACTTAAATTGAAAAATTACGCTATATATATATATATATATATATATATATATATACAGTCTGCAAAAAAGAGATACAGCCACGCATTTTTACCACATTACACGCAATTATTATAACCAATCGTGTAACGATAGTGATTCATGCTCGTAGAGTAACAGCGGAGACTTCCATCGACATGTGGGGGGGGGGGTTCGAATTACTTTGAAACACGAGATCTGCATATTTGGCACAGGTGCGGACTTTTTTTTTGCAGAAAATCATCCTAAACTTGTTCAACATTATACCAAACCGCATTTTTGAAGTTATCTGATTTAACGGGAAGTTCACGTAATACTCGAGTATTAAGTATAATTGCTGGATGCACTCGATGTGTCTGCCTTTGTTTCCGTTGAGCCGTGGAATAAGCCCAAACGCCGTTAATCCGTTCAATTTACTCGCTAAGACATGCATCTTGCTAGTGTATCATTTTATCGCGGTATAGCTGTGCCAAATGTGAGGATCGTGTTTCAAAGTAATCCGAGACCCTAAATGTCGAAACCTCCGCTGCTATTCCATAAGCATGTATCACTGCAGTCTTTACACGATTGGCTATAATGAATGCGTGTACTGCGACAAAAAAAGTTGTGGCTGTATCTTTTTTCGCTATATATATATATATTTATATATGCCGCATTTGTTTTAGTGCATAGTAGTCCATGAAATATCCGGCACTCCACATTAGAAAAACATTTTTTTATAAAATGCATTTATTTGTAGTAAATATATTATACTGCGTAAAACTACTTTAAAAAAAATCAAATTTAAACCTAGATAATTATAAAGTGCAAGTGATGCAACCGGTCGACAAGCTAATTAGCTTAAATTGACATGTTCGTAAGTTTCTGTAGGTTTTGCTTTAGAACATACTTCTGGAGCTGCCTACTTAGGGAGATTAAATCCCAAAATGTACGAACACAGGAACAGTCTGGCGTCCCTTTCTGTGCTTTCCTGACGAAGTGTAAGCAATGCGAACAGCTCCACAAATGAGCGCACCAGAGTTTCGCCCGAACGGCTGCACGAGAATATATGCCCTATACATGGACATTTGTATGGTCAACTACGCGTATGATTATGACAATCACGGATATAGTGATTAGCGATTAGTGTGATCGTTGTTTAAAAAACAGCGTTATAGCTTAAACCGGGATTCACAAGATCTAGCCTATGATTTCCTACAGGATCTTTGCATTTTCCTGTAACACAGGATCGCATGTAAGGAGAAAGCCTTATGAAATTCCGGCTTGAAACGATCTACCCACCGAACCTTAAGGTTATTTAATTTCAATTATGCTTATTTAACTCAAATGGAGTATAATATACAGTTTAAAGGGTTTCTTCATAAAGCGCCATCTTATTCACGCCGGCAAGGGAAGTAATGCAACGATTTTTGCTCTAGGGGTGCGCATTTCACTACGTGGTACTTGGCACCCCTCTGCAGGCAGAACCGGAAAACGCACAACTCATGCTGCTGAGCTGAAAAGCGGCGTTTGACAATACCAGGTAGTGCTAACCATGCACTTTGTACCTGATGAATGTGTGGCGACTGTCACATGCAAGACCAGACCAAAGGTGCAAGGTATTGAAAGCGTTCAAGCACCGATCTCCCGTCTGGCCTGTTTGACTTTTGCTTCCCACTCCGAAATAAAACATTCATAAGGTACAGTATGCCACATCCTTAGCCTTAGTCCGATCGTTTCCCGTATTGTTTTGGGACACTACATCCGCTTGTTTATTGATTGGCTAAACGATGCCACCCACAAGCAACTTATTGACATGTGGCATGTCCTAACGGTTAGTTATCTAGGCCATTTGCACTGAGTGCAAATCTGACATAATGGCGCTTACTGCTCAGTCGTCTGTGCGAAATCTGTCGGGCGTATCATCTTAAAAGTGTGCCTCGCGTTGTGTTTCCCACTGGTCGTTACCACCAAGGCAGGGGAATAGAGCATGTCGCCCATTCGTTTCAACCAAAAAATTGCTAAAATTGCGTCGAGTTTTCGTTGGCAGCTACGCTATTTTTGGCGTGCGCTGCTGTTATGGGGCTATTTTTGATTCAAACACATTTTTCTGCGATAAGAGTCTTAGTTCAAAGGTCCGGTTGGCCAGGTTGAATGCTAAATCGTTTCTTATGAGTTGAAATTGTTTGATTCCGCTCAGCCGTGTCATTGACTGAAAATCCCCGAGTTTGAGTTGTTATTTCGGCTTCGATTTTGGTTTCACTGACTACTTGCCCTGCTACCGCCGGAAGTTTGGACCTGCTTTTGAAGCATGAGTCTCACGCCCTCAGCTATAGCTTTTACGGTTTGATTTTTTTAGACTTGTAAATTTTCAGCTATGCTTTATAAGCAATAATATGTTTGCGTTACAGTTTAGAGTTTTATGAAATAATGCTGCTATAAAGCGATTTCCAATAGGCATAGTTTAATAGCCGCAATACTGCCACAGGAGACGCCAAAAATATGTACCTGTTTTAAGGAGACAAAGATGTAAATAAATTTGAGCAATACGTTAGTCTATTCCAATTATACCTTCGTTCACTCTACCTTCGTTATGGAGAAACGGCACCATAAGGCGAATTATAATTTATTGTTACTTATCTAGCCTATGTGATAATGAACGCGTTTTAAATGCATCGGCGTGTATGCAGTCTCAAAGACGCGCATGTTTACGGGCCGCATTGACACGCAGTTATAAAGTATATATATATATATATATATATATATATATATATATATATATATATATATATATATATATATATACAGACACTCAAAGCTGACCGTCTACAATGAGGCGAAGCTGAATGGGCTGTGTATGAACGTGCTGTACCTGAAAAGGTTTCCAACTGAATGCAAATACGTTCCAACAACACTTGTTTACCGTTTGAAGTGGCTTTGAGGTGAGCCTTGTTTCAGGAACAATGCCTACCATCGTGTATTATAACAGTGCGTTCCAGCTGGCGACTTAAATACGCAGTGTCTGTGTGTAGCATTTGCCGTACAGTACTATTTCCGATATCGCGGCGATAATACCAACCCGCTAGCAATATATAGAGATCATGTATACTTAACGGAAATATAACTAAGAGAAATAAGCAAACATATCGGGTATTTGATAGAAGATAGACTTTTTCGTTAATTTGCATTCCGTTTAGTCTTTCCAATGTTCCGATTCAACTGCGCTGATTCTAATTAGAGTCACTTAGCAGTAACTGCCCCCTCCTCTGGAACTTGTCGCCATTTTCCGCCATACGCTACTGCTATTGCGTGCAGTTTACAACGTTTTTATACTGCGCGTCAACGCATAACGGACTTTTGTCACCGCCACTTTGGTCCGCTGCGTGTCTGCATAATATGGGGCGTTCATATGCACACATACATGAGCCTGATATATACGAGTATATATATATATATATATATACATAGGGGTTTTTATGCGGTCACACATGAGGAGAGTGAATGTCCAAGCACGTGGAACTGGCAAGATAGATGCCTTAATTAAATTTATGAGTCTATATAGCGCTATTCGAACGGTAGCCAAGTCAGGCCTGACTTGGCTAATTGGCTCTCGTAGCCGACTGCTACCACCGTTAGCGCTTCTCCGCAGCTAATATAAATTACCGATGACCGTCTTCCTTGAAATATGACTATATCCGTTGGAGAGGATGAACAGAGGCTTTGCTGGACAGGTTAAGAGGTTTGTTTTCGACCTCAAGACGCGCAGGTTTCACAGAAAGTGAGGTTCTCCATCAAACTTTATGACCAGCTAAAGTAGCCGCAGCTGCGGTGTGTGCATATATATATATATATATATATATATATATATATATATATGTGTGATTTGAAGGGACACTTTTCCTATTCAGTAATCGAGTGGCATTTAAAGTTATTCGTGACGTCGTAGACGTTGACAGCTCGTTTGAGTGCTAACTTGTGCTAACCAGCAGGCGGAGCAGCACCGCTAGATTGCTTCTGCGCGTTTCCTTAAAGCGTGTAATCGGACCATCAGTTGTCCATGATTGCTACTGATCCGTTCGGGATAATCATTCGGGACTACATTGCGAAATGTCTTCGCAAGTACTAAGTCCATTGTCCACGCATAACATGTACGCTATCTGCCATTCTCTGCTTGGCAAATATATATTAATAGATATATATATATATATATATATATATATATAAATTGACTGTCAATATAGATTGTGTCCTATCACTACCATAGACAGTTATGAATATTCAATCACAAGGCAGTAATAGGCAAGCGTTTGAGGTAATAAAGAACTCAGTGTTTAGTTAGAACCTCGGACGCACCCTGTTGTACTAAAGGCTCGGAGCCTCGTAATATTAATTTGATCTCTCGCTCTCTAGCGCGTTTTAATTCTGCTATGTTCGATGCTGATTAAAGGTCAGTGGTTCGATTGTAGTTAGCGTATGAAAAAAAAAAATCAGATAAACAATGCAAAACTTGCGGACTGCATAGGGTTTCTTATTAGAACGCGAATACTGGCCAACTTTGATTAGCTAGATACAGAAGTCGACTTCCCAACCGTATAACACTTAGTCGATAAATTATTAGCACTTTTAGAATCGCATCGATCGTTGTCGATTCAATGGTTACGCGCGATTGGGAAGTGCACGCGTTTGGGAGACATTTCTTTAGTTCTGACACTTATTCCAGCCAAACTGGATACGTCTTTGCAACTAATAGTTGGCGGACTCCAAACCCCGTGCAAATCTGCAAGTAACGCGGACTGCCCTCTGCCGTTGCACTACATTTATCGTGCCTGTACTTTTCTCTCAAAGTCGACCTCATGCCATATGTCGCTTGATTGAATGCTTATATCCGGATGTAGATCATTAACAGCATTCTTAATAGATGCTCACAGGAAATCAAATATCAGCTGAGACTATACGGTTTGATCCCTTATTTAAAATCATATTTTCTAGTCTTGCATTTTAAATACATGTTTAAATGTAATCTAGTTGAAGAGTATTGAGAGCTTTTTCTTCGCGTTTTTCTTTAGTAAAGCGCATTCGTTGGATTTGGTTCTGTTTCGGTCTTTTCTACTATCTGCCTCCCTATATGTATATATATATATAGGCATTCTTGGAAAAAAATCGATCTTCAGGATGGTATTTTCCGAGCCACACTGTTAGTGCTAATTATCTGTTAATCTAAATTGCTAACCTTTTACCAAATAATAAAGTTCTCAATCAAATAGATGTCATGCTTCTGTCATATATGTCATAATTGCCTATGCGTATGGTCTGTGCTTCCAGAGAGTATAAACGACGTAGCATGTCACAAATGTGATGTTGTAAATTGGAACCTTTTTACTATATTTTTATTGTCATAATCAGCCACGCATACTTACCGTCTTTTACTATACGCCTAGTGTCATACGAAAAACAACAAATAACTTTTAACGTTGGAAGCTTTTGATGTTAAACACAAATATTAGAATGACGCCATTGTTGTACATTATTTTCTATTATATAGAATGCTTGGCTGAAGGGCGTGCGAAAGGTATCCAATGAACCAATGAGAACGGTTCTAAACGTCACAATGTACATGAGAGTTCTTATGTTGTATATATCAAACACTGGCAATGTCTGATGGGTCTATTCCGCTTGTTGCTCAACGACGGCGATTCCTTTTTCATTGAGTGGCCGCTTAGCGCCGCAAGCCATAACCCTGACGAGGTTTCTTCTTATAACGGCCTATCATATTACATGGATATTCGACGGTACAATATTACATGGCATGCCCGAATTTGCGCGGCACATTTAGGCAGAAGGAACAGAACCAAGCTCTTACACAGAGTTCACAACAGAGTGCGCACAGCAAGGGTTCAAGAACTGACCGACACAGGTCAATACGAACGATTTCGAAAAACTCTTTGATCTTGATCAGAAATCTTGCATGTAAATTTAATATGGTCATAACGACCATGTGCAAGCTTGTTCATGAGGACCTCCGGTACAATTCCTCTGCCATACAAGTCAAGCAAATAGGCTTTGAGGCCGTATAAACCAATCTATGTCATTTGCTCTTCTCTTTTCTCAGACACGAAGCAGTAGGCCATCCTCGTATCGTCTCTGACGAGAAAATATCTATTACGCACGAAAATGCCGAAAACGATTGCAGGGATGACCGCTGGCTTGTCCACGATACAGGTGATGTCCTCTTTGTGGGAGAGCAAAGTCCTGGCCAGTGTTCAGGTTCTGAGTGTGATTTCCAGTGAAGGAGATGCCATGCTGCCGTACTTGCTTCGAAATGACGGCACCATTACAAAAAGAGGTTTACGTGCCTGTACTATAAACTGTCATGCAACCGTGGAAACGTGAAGTGTCTAAGGGACTGCCTGTATCAGGCTTTCGGCAAGACAGCGCTCTCACTTATACCCTTTAATTTTAGAATGGTTCTCTGAGCAAATGTTTCCAAGCGAAGATGTATAGCTGCTGAACAACCCCGATTTGATTCCGTTGGACTACCATGAAGGAGCGTGATTGAGGAAGGGTCTAACGTGTCTAGCGTAGCCTTGCTCATTACCGCTATTACGAAAGTGTTCAATATTTTAGATAGGGACATTTTGACACGGGCTTGGTGCAGTCTAGACCCCGAATCAAAAAAGTGATTAGCGCGAGTAAAGGTGATATTGATTAAAAATGTTTGCTTTGAGTTCCCCGTGGACGTATGCAAAATATTTCATCAGAGTATATATTTTCATTTGGGTACAGACTTAAATAGAGGTCATAAAGTACGCGCTAATTTAGACGGAGCACCATGTATTAATAAAAAGTTGTTTTACATATATATATATATATATATATATATATATATATGACGACGACTAACATAGACAAAGTTAAGTTTATTAGACACAGGACTTGATTATTGAAAAAATATATATAATGCGCAAATAATCCACCCTTGTTTTTCACATACGCCCGCAGCATTCTGAAAACGGTATCGACTGCTGGTCAAAGGTAGAAAACGTCGAGTTTGTTCTGCTGCTCGCAAAGCGCTTGCTTGAGCTCGTCCAAATTTTAGAATCGTAAACACCCAAGACCGATTTTCAAAACCTCCCACACACAAAAATCCATGCAGTTGAGGTCTGAGTTCCGCGACGGCCCGTCCGACTTTTGCAAAGAGCTAGGAAGGTGCTCTCTGCACCACCCCCGCACGCTCTACTCATGTAGGCGGGTGTCCCGTCCTGTTGAAACAGCCTCGGGCCAAGGTCGGCCTTTAAAAAGTAGGTTTGTGCCCAGCAGAGTACAATGAGTTTTAAAATCATCTGTCGATAAAATTCGGCCTATACGTTCTGTGATGAGTCGATGAAATTCAACAAAGCGATGCCGATTGCCGATATTCCGGTCCATACCATGGTTGTGGCCCCTTTTGCGATCGGCCAACTACTCTTCCACGGGCCTTAGCTTCGTCCGCGCTTCGGTCGTTTTCGCTGCTGAACTTTTGCTGCGCCACTCGATTCTGAGATATGGACGAGCTCAAACAAGCCCTTTGCGAGTAGTGAGACAAACTTGACGTTTTCCACTGTCAACCAACTGTCGATAGAGCTTTAAGGAGAGTGCAAGCTTGTGTGAAAAGCAAGAGGGGATTCTTTTTTTGGTTTATATACTATATTATTTGATAACTAAGCAATGTACCTAATGAACTAAGCGTTTGCTATATTAACCTGCTGTCAGTCAGTTTACACTAAGCTCTCAAAGTTGATGCCGTAATTATAGCCCACCCTGTGCAGTATATACGAGTATATACTTTCTGGGCTGACTCTTAGCCAAGATTTGACGTCCATGGGGGGACTGCTTTTTGCATTGATTCAGAGACGGACTCCATAAATACAAATGTGCAACGGTGGGGCTCAAACCCGCGCACCTATACGTCTCCTTCGGTTGCGAGGCGCAGACGAATGCGCCACGCCACCGGGCTCGACATATACGAGTATATGCTCGACTGCAAGTGCATGGCTTATGTGACGACAGGGTTTGGGCGTGAGACTAGTTATAGTGTCATCGTGGTTCTAGTTAAGGCTATGACTCACTTAGAGGTAACGGTGACTCTGATAAACTTAGAACGCATGTGCTCTAACGTTCGATTGTCACCTGAGACCGAACAGATGCCACGGCCGGCAAAATGACGTGACTCAAACACAAGATGGCGTACCCAACAAAATCGTAACTAATTAGCTAGATCTATATATATGTATATATATATATATATATATATATATATATATATATATAGTTTATTAAGCGGTCTACCACATACTAGAGTGCGCCTGAATTTTACAACCTTCGCGTTCGTTGCATGCTCCTAAGCAGCGGTACTAACTATTTCATCATGTGGCATAAATGCGGGCTTCCCTCCCACAAACATATATATATATATATATATATATATATATATATATATATATATATATATATACATATATAGCACTTTTAACGCCAGCCAGGCTAATTTAATTTTAGGTCAATACGCATAGACGGCGGCTGTCAGCTGAAAATAGCGTCGATGGGACAACGTAGCTGATTGTGATCGCAGGTTGACACGCCGTTGTCCTAACGGTGCGCCACAAGGTTACTGGAAGTAGAACGATCTTGTGAACAACTTACATGCTTACGCGAGAGCTTGGGGAATTACCATACGAACGTTAGCATATGGCTCGCATCATGGCCTGTCCTTGACCCACACTGTTTTGAATAGGACACTGTTTAATACCGGCATACATTTGAGTAACATTTTTTCTACGCAAATGGAAGTAAAACGTGAAAAGGCTTGATCGCATGATAATGTGGGTTGCCATCATCAACTTCAAACCCTATAGTGTTTTTCGACAACGTTGCTTAGTCTTGCAGCTCTTCCACCTGATATGAATAAAGGATGAATCATTCGTCATTTACTGAACCCACGTATATATATATATATATATATATATATATATATATATATATATATATATATATATATATAAATATATATATCACTTCCTGCATTTTGTCCCTGAAGCGCTAACAGCGCTTTAAAATAGGCCTTTTCCATATAAACACGCCCTAAATAGCGGCTCAGATAGATTCCACGTTAGCATGTCTGAGTTTGATGCTGACCGCACCACAAAAGCGCCGCAGATAGCTAACATACGTACTTTACGGTCGATATCGGGTATCCAAGTAAGTCCGCTGCCAAGTCAGCTAGCATTGGCGCATTTGGCGCGAAGAAATTTGATAACGGCCGAGGCCCACGACGAGCTTACTAGATTATCTTATGCACACTAGGATAATTATTTGCATAGTCGTTTTAGCTCAATATTTTGTTTGTTATATACGGCTTGAGGCTTATTTGAATGAAAGCAAACTTGCAGGCGGAGCACCAACGATCAGTAATAATACATAATTCAAGAAGTTGATGCCGAGTTGTAGCGTATGCAGCCTGTATATACATCCGCCTCTTCTTGCAGTTATGTAGTGCTATCGTATGCTTGTCACCCTGCCAACGTGGTACTGTTGTTTCGGAATAACTATCTTAAATATATGACATGACTTCGTTTGTCATGTGCACCGTAGCACGCTTTCTCTCCCTCTCTCTACTGTGGCTTGCCTTTTAATCGCGCACGATGTAACCGTTATGTTGAAGCATACCCAGTGTAGGAAACTTTCTGTATCTATTGCTATATATTAACGCGTGATGTCCAGGCGAAGTCAAAATATAATAATAATAATAATAATAATAATAATAATAATAATAATAATAATAATAATAATAATAATAATAATAATAGAGCATTGTTCTGACGTCGTTGCGTGAGATATTTGCTTCTCGGCAAGCTGCCTCTTTTATGTCTGCCGAAACCGTGTTCCGGCGTTTGTGTTATTCGTGATGTTTGGCGACGTTTCGTGCCACACTTTCGCTGTTACACGGTATCGCTTACAATATCGTCGACTCTGTTGCCTGTAGTGGCGATGGCGGCCACCGCCACTACAGCCGATCTGAATGCATGCCATTAATCAATTGATCAATCACTCAATCAATTTACTAATCAAACGATATCTATACTAAACGTATTGTCTTTTCTCAACGACGAATGCCCGCCCAGCAGCAGCAGTCGGCAAAGGCGGTGACCTGTTTACGAGTTTGTGCCACGAGAGGGTTCTGCCCGGCGAGTATCCCGACATCGGCCGCAACGAACGCGGCGAGTGGCGATACCTTACCGGAAGGCAGCTCGTCCAGTATACCTACTGTATGTACGTAAGCCAAAACTTACACCACCTACCTGCTGCTGCACATGCTTGAAATCGATGGATGCGCACCCATAGATACGTGTAGGAAGTACAGTAGTACACTTACGCATGCCCTAGCGACTAGTGATTGCAGGCCATCAATAGCTGTATAAAAGAACACGTATATACATATATATATATATATATATATATAATGTCGAGCCCGGAAGGGTGGTGCATTTGCGTGCGCCTCGCGACCGAAGGAGACACATAGGTGCACGGGTTCGAGCCCCACCTATTGCACCTACCTAACGTTGCACATTGCACACTGTATTTATGGGGGGCCGTCATACGAAGCAGTGCGAAATCAAACCCGTGATCAAAACGTTAAATGTTGGCCGAGGGTCAGCCCGAAAAAGGTTAGGTATACATCATATATTATAGGTGCACCTGTGGCATTACCAATGATTTAAATATGGTACAGCTGAAATGGGACTTGTTTCTCATTTTTGAGTGCATATTTAGTGGGAGCCAATATGGGCCGCCCATTTTCTATCTACAATGTCAACCATGACGATTCGGTATGA
Source organism: Dermanyssus gallinae (assembly GCA_003439945.1). Lineage (NCBI taxonomy): Eukaryota > Metazoa > Arthropoda > Arachnida > Mesostigmata > Dermanyssidae > Dermanyssus > Dermanyssus gallinae. The sequence continues at coordinate 1,095,962 of QVRM01003563.1, read as the reverse complement.
CTAGTAATAGCAGATCAGCGGCATAATCAATTATCAAGGTAAGCTAAACAAAACTGGATTTGGCGCTATTTAATTGTATAACACTATATATATATATATATATACAAGATCTACTATTAAAGAAAAACATGCATCGCCACCTAATAGCATTGAAAACACATTGTCAACATTACATTACAACACTTTGCAACACTTTACGGTACGTTTTTGTTACACACACACACATATATATATTGAATTGAATTGAATTGAATATCAAACATCTACTATATTATTATTATTCTCGGTTATCGGTGCGTCCTTGCCTCAAACGCCAGATGACTCGTGACCAGATGCTGTTACAACGTGTTTTTCAACAAGATGCGCGTATAGGCGCCATTTGTGCTTCTCCCGTTGGTGAATAATGTGGCCGATGCCCGCGCTGGCTAGTGCACGATAGCCTAGGGTGGACGTGTCGGAGGCAATGACGACCTACGTCGGCGGCCGATTATGCCCCAGTCCTGGCTGGTAAGGCCATCGGGTCGACGCCTGTCGTCCCTCTGCAGTTCATCAAGCTCTAGTGTGACGCGGTATCCGGCTTGTCTGAAAGCGTGTCCGAAGATGACATTGGTGGCATCATGGCGGCCCTGCTTAAGCCTGCTTAAGCTTAATGCAGCTAAGTCGGAGCAGGCCTCGTTCATCCTCTCGACCCCATCGAGGAAATCCTGGCCAAAGCAGGACAAAAAACAATGGCGTCGCGCAAAATCAGGAAGTTTGTTTACTGGTACTACTCGATGTGAAAAACGCCTTTAACAGCGCCAACTGGGCGAAAATTCTCGAGGCCATGGAACGACAAAACATACCTCCTAACCTGGTCCGCATCGCCTCCTCCTATCTGAGCGACCGCCACCTGCTGACACATAACGGCACTTTTAGCATCACCGCCGGAGTTCCACAGGGGTCTATACTCGGACCAACTCTGTGGAATCTGGCATATGACAATATTATGCGCTTGCAAAACCACCCATCCGGGCCACAAGCGCTAGCTTACGCAGACGACCTGGCACTTATTGTAACAGTGTGCCATGATGCCACACTCGAAATCATAGCAGACCCGCCATGGGTTGTGTCTCCCGATGGATGGCACAAAACAACCTCCATCTGACTCCAGAAAAAAAACTGAGGCAATCTACCTGACAGGCCGCGAACGCAACCGCGATCTACGCTTGACATTGGGTGGCCACGCTATCACGGTGTCAAAAACGGCAAAATATATGGGGATCACTCTTGATTCCGGCCTCACGGCCGTGCCCACATCTTAGCCATATCCCCAAAAAGTGCATAGAATCGCCAGGGCAATGGCTAAATTTGCCATTGCCCTGGCGATTTTAGAGACATAATAGGGGCGAAATAGCAAAGAGAATATATCAATATTCTCTTTGCTAAATCGGGGGCGTCGATTTAGCAAAGAGAATATTGATAGCGTCGGCGGTGGCGTTAGTGTGGGCTGACAGGGCCCTTCGCACAATCCGCAACAGGCAGCTCCTCAGGTCGGCTCAAAGATCAATCGCCATACGAATTAACAGAGTGTACAGAACCGTCAGCATGGAGGCTGCGCTAGTACTAGCCGGAATGCTCCCATGGGACCTCCTGACAGGACAAAGGAGCACCATGCAACTGGACGGACATACTGACTACAACCAGGCTAGCGAGGCGACGATGCGGAATTGGGCGGAGGATTAGCGCGCCTTACCCTCGCGTGCAGGCTGGAAATGTCACCACGTCGAGAACCCTCATGAATGCTATGGCGGCCCAGGCCAATGCTCGCTAGCATTGTACCCCACGCAGGCTGTAACGGGACACGGCCATTGCCAGACATACATAATGAGGATAAGCAAGTCCCACTCATTTGTGCACAACCGGGGTGCCTGACGACGTGGACCACACGGTCGCAGGATACCGAAGACTCTCCTCACCTGATTGACGCGGCCCAAAGTTTCTGACGCCAAAACGAAGGCAGGTAAAGTCCGTAGTACATACAAGACAGAGCAGAAAGTAGGCTTGGTGTCTCACAAGATGACCCAGCCGCTGGAAAAGCCGGGACGGTTGTTCTCCCTTTTCGGCCAACACCAAGCCAATCATGTCGGGGAACACCGCCGTACCCGCCAAGTCTAGTTCACACCGGCTCTTTACAGGGATGCCCTAGAGCTTAGTGTTAAATTCTGCGATCACCTGCTATCTCTTTCTTTGTCTTCGAAACCCTGTAGGAATAGCGCGCAATTAGAGGAGTTGAGTTGCAGCCCGCTCCATTGTTCGAAGCGCTCTAAGATCCTTGATGTCTCTGAGTAACACTAAACAATCGTTGTCAAGGAGGATTTTATCGTTGAGGGAAAACAGAGGGACCTTGAATGTCACCTGCTTGACGTACTGATGCAGAAGCAGGCTAAACGCAAGAAGGGCCGCTACGTCCCCCTGTTGACAATCGGCTGATGACGTGATTTCAGCCTCGCCAAACATTAGGAGAGTCGGCCTTATATACGCTCAGTGCATCATAAAATAGAAAGCCGGGACGTGCTTGGAAACCTGTGTCAAGAGGTGCCCTTGTTTGTTTAAGTTAAAATCATCCTTAAATATAATTTTAAAAGAAAACATTTCTTGTTGTTTTCGAGAAATGTGCAAGTTGTTTGGACAACTATTGCCGCCCCATTATCAGTGGCGTATTCAATGTGCCGTGGCTGCAGATAATTTTTCACATTGATTGAGGGAAGCAGGATCATTGTGGCCAATCTATGCAGACTGCAGCTGACGGCTATCGGTCGGTGTCCCCTGGTTTTCTTTTTTAGGGCGATGAGCCACCCGCCGTATATGACGCTTCTCACAGCGTCTGGAGCCCGTTGCGTCTTATGTCACATACCTTGGCGAGTGTTTCCAGCACATCTTTGGGATCCGTTTGCAGGGAAAAAGCATTTTAGATGGTCAGGCGTGAGGCCATCGAGGCCGCACCAGATGTAAAGGTGCGAAGTGCTTTGCGACTTTCTCGCTCGAGCATGACCCGACCGCTGGCAAGCCAATAGTAAACGGTGGCACTATGTCCCCTGCAGGAGCAAGAGGGTGTTTTGCCATCATCTCACTAATCGACTTCTCCATTACGAGCGCAATCGGGCGAAAGAAAATATTCTAGTTGCTCTCCGCACATTAAAATCCATGAAGGGCTTGTGAGCAGGGGTCTGAGCGCGGCCTTTAGCTGTTATTACACGTTCGGTCTCCAAAACAGGCCATCTTTTCCCGGACCACGCTGGTTAGGATATGAGCCTCTTTGAGTTTTTTTGTCGACGGGGTAGACCTTTAAGGCGAGGGTGAGCAGCGCGATCTAGCTCGCTTCGTCATTATTTTTCACGAGATCTTTGAGCAGACAGTGGAGAAGCCTGCGTAGGGCGATTCGCGCTCCCGTTCGAATCCTGCGCAGCACCTTACGTGTCATCTTGGCGTTGGCGAGTAACCGGTAAAAAGGAGGTGGACAAAAGGGTGGCAGGTGTTGGCTAGGTGACTGCTCTCCATTTGCTGGCGGCTGGCTGGCGGGGTGAGAAAAGGATTCTGCTAGTGGAGCGTGCGGAGAAGGCAGCGGTTGTGAGATGCTGCTAGTAGTGGCAGCAGTCTGTTAGAGCGCTGTTGTTCCACTAAATATGGCTATCTGCTTCTTATGAGTGCTTTCTGTGTGAATCTGGACACCCTTTTCGTAGGCAAGCACGCTGAACGCCACGGGCATTGAAGCTCGTTAGCCATTGCTGCTGCTGCTTCTTCTTCTCATGTGAAATAGAGCAGTTGCTGGCTTCTCTGTGGCTGTCAACTTCTTATGCCTTGCCGTTGCAAGGGAAAACGCCGTTTTCAGTGTTGCCGCGATGAGCTTTTGAAGCAACTGTTGACGCCACTTTGTAGATTAGTCGTTCCAACCTTAAAATTTGGTTGAGCAGCCGTTAAAGTTCGAATAATAATAATAATAATAATAATAATAATAATAATAATAATAATAATAATAATAATAATAATAATAATGTTCTCTTTAACCTCGGGATATTTAAGTTGGTAACAAAATAGGAAAGTTCCGTTAACGTCTGGAATCTCTATTATACCACACTGGAAGAACAGCAAATACAAGCACAAAGGATCTCCGATTAGTAAGACTGTTTCAAGAAAACAGCGGTTAGGCTTCCACGCGTCAAAATGTGAAGACACTACAGCCGGGAGAACTCTGTAAGATCACGAACGGGCAATATAAATGATATAATAACTGTTACTGGAACAATATAAAATAAATCTGTTCCTGGAAAAATGCAACGCAACTTGACGTAGACCGCACAGAAACTCAAAGAGCTTCTGTGAATGCAAGGAGAACTCTACACGTACTTCTAGCTAAGAAGACAATCTCTTCTGAAAATTTTATATTGTCTAACAGGTATGCCTACGCAAACAGTTCTCAATGTCTAGAGGTACAGCATCTAATCCCTGCGATTTAAGTGTATTTTGCATGCCAACGTCCTCAAAACGTGGGAGTGCAAGTGTGCTGAAATCGATGTAAATCCAGCACCGAAGCAATGCAAAACCAGGCATGGAAGGGGCCGAGTCGGTCTAACCGCCATATGATGACTAGGTTCGCCGTGCACGGTTTACACCATGTGCTGTGCGCGACCCCCGGGTTCCATGATCCCTCTGACTCATGTGTGTGCCTTCGTTGTAAACTACCATGCGGTAGATACCATGCTGCCTCCTGTACCCTAGTTCCGTCGCTAGCCAGTCTAGATAACCAGGCCCACGTCATAACTTTATAGTTTTACATATCTATTATTTTATATGTCTAAATGTGTGTATGTGAAGATATGCATAAATTTTAACAGTACTATTTCTACACAACACGTGGGATAATAAACCAATTGTAAATTTTAACTTTATCGTTTGCTAATGAAGCATCACATGCATTTTTAGCGCAAAAGATTAATAAGGTACTAAGTACTCAACCTTACGGACCACCTTGCCACACGTTCCAACCTCACAATAACGTAGTGTTGTACTTATAATGTTGTATACTACTACTACTACGAATAATAAAATTGTTCATAAAAGTAGTACAATTTATAAGGAACAGGTCCTTTGTACCCAGGTTCGTTAGGTGCTGTGTCGGTATCAAACGGCAAAGAAAATTAAGGCCGCAGACATATATATATATATATATATATATATTGGTCGTAGATCTATGGAACAACAACGTAGCCATTGCATTTGAGTTGAAGACTGCATGTTCTGTCTCCATCTCTAGTAGGTGTTTTTTTAATCACGGCTTAACAGAATAGTCTAAAGTAGGTAATTTTTGAACCAAGTCCGCACGCCTCGCTCAGAGCTTCTGTGAACGAACTTTAACTCGAACTCGGTTTACAGACGCAGGCATTGCGTTGTAACAGTAAAGGTAACTAAAGGTTTAAACTCCCTTGTTGCCCCCCCCCCCTATCTGATCCAGAACAATCAACTGCGTAGTACGCTATGCTGGCTAAGTTTATGCCATTTATCTATTAAGCAATCGTGCCTCGGCCAGTAAAATATTGTCTGAGCGTTAGATGCAATCAATCTTTTCCCGCTTATGTGTATCTTTTTTACTTTTTCGTCGTCGTAATTCCGATACAAAAATATGTTCAAACAATGGCCTACGTATGTAGAACGCGAGTTCCACGTCATGACAGGCTAAGCGTCGTAGCTCTTACTTGTATGCATATATATTATATATACTAGTTAGTGTGCGTATATATTATATATACTAGTTAGTGTGTGTTAAGATAAAGCGCGGGGCAAATGCCACACATGGGAACGAAGATGAAGTTAGCACTACGAGAGCGGTTAGCCGAGAAAGAGTGCTTCAGTCGGAAGGAGGCGTTTTGACGTCTTGACGTCCCCCGGCGTCGTCAGAGTGGTTAGAGCGAGTGTCGCAGCTTTGGCTACTTGTGCTAACCCCCCAACTGTTTGTGCTTTTCGCGGCGGGTGTTGCTGTCACGCTCAGAAGTCGACCGCTAGACACGCTCATACATGGAGGAGGCGGTGGAGGAGGGAGGGGGGGGGGGGGGTGCGAAGGCAGAGGCCGCGGCAGCAGCATACCGACCGCCTGGAAGAGTCGTAGTAGTAGTAGTATCCCGTAGTAAAAGTATCCACAGATGGAAGAATGAATGTATAAACGCAAGATACGGAAACATACGGAAACTCACTCACGGCCCAGCTGCCAACTTTCTCAAGAAAGAGGAAGAGATATATATATGTATATATATATATATATATATATATATAAATAGAGAGAGAGAGAGTAGGAAGGAGAGACAAAGGCACACATGGTTATGGTCGTCGTCGAGTGGCAGAGGCCGAGCCAGTCACCCACTGTGATGGGGGTTCCTATGCGCCCTTCTCGTTAAGCTGTGTGGACCCCCCCTACTTGTCAAGCTCATGCCCGGTGGCGCGTCGAGCTCAACGCCAGTGACTGACAGAGGCAGAACAGGCAGACAAAGGGAAAAATGAGCAGAAAAGAAAAGGAATAAGAAAGACACGAAGAAAAAATCGCTGACCAGTACTTCGCCCGGCTGGCGACCCGCCACTGGCAACACGGGACGCAGCGAATTGCATATATATTATAACAGTGATGACTATTAAGACATTCAATAGCATAGCAAATAATAATAATAATAATAATAATAATAAACACTCGTTGTCGTGGTCGTCGTTGCGACCGTACGTCGATTCCAACGTTGTAAACGACCGGCTTAGAACACTGGCTGTCGCTTCGTATGCCGAGCCTGAAAACCTGGGATTTCCTTTAGCCTGTCGGCTTTGGTCCACGTTGCACACACACACACACACATATATACAATCGCGTTTTTTCTTTTTTTCTGCCTACTTCTTTATCCCTGTGTGTGCCCATCACAGAGAAACGGGTCTGTGCGGGCCACCGCAAGCATTCATTGCTTGCACTTTCAGCTTCAGCATCCACCACCGAGGGCAAAAGAAACTTTGCCGTCTGTATAGTGACAACGGCTTACTGCGTCTTTTGACGTCCCTACCTCTTACGACAAAGTGATTCACTTAGACAAGTCTAGGCTAGAAGCGTTTATGCTAATCCTTTCGTTACAGGTTTGAATGTTTTGCAATGACATCAACTTAAACTCGACCTACCTAAGCTAACGTACATAGCTGAATGCAAGTGAACTCACTAGTGTCTTGGCAAAGCACTTACTAAACGATTTCGCTTGGCTATCTTTCTGTACCGACTTCTGTACTCGCATTTCGTAACCGACCAGTGTAAGGGTATGCATGAACATTTGGATGTGAATATATAGTATCGTAGGCGCCCTAGGTGCCATAGAGGCTATACGCGGAGTGAGTGAGTGTGCTCACAAATAGCTCATAGTCAGTGTTTGCATTTCAGCAACGAAGGCGGTGCCTGTGCGATGGACGTGACGTTGGACTCACCTGATGAGGTGACGCGATGTGTGCAGAAGTTTGGTTTTGCCCCCATGCTCGTGTTCGATCAGCAGACGCAGAAGTTCACCAACGAGAGAATAGTTGTGCCGTGCGGTTGCCAGTGTCGGTATGGTCGCCCGTGAGTGCCTTACCATTCTGACTATCTGACTAATTGATTGGTGAGCTAAGCTCTGCCGATTCGGGCCAACAAAACACACTGATTGGTCGATTGGTAAAAGCGTGCCGCACGCTGTGAGTGTAAAGCCATCTGCGCCCGCCATGCGTTATTGCAGCTAAGGCACCGATAGAGGGAGATGACTGTACGTCCGACGGCATCTTCTTTACATATGGCAGGAGTCCGGCAGGCAAAGCAATCGGATTATCATCCGGCCTTCGACGTACGAACTCTACTCGTAAGAGCTCGTGCTCAGAGCCAACACAACTGTGGTGAAACGATAAACACAAATAAATACATTTTCTCTCAGCTTATGTCGGCTAGGCCTAGCACCAAAAGGACAATACGAAAGTGTGTGGATCTCCTTTTTGAAACGTTTTTACCGCTGCTGATTGATGGTGAAAATTGATTCAGATTACCTCATATTTAGTCAATAAATGTTCACAAATGCTCGTAGTTACTGAACTGTGCGCGTTGATGTACAACTCACATACAGAGAAATTACACTAGCAGCAGGCCAAAGAATTAAATACTTTAACTAGCTTAAGTAACTTAGTAATATATATATATATATATATATATATATATACACGTAAGGACACTGCCGATTGTGCAATGGTAATAGGCTAGGATAATTTCATTTGCGTTCTCCTTAAATCGCAAAGCTTGACAGATTAGAATAAAAAGTTACAAACTATCTGGCAAACATTCAAAACAGGAAATAGTATCGTATGTACGTAGATTAAGCGAGTTGCCAGCTCTGTTCCTAATGGTGTTTTTGCCGCGCTGCTTTTTATGTTAGTCAAGCCCGAGCGGTGTAGGGAGAGTACTGTACAGTACTGATATACTGAAACGCTGGCCCGCATATGCCAGGCGGAAGTTAGACTTGTGTCTCTCGGGTGGATGTATTCCAATGAGAGAGTCTGGGATCCAATGATTGATGATGAAAAGGTTGTTTCCTTAAGTTTTAGTCGGTTGCTTCATCGCACTGAAGGCTTCCTTGCATCTGTGTTAGAAGCCTACGCTTTGAACACAACCAAACGACGGAACATATGGATGTTGCATTGAGACAAAACATACAATGCTGTTTTTCTCCCTCTCGCATGGTCTAACATGTCCGCGTCACTCAAACAATTGACAAAATTCAGTCTGTTTGTGCAATGTCAACAAAACTAAAACACACATGTGTTTACGCATAAAAGTGTACACAAAATAAATTGAACCCACCTGGCAGTATAACGTGTAGTTCAGATATTAGCCGTCTACATAAACTTTCCTCTATTTTGCTAAAAAAATAATAATATATTTGAGAAGACTAGGGACGCGCGTAATAGTACCTGTTGTCGAGTTTTCTATGCCATGTGCAGTATGAGGGTACGTTCCACTAATATCTACCAAGGTGTCTAAACATTTTCGGAATTTCTTTGAAAAGAAATCTGTCTTGTCTTTTCGTCGATATGTACAGTATATTTCATTAGAAAAAGAACATCTCGTATACATATGCCTACATACATATATTCATACATATACCGTTGGTTACAACGAGTAGGAAAGGTAGAGGATCATTTTTGTCAAATTATATATCTGCTCCCATGGCTACTATCCTGACGCCTAAAGGGCTAACTAAGAAATGCTTTAATTAGTGATAGGCATCGTGGTCTAAAATATGCAGTGAACGCCGCTTATGGGCTCAAGCTCGCGCAACTAAACACTCTCGTCGTTTGATAGAGGGTTTAGGATGGACACGCGTTAGTATATATAGCTATAAAGCAAGACGATTCGGGATATTCGAGGTTTCAGCACCTTTCAAATGAGCCGTATCGGACAGACGAAACAACTTAAAAAGTACAGTTTTGGCTAGCCCTTGTCTAAGCTAAGGCCTATGTCAATAATGCTGGGCAACAACAAGTTGCCTGAGAGAAAAACTGTTGCGCGTGTGCATCATTAGCTTATATCTAGAAGAAGAAAAATCCGAACCCATGGATAATACACACGTCCACATATGAGCGCTTGGTATGGACTTTAGGCAGGCAAGCAATTTATCAGCAACTCGTTTGCATATATAGTTTGCAACGACGCAGCCTCGCAGCACGAAAGAAAAACGTTCTAAGTAAGTGTCTATTTGCAGAAAAGGTCAAAAGCACATAGTTTATGCTAGTCTTTTTTGGTGGCGATAGTAGACGCTCGGACGGCGCTATTTTTTCATTTCTGGTTAGGTTCATCTGTCATACAGTCGTGTGGGCCCTTTTTGTTCGCACGAGAGGCCACATTAGATGCATATAAGGTCAATTGTTTGGTTTAAAAACGGTTCCAAACATGGCACGCTATGGCGTGTTTTGTTTACAAGGCAAAACTCAGGTAGTGATGCATGCGAGAAACATTTGTTGATATAGACGATTTGATAAACTCCCTTGGTCTTTGGCACCCATGTGCGCGTAGTGGAGGCTTTGGTTTATGCTGACTGACGGCGAAAGGAATATCTTGCCTTTGGTGTACTTTTTAAAGCCTTGTTTGAGCTCTGCGAGCGTTTGGATTTAGATGTATACATATAAGCAACAATGTTTTATTTCGAGGTTGTGCCGTAAAACGGGCGTACGTAACTAGTTTGCTAATACAATTTCAGTTTGTTTGGGCTTCTGTGGTATCACTAGGTGGCCGCAGAGTCACGTCAAGCCTGTAGCAGTGTTATTATATTGAAGCGTTTGTTGCCTTGTTGCTAGCAATGAAGCTTAAGGCTGGCTCAGCACGACCGGTCTATTTGTGCAATGGTCCCTTGGAATACACAGGTAATCAATAGGATATGTTACGATTACTCACGCCATAAGAAGCGTTGTAAGCGTAGTTCCCTGTGATGGTTATATGATTCCCAAGGTGACAATAAATCTTAGAGCGTGCCAGGAAGAAAATAAGCCTTCTACATTAATTCTATCCAAGTCTCGCGATCTGTAAAAAGATAAAATATATGTAAAGCCAAATACAACTATTCTCACCTAAGACGTAGGTTCGCAATTAGGGTGTTTAAAATCTAGCTTTTCACACACACACACACACATATATATATATATATATATATATATATATATAAAGGGCCCTGCGGCATTAAGCAAACACGGAAAAATTGACTGCGCTGAAAATATGTTTGGTACACATAAAAAACAATGTCTCGTTATGATATATGTTACTTGTACGTAATTTCCACTAACGTCGATGCACTTCTTGAGACATGAAATCTAAGCATCGAGGTAAACCTCCAACTGGCATTTCTTATCGTTTCCAATCCAATATCAATAATGAAAACCTTCTTACGCGTCGTAAACCTCTTTGCGTGTCGTAAATCACGCAGAGTTTTCGTTACGTTCGGGAAGAAGAAAAGTCGTGCAAAGCCTAATCAAGTAAATAGGGAATGCTCTTCGCTAACGAACTTTCACTGAATACAAGGTGGTCATATAAAATATTATGTAGCAAAGAGCCATACTGGCCGCATGAAGCTTTTCGAAACACACCTAAACTTTTAATCCGTGCTCAGAGTAAATATATATATATATACATATGTATATATATATATATATATATATATCTACATATGTATATATATATATATATCTACATATGTATATATATATATATATACAGCATAATAGCATGCACACGTTTTTGTGTACGCGATGTTTGGCGGTTTACGGGGCTCGAGACGGACCACGGCCTCAGGAGTAACGAATCGCTGGCTCTTTAGGGTCGTTTCGAGTGTTCTATATTTAGCCAGATGGAGCTCCCAAACGCGAGAGCAGTACGTGAGTTTGGGAAAAACCAGAGATTTGGGAAGTACACATCAGCGATCTTCAGGATGGAGCAACGGAAATAGTATTTGCAAAGCGCAGTGTCGCCTTCACAACCCTGGTGACGTGGTGGCTAAACTCAAGGTCACGCGAAACGTATACACCCAAGTGACATATGTTTGTAAAAGGCACAAGGGCGGTGTCGTTGATTATACATGCAGCTAAAGTGTCAAATCGGTAGAAGGGTTGCTCGGCGCTAATAGCGTGATCTTAGCGTCGTTAGTCGCTAACTATTGAGATATTGTACATTGTAAAACCTGTTTGGAAATTGTTGCCCGCCGCTGACTTGAAGTTGTATCCACGATAAAAGCAAACTAGGATAGTCTGTGCTCGTGCTCCAATCGGCTGGTAAGCGTTCAAGTTTGTCATGGAGTTGACACTCGTCGGGGTTCAGAAGCAATTTGCGTTAAGAGATCTAGCCGAGACAGGCAGCATCGCTAGACGTCGTAGAGTGAAATTTCAACAACAAACCTAAAGAAAGAGAGATGTCTGTTGCAATACAACCTCGAGAGAGTGCAAAAGGGCTGACATCGCATTTTCTATTATAAGAGAGAAGCATTCCGACGAATTTGGATTGCGTGATCTAGGTGAGAAACCCTACATGCCATAGGTAAAGTATACATTTATTGCAAATAATAAAGTTCGCAACAGGAGTGTAAACGTGCTCTTTGACATGCTTTATGATGGTGAATAACCCAAGATGAGGCTTTCCTACTATGGAGAATGTGGTAAACCGACAAAACGACCGTGTGTTGAGTCAGAAGCAATCAGGGCCGTAATGCTGATCAATTAAAAGCCACTCGGGCCTAGGTCACATAATCTGCTATTGTAATGTTTGAAGAACGTTTCACTGCGATTATTTCGACCAAAATAGCGCGTTGGGTACAATTGCTGAAAGAGTGTCTATCCCGTCTTTTGTATGCGATTTTTATTCAAGGCATAAATAGGTAGCTGTCCTCTAACGTCAAATATCTCGAGTATGCTGATGGTTTAAAACTAACTTATCACGTCTGCTCGGGCAACGTGCATGGTGTTCTGCAATTGGCTATCGATAGCATTCATCGCTGACTTTTTGCTGCATGCTTCTCTCACCTATCAAACACATTGTACTGAAGCACTTGACTTCGATTACACCAGACGGCAGCCAAAGTGTCATATCATAAAGCACCCAATACTTGTATTAGTTCGATGTAAATTTTATTGAATCTCAGTATGTCCGCCTTTTCTTCTATAACCTTGCGCGACCCGTCAACGGACCTCTCGCTTGTGGCTTAAACGACACCCCCGGGAATTTTTTCCCACTCCTTCTAAATGGCTGACGTAAAACATTTCAAGTTCGTGTATTTCAAAATATCCCAGATAGAGAAATCCCTGGGGCTTGAGGTTGGCCGGGTATAGGGGAGATTGGCCCCGCCTCGTCGCGGATCCACCATTAGTTTGTTTTGCTCTGTGAGAAGGCGCATAGTTCTGTTGGAAAATGTAAAGGCTGTTGCCGAAATGGTTTCTTGCCTAATGCTTTATAGAGCCTTTCAGTAACCACTGACAGTAAGGGGACGCACTCAGTAGGAGAAAAGTCCCGAGAGTGTCGTTTAAACCGGAAGCGAGGGGTTCGTTGACAGGTTGCACAAGATTTTAGAGACAAAAGGCTGACACATTGAGAAATTATATTAATTACATCAGGGGACAGGTTTACGTCCAAAACAAAAAAGCCAAAATATACAAATTGGGGAATAGGCATCCCCACTGCAATATACGGGTAGAAATGCCTAGCTGTTTTCGTTAAGTAAGCAAACAAGATTGATCTACTCGTCGAAATAAACGTAGTTAACTGTTAAAAACAAAGCTCGGTTTTGCGCAATCTTCAAGAGCGTACATTTTGACCGCGTTCTTTTAATTTTGTTTTGTATATATATATATATATATATATATATGCAACCTCTCCAATATTTTCCTTGTTTTTCATATGATTGTACCTTAATCGAATATTGTTTGACCTTTTTTCTAGATAGCAGGTCTCACGTACACGAATTTGGACATATTGCACCGACACGTGGAAATGCGTTTTGTAGCCCGCTGATTACATTGCACGTTTCGTGGTTAACCTTGATTCCATGAACAGATCGATCGGTGTAGTTGTGTGAGGGAGGGGGGAGAGCAGAGGGAGATTATGACAAATATCATGTTGCTCAATTTTGTCAATCCTCTCTACAAAACTTGGCGAGCTATTTAGTATAGCGCATTTCCTCTCAAGTTTAAGGCCTGTTGTGGCGGAGGTGAAGCCCTAAACATCTGATCAAGAGGACTTTTTTCTGGCAGACGCATCTAAACTGGACGACTTAACATAGTTTACAAACGGTTTCCTCACGCATTTATAATTGCACCTAAATGATTCACGAAATGCGCCGACTGCGTAGCCAATGTTTGATATCACAAGTTTTGAGCGTTTCGCAATATGCCATAATTAAATAAACGTGCGACTCTCTCGCATCGCAATATTATATACGCCATAGTTTATTTTCTCATATATACATAGATCCGATCTCGCGCCGCGCATTAATATGATATTGCATCCGATGATCTAGACTGCACTGCTGTGCGTTTGTGCATCTCTCTACATTTGATTGGGTAAACTTTCTACTAACGGGTTGACAGGGCAAGGAGTCGGCGGGCGGCCGACAGTGGCCAAAATTGAGGACAAGTTGCGACGCGTTCCCGAGGGCTGACTTAAACAGGGCCAGTCGTCGCTTGGTCGATTGAGAGGGGGGTGCCGCGTCGCAGTGCTGCGCCGCGGACACTTGTCTGCCTGTTTGTTTGTTTAAAAGATACACACGCGATTGCGCGAAGAAGTGGGCAATTTCAATTCGGAGGCGCGTGTTGAGGTCTGGAAAGACAAATAGAGAGAGAGAGAGAGAGAGAGCGAAAGAAAGAGAATGAGGGCACTTTGCGTTTGTTCCTTCAGTCGTTTGGCAGACAGACAGCTTTTCCCTTCTTTCATCCGGTTCGAGACTTTCCGTTTCATTCCAATTTCGGCTGGTGGAAGCAGCCGCAGCAGCAACATTTCTTCGCGGCGCGTAAGAGTCAAGGTCACCGCCACGGCCGTCTTACAACAACAACGACGACAACAACGACAACGAGAACAACAACAACAACAATAACAACACCAGGAACAGCAACAACAGAAATAGCATCAGAAGCAACAGCAATAGCAACAGTAACAACAGCAGAGGCAGAAATACCGACGGCGGTAGAAACAAGAACGCTGCTGATGGCCAGCCACCTCCTCTCATCCACAAGGTCGGGGTCGCTGCCCTTTCCACACGTGTGTTCCACGGGCAAGTTCCCGTGGCTGTAGCTATAACAACAACAGAAGCGGTAGCAGCGGCAGCAGCAACAGCAGCAGCAAAAACAACGATGGCGCTAACGAAGGCCATGACGAAATACTCAACCCCACCCGACTTTCCCCCCGATTCCACTTCAATGGCCCTCCATCTTCCCTCCATCGTTCGCTCGCTCGGTCGCTGCCAGCTTACTGTCGGGCTGTGTGTGTGTGTGTGTGCGTTCCTCGATTTTCCCTTTCCAGTAGCCCTTTCCCAGCAAAACTTGCTCTCCTCGGCTGCATGGACAAGCAGGTCGGGCAAGCCATCCAAGTCGCGATCCACCCACATTTGGACGACCGGGACGACCGAACGACGAGCGAGAGTCAGATAAGAAAGAGAGTCTGAAATCCGGACACACACGCGCGGAGCGGAGTGTCGGAGGATGTCGCGCAACGGTGGCAAACTAGTTAAATAAGGCGCGCTCGCTCGAACAGCTGGCAGTGGTCGATATGTAGCGGCGACAAGTAGATGACACAGTAGCGGAAGCAGCAGTAACAGCAACAGCAACGGCGCCACAACGTAGAGTGTAGTAGAAACAACAACATCGGCAACAACAGCAACGACAGCAATAACAACAACACCAAGCCAACGACAGCAATAACGGCTTCAGCCACAACGGTAGCAACGGATCAGAACGGCAGTGGTTAGTGAGCGGACTAAGTCACCGGCAAATGCGTCGACGACGACGCCGCGGTTGTAGGCGAGGAAACAATTGACGCGATTAGCTGTTACGCTGACAACAAGTTTCTCGACTTGCAAGAAAGCAGCGAGCAGACGATCGATATAGAAACAGAGCGCTACGAGACGAGAGGCTGAGAAACACAAGAAAACTAGAAGCGCACAATGTGAAATAGCGTCACCATCAACAGCAGTCAATCTGAGAATGACAATCGACGTTCGACGACGCGACGGCACGCGTTCGCTGTGTGCTTCGATGCAGTTGCGCAAACTGCATAGCAATTGCAGCGGAGCGTTTGTGCGTGTTTCTTTGTGGCGGGGCGTGAGTTGCAGGTAACGTAGCAAACAAAATCAAAGCAGAAGTGTGCAGCAGAGAGAATCTTCCAGCAAAGTGTCATTATTGCAAATCTCGTCTACGAGGGAAATCACCAGTCCTATGTATATATATAAACATAGCAAAAGAGAGGTGCAAATACTTCTATTGATGTAAGGAGAACGAGAGAAAGCGACAAGTAGTTGCCCAATAGCTGTAGCTGTTCGTGTCAACGCAATACGCGAGCGTCACGCTCTTGTTGCGCTCGTGTGTGGCGCCATGCTTGCGTCTGGCAAGCACTTCGTGGCGTTGTGGGCTTGTTCGATTTAGCTTTGTGCATTCGTATGGTGGACGTGTACGTGCTTGCAACACTAACGTTCGTATTCGCGCGCCTCAGATGTAGAATTGGCGCGCCTCAGAGGTAGAATTTGCGCGCCGTGTATTTGATCGATTTATCGTTTGCTCGTTGCACGAAGTTCTCGGCAGCGTTTTTCTGCCCGGCCGGTGTTTTTCTGTTTCGCCGTCGGTGTCGACGTCGTCATCTTCGTGAGGTCAACGCGTCAGCGTATCTCAGTGGTCGTGACGGCGAAGCGAACTTGTTACAACGCGGCGGCGGCGACAAAAAGAATGTCCTCAAATCATCGCGCGATCGATCACCAGCGCTAACGCTAACTAATCACTGAGTTCATGTGGTAGAAGTGCTGGGTCAGCAGCAGCAGCAACAGCAGCAGCGATCGTGGTGCTGGTGGTGGTGGTGGTGCAGATACGGCAGCTGTGCAAACAACGGGCGCAGGTGTGTGTACTCGACCTGTGGCGCTCGGGGCGCTTTGTGACGTGGGCCCCGACCACCAACAAAACTGCATCGGCCGGCGGCTCTCGAGCGGCGGCGAACTGCCGCCGAGCTCGACGTCTCCTCGCGAACGAGCCCGTTAGCAGCAGCTGATGGCCATAGGGCCGCCACGCGCAAATCCAGTCTACCTGCGATCTTCCGGTAGGTATTGCCGCTTGACTTCTGGATGTTTTGTGTCTTTTGCCCCCCCCCCCCCCTTTCTCCCCTTTTCCCTCTATCCCCCTCTTCCCTCTCCCTCTCTCCCTCTCGCTGTTTAGTTCTGCACACCCCGGTGCGTCCTCCTGGAGCGTGCCGTTCCCCATTGATGAACATTGTATAGGGGAAACCGGGAAAAGGGGTCAAGGACCTCCGCCAGAATGGAGAAGAAACCGGAGAACAAAGAGTAGATAGATGAGCGACATTATATTTATGAATGACTGCAAAGGAGGGTAGACAGATAGCACTGTAAATGCCATTGTCTATATCGATCACGAATAGCAAGAACAAGAATAACAGTCACAGACCTGCTTCGTTGAGGGAAATAGTCTATAAGGAACGTTTCTGTAGAAAATAGAACAGTGTGAATATAAGACACAGTGAACAGCTAAACCTAAAGCTACCAGTAAAGCGACAAAGAGAAAAACATAAATATTGAACAGATTTGTTCAACATCCCATTTACGAAAGATTGCCTGAGTGCGTTTGTTTGTTAATAGAAATACATTTTAACAAATGAGAGACACCGGCTTAGCGAGTTTCTAGTCTTGCAGCACAAAAAGAAAATCCGATGAAATAACGCGTGTTAACAGCAGTAAGGGTAAAACGAGATAACGTGAACAGTAGTCAAATAGCCTTTACTATTGCCAGATAACAGCTGACAAAGGAGGAGCAATCAACGAATCTTTATCAACCTATAAAATGAGAAAACAACGGAATAAAAAGGTTCTGCCGACGACCGAGGCGTTCTGTATCAATTGTGATGTGCATAAGGTAGTGGAATATACGATCGGCAATCGACACATGTTGGTAAAGCCTGTTAGGTTGTATTAGCAGTTTCTTCAAATAAGCATATATATATCGTCGTTCTGTCACTCTACTAGAACTTTAACTAAAGTAGAACTTTAACTACTCGCAGTTAAGTAGTTTTCGAAAAAAATGCGTGGGGAGCTCACGGAAATAGTATCTGCCCAGTGGATGGTACCCTCGTAATTGGCTTTGCTTTCTGGTATACAACTAAAGATGGTGCATGTAAGTAGCTCGGTTGCAAGTGGGCGATAAGCTCACCTACACCCAAAAATAGTGGATGAGTCGCATGCAAGAGAGTTAATGTTTACATACAACGGCATATCACCAATGTAATTAATGGACGGCAGATGACTATAACCGTATATACCAGTTTTTAACATGGGCTCAACTGAAAAGGTACAAAATGACACTGTGGGTATAATTAATGGTTATTTGGTTTTTACGGTGCTTCGTACTTTTTGTTTAGACCTACCTTACATATATATATATATATATATATATATATATATATATATATATATATATAATATAAATAAATATATATATATATATATATATAAATATAAATAAATATATATATATATATATTTTTTTTATGGAACCGTCCGGACGGCAAATTTATTTTAGTTCAATAACTCTTCATTGAGCTTAAAATTTTCATTATTACATAAATTCAAACAATTATAACTATTCAGGTAATTTTGCAGAAAAGGCTATCGCCTGTGTCTGTATATATATATATATATATATATATACATACATTCGGCGTTTGTGTTTCAAAAGTTAATAGAGGTCATTTGGTGCAATTCTGCAATTCCGACAGCGTCCCGTTGGTTAGCGTCGCTCAGGCTACTGATGGGATATATTCGCCCTAATGTTGTCGAGCACGCCACTGCTCTCTGCAGCTAGGGCGCAGTTGCATATCCTTATGACAATCGATCCCATTGTATACTTAGGAAACTGTCTATAGTAGGAACGTTAGTTGTAGTCGTCAGCAGCTGAATTGCCACTTTAGAGACGCCCCATAACAACTCATAAACATTGCTTGTATATATATATATATATATATATATATATATATATATGTGAGTGTCTGTATGTGTATGTGGAACAATCAGCTCGGCGTATTGCACTAACTACGCACGGCGAAGTGTAAACAAAGTGCCAGCGGAGAGACGCTTGGTTAGACAAACAACTCTCAAACGCAGTCCCTCTTTGCCCGAACGCGACAAACGTGGAATAACGGTAACAATCATAGCGTACGGTAGTGGTCGAGGTAGCGGCAGGAGCGGCAGCGCTACTGC
Organism: Dermanyssus gallinae; assembly: GCA_003439945.1. Lineage (NCBI taxonomy): Eukaryota > Metazoa > Arthropoda > Arachnida > Mesostigmata > Dermanyssidae > Dermanyssus > Dermanyssus gallinae. The sequence continues at coordinate 1,076,958 of QVRM01003563.1, read as the reverse complement.
AATGAGAGCACTATACAGTTCGCATCTTGGCTGGCTTCCTGCTGGCAGGGACCTTCAAGCAAGGTATCATCTTGCCAGGTCTACTACTACTACTACTATTACTGCTACAACCATTCCACTTCTAACTAAACGATGTTCTAAAAATAGCTCAGCAGCTAACCAGCGAAGAAGATAAAGTTGCTTGCGGACTCTGATAATGATGATCGCGATGATTATCACATAACGCCGCCCCTGTCTTCTGCTGTAAGCGAGGTTTTGGGCTTTAGCTAATGCGTAGCACCGCAAAACAGCGCAGACAGTACAACTCTCAGCTGCAATGTTTCTAAATTAGGACATGAACGCTTTACCAGACAGATGTGAGCACACATAGAGGACGAGTTGACAGACCCTATCAGGGTTTTTGTCGGCATATGTCATAGTTGTTGCATCATCGTCCAAACAAAGGCGGACGAATGCTATATTTAAAATAGTTGATTTTCAGTTTACTTCTGTTGTGCTGTGTTCCCTCCACACAGTAGCGTACTTCGTCTACTTCATAGCCCGTCTCTGGATCTGTCGAACAGACAACTGCGCCCACCTATAGACGAGTTTTATATGTATCCGTATGATTTTTTTTCGTGCTCGCCGTGAGTTTGTTTGCACTTGTCTTTGTTATAGTGTTAGGTCTTTGTCTCTTGTCCTTCTTGTGTCATCGTCGCCGTCGTAATAGCAGCCGCAGCAACAAGAACATTATCAACAACAACAGAAACAACAACAGAAACAGAAACAACAACAACAATAGGGCAGTCCACTGCAGCTGTGTGCTAGATGGGATCGGCTTGGATCTGGTACGGAGATCCTGTCCGGAGAAACCGTCTGAATAAACAACAACCACTCCGCGCGGCCGACAAAAGGCATGAATGAGTGAATGAAATGTCGTTCACCTAGCGGCACAATAGGACGTCTACAATGTGGACGGAGGCCACTATTGGCCCGCTTTCCCTGTAGCTACGGGGGCTCGCTCAGATAGGCTAGGAATGCTATCCATTAACGCCGCGATGTCGTTCTTTCTGGCCCGATTGTCCGTTAGCGACAACAACGATGGTGTCGTTGACGACGTCAACAGTAGCAGCAACAACAGCAACGACGACGACTTAAGCAACAACAACAACAGCAACAAAAACAACAACAGCGACTTTAGCAACAGCCACGAATGCAACTCTCCCCTGATATCGAATCAAGAGTAAATCAGTGTACTAATAATACATTTCCCTTCACTGTAACTGTAAACGATGCTCTATGCGCAGATAAGCTTAGCCTGTGTGCGCAAGATAACGATGTACCCATCAAAGCAGGTCTTCAGGCAGACAGGCGGGCTTAATGGGATGGCTTAGATCAACAACGACAACAACGACAAATGATGAAAATGTGCGTATTACCATTTTGCAAGGGTGTCTCCTTCATAGACATCAATCGAATGTTTAGTCCTAAAGCAGAACTGCTCTTTCGCTGAACAGTGCGTCTCACAGTACTATCGTACTCTTGGACCATCCGGGTATACATATAATCTCTCTCTCTAATGGATGACGGTCAAACCTGGGTCTATTTGGGCAATTAGCTATCGGAGGACCCTGCTCGTCGTAACTCGGTGTCTCTTAAGATGCAGGTAAATTTACCTGCACGCAATTCTCCCTATTAGCAAAAGAGGCCTTTGCATTATTATTATCTGGTGTTAGTCTTATGTGACGCCTACTGATCCACTCCGCCTAACACAAAGTTAGTCTTGTTCCGTAGTTCCATGTCTCTCTCTTTATCGTGATCACCAGTTTCAACTCATCCGCACACAATATCGTCCACAATACACCCTTCAACCTTATCTGCCTGCAGCACGCCCTCTTAGGCCAGACATACAGTGACCAGACATCGGCCAAGACTTCATACTCGGTTTGCGGTCGCTTGTCCGTATGTTTGCTTTCTAAGCAGATTGCAAGGCACGGCGTAATTTAGTTCGTCATGTCGAAGGCATTTGTTGTGACGCATTAGCAGTGCATAGACACCATATCTTTTGGCGTTTTTCTGTTGCCTCTTCCACCACCTTGTTACGCAACTTAGTTCTTAAAAGTTATCGGGCTTCATTGGATTTTGTATATGTAAGCCAGAGGAGGAGGGTGTGTGTGGGCCCTTCTGTTCACCAATGTTTGCCGACCAGTGCCAAGAGACTTTGATATGCGGATGTCCTAAAACCTGCATTTCCGTTCTCTCCTATGACTTTCACGTGGTCAGTCGTGGACAGCGGCGTTCGCTAGGCGCTTCTACATAGGCATGCTCCTCTCTCAAATAAACACGTGGAGCAAAACGACTAAGCTCTCAATTTTGACTATAAAATAAACGACAACATGCTTTCGACTCTTACTTGCGGCAGCAATCTACGAGTAAACGTCTAAGTATAACTCATACTATTTTGCGTTGTCTCATAATAACCACGGTTGAATTGTGTTCTCGTTTGTACGGCACTGTTCACCGGTTCGAGACATTTCACTAGCTAAACATTGTCTATTGTTGTTGTTGTTGTCTATTATTGTCCTGGGTAAAACACGTTCCTCAACTCTACGAACTTAAGTTTTATACAGGTCTACGTGTAAGTACATACATGTTTATGCAAGGCAAAAATATACAAGTTAAAAGAAGCTAAGAGCTGCACTTAGCGACGGCTTATACAATTCGATATGATATGACCTAGCTATATATATATATGTCGCTAAGCCATGTCATGTTGAATTGTATAAGCCGTCGCCAAGCGCTTGACCTCCTTTATATACAAATATATATATATATATATATATATATATATATATATATATATATATATATATATATATATGTAATCAGACGTCTGGTTCGCTGACTGATGGCCTGACTAAGTGTTTGACAACGCATAAGCTGCCTAGAGTGTAGACACACACTCGTACACAGCCTAGTAAAAAAAACGCGAGTCCGAAGCCAGCCTTTTGTGAAAACAGCTACAGGAAAGGATGTAGCACTTAGTACTGGGATTGCTTCTACACTACTTGTAGGACAATTGCAACAACAACAACAACGACGACGGCGACAACACCAACAACAACGACGACGACGACGACAACAACAACACCAACAACATCAACGACAGCAGCAACAATTACAATGGGCACAACAGCAACGACAGCGATACATCATATACAATTCGTACCGTTACTACACTTCAGCTACGACTAGGAAAACTACAATGCAACGGGCGCTTGTGCCACATATGCGACCCAATTGCGGTCGCACTGGACGTTCGCGATAAAACGTCGACCCTAATTCTCCGTCTCTCTCATTCTCTCTCTTTTTTTTGGGTTTACTTTTTAATCGTTGTTTTGTTATTATATTATTTCATATCATTTATTTTTCACACTGTTATTGTGTTACACTGTTATTATATAATTATATTATTTCATATTATTTAATTATAATTATTTATTCTTAATTATGTTAGCACTGTGGAGTGGACAATTGTCTCCGCGCGAACGTGTGATCACGGGTTCTCTAATCCAGGGTTAGCCCAGTTCAACAATGTGCCCCGAACAGACGCTGCGTTTCCTCGTTGAATGTCGACCGACAGCCTCTGACGCAAGAATTCGGATGCCCTCGAGTCTCCTGTCGAAAGATTAAGACTTTTACCGACCCGCTGAATCAGCTTGAGCGTAAGGGGCCCTGCAGCTCCCATAGTCTCGAACGCCAACGGACAAAATTCGTGCGGATAATCGACGCTTGAGTATTTTCTGCATTTATTAGCCTCAGCTAACCTGGAGGCATGACCTGCTCGGTCCGCACCTGCACCGACAATCGAAGGGGCTAATGAGTCGGTTACAGTTGCGTCCCAAACAAGCATGCGGCCACGCTCAAAGGGCGTCAAAGTCAGACCGTCAGGTCTTTTTCCATCATCCCTCGAAAGACCCGGGGGCTCTAGAACGCACGGAAAGCCGGTGGACCTAAGTGCGCGGCTAAAGGTGTCATTTAAAGCGGAGTGACGCGCTCGTCGGCCTGCACTCAACGCGCATGACAGACCATGATGGGCCAAGGCGTCTACGAAATCACCACAACGACATCGGTGGGGCACGACTAGGTCAACACCAAGCCGCAGCCCTGCGCTTATACGCGTCGTCTCGTCGTCTAACAGAGTCCCAATTCGCGGGCAGGGTAGGGCCTGTAACCAAGCCCCAGTCCCTTGACTGCTAACAGCTCGAAGCCTGGCTCTATCAGCAACAGAAGGTGCTCTATTAATCAGGCCTGCTAGTCGCTTTTCATGTAAGGGGGCTGTCCAACTACCCTGGTTAGACCTATCCTCCGGAGGAGAATCAAATAGCAACGACAATTCTTCGGTCAGCTTTTGAAGTTCAACGTTATAGGCATCCCAACCATCACTGTCCAATAATGTTCTAACTATGTCCGCCGCCTGGGTCAATGACGCCACGATGGCGGGTCCTGCCATCATGACCGCGTCCGGCACACCTAGACCGCCTAAAGAAACCGGAATATTTTTATAAAATTTCATATTATTTATTTTCACATTGTCATAACAATCGTCTTCCTCATCTTATCCTTCTCTCATTCTTTTTTCTATCATCGTGTCGCGCGCGAGAGGCAAGCACGCGCGCGGCTTCGCAGCGAAGAGACCTAAGAGATAAAATCACAGCGAAGAGACCTAAGAGAGAAAACTAGATTGACAATGGCCTAGAACGAGATCTACAGCTAGATGGAGCAGACACATATAGAAGAAAAGCTGGGAAGAAATGGGACCTGGCGAGAGGGAAAGTGCTTGGAAGAAAAGATATCTAGGGAACAACAGATTTAGGGCAAGATGAAGAGAGACACCTAGAGAGACGAGAGAAACTGTAGAAATTTAGGGAAAATGAAAATACAAATCAAGAGAAAGACGACCTGAAGGAACATAAGAGGATAACTAGACAGACTAGGCATTTAAGCAACGGAGGGAACTAGGATGAGATATGAGATCGAAGAAGAAACAGCTAGAGGGAGAAAATAAATCTAGAGAGACTCATACTATTCCGTTCAGATTGAGTCTGTTTATTATGCACTGTCTGATCCCGCGTACCACAAGACAAATGCGTCTTCTCTTTATTGCACAAGATTCTAGTTTTTAATTATTGTCGTACACGTAAACATTCCATATGCGGTGCAATACTTGCACTTTCTCACCCTCAAGTTTAATTACCCAGTCCATCATGAGACTCTCATGCCGTGCTGCAGTCTGCGGTTGACGGAATTGCCCGTTGGTGCGTAAACTAGTTGTTGTTCTCTGCTTTAAAGTGTGTCGTGTTAAAGCAAGGATTTGCTGATAATTCCAATTAAATTAAACAAAATCATTTTACCTACAGCAATTTAAAGGCGTGATCCGGGAAGCCTCATGACTGCAAACAGTACAGTTTCGAGTCTCGAAAACTGGCTCAACTGACCCAGCTTATCAAGTTGCACTAACATAATCAACGGAAGCGTATTTATCGTTAAATCAGGAGAGCAGTTCCAACGTAATCGTTTTACAAATCTCGCCCGTGCGCCCTTAACCAGCCTTTTTTTCTGCCATTTTCTTAGCAATGACTCTCAGACCGAAACCTAATACATGAGCTTGGCAAGTACGAATAGCATGCACAAAACAAAGAAAACGCGTTTATTATTTTTATGTCTTAGTGTCAACTTATTAATTCAATTAAGTGCCATTTACTCTGTTTTGTCCGTAATTATCTTAAGTCTTGTTAGGGCAATTAATAATTGTAACTTATAAACACAATTGTGTGTCACCTATTTTGTTTTGTCCTTTTTTTACCTAAGGTCTGTTAGGGTAATTAAAAGTTGTAATTTTATGTTATGTTTGTTATTTGATTTAATACTTTCACTCATTAATGATCTGTTTGCACAGCGGTGACCAAATAGACTCGCATGGACGCAATTCACTACGGCCCTTTTTCGTAATCTTGCGCTTTTAAAACACAACTTTGTACATTTTTGTATGTCATATCGTTAAATACTATACGGATATTTGACTTTGTGGTAATAATTACCTGTGTGTTTGTGTTATATGATAATACATGCGTCCCTTGCACCGTGTATCCTTTATCGGTCTTATGCGCGGCTTCATTAGTCACATGTCTTTTTTCTTTTAGTAAATAGTTAATATGTTCACCATGAGCGTATGATATCACACGAACGCAACGCCGTACAAACTGACGGAGTTTTAGGACCTGCTTAGACTTTAGTCATTTCTCAGTAAGCGTCCCGTTCAACGTGTGTTTGTCCTAGCTACCAATTACTATGTACAATATGGATGGTAAATTAAGGGACGTTTAAGTGAAGCTACCCGGGTATGCAGAGACGGAGAGCTTTGCTGAGAGTACGTTTCCAAGGATGTCGTGCCAAACTCGGAAAAACGACGACCCAATCGCAATCCACACTACCAAAATGTTCGCGAATCGCGGGACAACAACCGAGTAAGGGAACTTATTATAGCGTCAAAGCAAGTAGAGGGCTAGACAAGGTTAGACCTTCTATACAATCGATGATAATAACCGAGTATCTGCGAAGACGACTATAGACTCTGAGAATCCTTGTCCGGCCCGGCACACTATCGGGAGGCGATGGCATACGTCTTGTGGAGGCGCGCAATGAGGCCTACTTCTAAGCGGATCATTTCACGGTCATATATGTACGGTCTAGATGAGGAGGAAATTGAGCGAGCAAATGTTTTCGAGGACTAGACGGTTCCACGAAAGATGGAAGAGAAATACCCGGAACGGCCGCTTAGGCAGACTTGCCCCTTACGTGAAAAGGTGATAGCCCCTAGAATCAGAACAACAAATGACCATAATCATGTGTGCTTCAGAGAATTTAGTACTCGCCCTTCACTGGCTGTCCGATGGCCGATCGTAACTCTTCAAGTATGCCACCACGTTAACCAACGCTAACCACCGTTCACAGCTCCTTCCTCCCGACAAGCCGCTTGACGTCGAACTATCTTTCTTTCTCTCTCTCTCTCTCTCTCTCTCTTTCTATCTCTGTCTCGTTTCGTCGATCTCGGATGACGCGTCGTATACATCATTATAGGTTGCTATAGGAAAATGACCTTAATCGGCCACATAGTCACTTAGAAGCTCTACTACGAGCTAACCGATAGTTCGGCCCGTCCCCCAAGCCAATGTGTGACAGCTGTCAAACGTCTTTGCTTGCCGAAGGAAGTATCAAAGCAGAGCGTGGCGCGATTGGTTATGTTGAAACAATGTGCGGAGACCAAGCCACTTACATCCCGTTAGCGCAAAGCTGCTCCTCTACAAGGGATCGACTCGTGGTGTCAAACAGAGCGTGGCGGGATTCGTTGTGAAACAATGTGCGCGGACTAAGTGACTGACAATGCCCGTTGGCACAAAGCTGGTCCTCTAGAAGATTGACGATCGTAGACCCTGCTAAGTGAGTTGCACGGTATAAAATGTGTTTTTTGCACTGGCTTTATTGTAGATAGCCAGGATCTTTATGTCTCGAGAGAGAGAGAGAGAGAGAAAATCCGGATTGAATTTTGAATAGAAGTCTAACCTGGTCGGAGGGATTCTTCCTAGGACGCCACGCTCACGACGTTATGTGTGATGTAAATTGACTACGATTGAAAGCCGATGAGAATGAAAGCAGATAAATGCAAAGGTATTGCGCTAGTCCGGCATGGGAGTCAACGAGAGTGCATGGATGGCTTGCAGTAAGCGACTGCGCAAGATCCGACAAAAAGTAGATTTTCTACTGGCTCTCCTTTCATCAAATGGTTGTTAGCCTCTAACTCAATTATGTAACACAATGGTCTAGTGTTTGCGCGTGTTTCAAGCAACTTATGTATTACGACTAATACGATTATACGCATTAACCGACTAGCCTGTTCTTTGGATTTGTTGAGGAAGGTGGGCGAGGAATGGAAATAATAGGAGAAGAGCAAGGTTGCATGTACGCGTAGCTCACAAATCCCCGTAGACCTTGCTGAATATGTTCTAACTAGAGAGAAAGCACTAATGCCTCTGTGAGACCTCGTATGCCATTTTGATGTGAAAGTGCCTGCTCGTATGTCATTTGGCTGTAAAAGCTGCATCTAAAATGCGCATTACATATTCCTGATAGTGACGTCTAGTCCGTTGCTAGTAATATTAGCACCAAAGCAGTGTACGACTAGAACGGCAGGAAATTCATCATAGCAATGGTGTATGAAATGTGCATTTATTGGCTTTTATTTGCGTACGCAACATTGCAGCACTCCTTGCATACTACCACTGTCGCCTCTCCTGAGCAACTGCTGTTTTTTTTTCTGTTCCATTGGACAAATTCTTTTTTTGTCAAGCCTAGACCTCAAAGTTTGTTAGGCGAATCCGGGAAGATTTTGCATATATATAAATAAATATGTATGTATATATATATATATATATATATATATATATATATATATATATATATATGGCGTGTAAGCGTCCATGTGTATCGATGTGAGAGTGTGACCGTTTACGTGTGGCGAGACGCGAAACAAAAGTACACAAGGCTTTTCTCAATCGACTTGTTTGCCGCGTAGCGTGTCTCATATCTCGTCCGGGATGTAATCAAGTATCGTGTTATTGATGACTCTTTTAGAGCATGCTCGACAACAACAACAACAACAACAACAACAACAACAACAACAACAGCAATAATAACCACACCACCACCAACAACAACAACAACAACAACAACAACAACAATAACAACGACAACAACGTCGTCGCTCCTACCGCTTTCGCTCGACGTCGCGTTGTTTCCTATATCGTCATCATTATCATCATCATTCCCATTGTAACAACATTTGGCGGCGGCGACGGTCTTCTCGGCCTATCCAAGCGGAAGCGCAATATTTCCGCTTGCACACAGTAAGTAGCCGCCGCTGCACTGGCTTTAGCGTAACAGGCTTCATTGAGTGGGCGGGCGGACGTGTGCCCTATGGTAGGCATCAGCCCATTCATATGAGTAGTAGTATTATTATTACTACGATTGTTGTTGCTGTTGTGTACGGGGTGAGCTTCTTGATGTCCTCGTCCGCAGCCCCACGACGCCCTGCGGCTCACAATCCGTCCCAACTGGTGGCTGCCCCCCCCAGTGGCTGCCGGCCTGATAAGGGCCGCGACGCGAGGCTGTCGTACAATTGCGCCAGCCCAGCAGGCTCTCATTCTTGCACAAAGCGGCCAGAGCTATAGGAGGAAATAGGAGGAAATCACCACATCGTGGCTATCTCGAGACGGCGGCAATGTGGTTCTGCCGTCTCTAGTCCAGCCTTTCTTTGCCCTTTCTTTGTTGTTACTGTCGGTCGGCGTCGCGCCCGCTGCTGCGGCAACAGCTCCTATTGCATAGTCAGCCCGCGACTACTAGACGAAGACGCGCCTACGCCGGGGGTGGGGGGAATCGTCGTCGGGGGTAACAACCTTGCCCCCGCCCCGCGCCCTCGCACGCACCACAATAACGCACCCTTCGAATCTGATTACCAATTTATCTATCCACGCGGTCAATCATACTCCAGTGCAGCCATGACCCTAAAGGGACACTGACCTTCCCCTTTACACCGCACTGGCGATGACGATGCTATGAGAAACGGTTATGCTGATGAGGCCAAAGATGCAATACACACGATCGTGCAATAATTGTGTTCTGCCGGCTTCGCGCAGTGCCATTGAACAGGAAGACGTACACGAAAACAGGGGGGGAACAATAACTGAGTACTCATTTCGGCAAGAAGTTAGGCAAACGGTTGACGAAGACTTCTAACTGAACTACACGCCTTTCAAGTGGCTCAAAAGTAACCGACAAACTTTGACTGCCAAAAAAATCACCATCGTTCTACGAAACCGCCCTTGTATGCTGCGGACTTCTGAGGATGCCTCTGTTACTTTCTAAGTCAGCGCAAACCAATTGAGAAGCCGAGCATAATTTGGGGAGAATCACGCAGAAGTAACAGGTACTACATGCTTCGGCAAAAAAAAAACACGAAAGAGGAAGTCTACTACTGCATAGTGAGGGTGCCCGTATGTTATAGCGGTCGTTGTCAAACCTGATCACACACAATACTCTTTGGTTAAACTCCTAGGCCACTCTAAAGTGATTGTGCCGAAGTGCAAATGCCGATTCTCTGAGGAGCTCACTGAATGCTTCGTTTGAATGCACAAACTTTTTCCTCATACGTTGCACGACAGAGCTTCGACATTGTTACGACAATAGGTACAGAGTGGGCGTCAACAAGGCACCTTCGACCACCACTGAACGCACCACCTGGGTGACTAGACCTAGAGTACAAAAGGAAACAGAGGGGGTTACCACGAAGTAAAGTGCAAAGCATTTCCATTGGTTTTCAAATCAACTTGCCGTATCACCTGGGTGACTACCACACCTGGGTGGGTCGGATATGTTTTCGGTTTTCGCGTGAATGGACATCTATAATTTCCTCGGCGTATTGAACTGAATTAAACTTCATTAAATCGAGTTCGTTAAGTTGACTTGGACCAAAAGTATGATGGCAAACTTGACACATACAAAAAAAACTCGTAATTTAGCAGCAACGGACAGCGAGTTGTTGCGTCTTGTGTGTCGGACACAATAGTCAAAACAAAGAAGATAATGCTAATGATGTTCTGTCGTACTCAATGTAGCCGAATGAGGAGGAGCAGATTTGACGTCATCACAGTAGACCCACCACCACCACACGTGGGCTGGGCCTGGTTACGTTCGAATGAGTCGACAAGCCTGTGTGCTCATCACTGCTCGCGAACATGCACTCTAAGCATATGTAAATTGTGGGCCCCCTGTAATGACTAGAACTCGTGCTCTACGGCTAGAGCAATCACAACAACTATTACTACTACTAAAAGTAAAGTTTTCTCAGCCAAGATTTAACGTTCACGAAACTGTTTTTCATATTGCTTCATAGACGGACCTCATACATACAAATGTGCAACGGTGGGGCTCGAACCCGCGCACCTATGTGTCTCCTCCGGTTGCGAGGCGCAGACTTCAGCCACCACGCCACCGGGCTCGACACTATTACTACTACTACTAATACTACGACTACTAGTACTGATGGCCCATTGCTAATGGCCCTCTGATGGCCAAACAAGGGCCCATGTTCACTGCCCGTTGGTCGGACGTCCGAACGACAAGGGCGGACGGCAAACTTCATTTTCAACGCGTTTTGGGTTTCGCCGGCCCGGTCACGCTCAGTCCAGGTTGAGTTAGTTCGTGGCCGGACACCCTATCTGCGTAGCTGCGTAGATAGTCACACGGCGAGAAGAAAACGCTTGAGAAGTTTGCAGATGCGTAAATAAACTTCTATGATGAGCGGCAGCGACAGCGACACCTCTGGCAACCGAGGCACCCACGGTAGAACGCAATCCCAAGTAGTTCTATTCAGATTCAGCAGGATGCGTGCGTGTGCACGCTGTAGCGATTTGATCCTGTGAGCCAACACGCGTCGCTAAACATGAATGTTTGCGCACGTCTCTGCAACAACAATCAGAGATTTGTCTCCTCAGACGTTAGTATGTTTCCTCGTTCTCCAAGCATCAGCGACGCTTCGAGTATTCCTCCCTGTAGCGGCAATTAGATTTCAGGCTAATGAATTACCTAAACATAGGCTATGGTATATCACCTAACTTAAAAAATACGTTTAAACAGCAGATGAACTCACACTTCACTGCACCTGCTTTGCGTAGGTCATAGCATACTCATATTGTACATAACGCGTGATTTAGCCAATATTTAAGAAATATATACATATGATACGATATTCGTTAACGCTACGCATCAACTACGCATGAGCAACTGGCTCGTTTACTAAAGTGCCCTCCTAAACCGAACAGCGATTTGGTACGTCGCTCTCGTGCGTGGTTACAAACTGGCATTAGCTTAAAGTGATCAAAGCAAGTAGAACTAAAGTTTATAATTTTAAACGGGATACGCATAGTGTTATCTCGAATGTCATCTGTATAGAATATAGTATTTTCTACGTTTGCATCTTCTCCCTCGTATATATTGTCCCCTTGTATATGCTATATACATATATTATGTCCATAGGTATGCTGCTACAGTCGTGGGCTAGACCGCCTCAAGCGGCGCGAACTACGGCGTACACATTGGGATAGAACTTTGCAGAGAAGACAAGTGTAAGACACGCCCATTCAATGAGCAAGTAGAGTGAGCTGTCGTATTACGGGATTTAATTGTTTCTCGTTGATTGTATTTCCTGTCATAGAGCAGGCAATAACAGAACACGCGCTGAAGCGGAGTGAAAACGCTAAGATCGTAGAAAAACGCCCGGCCTGTTTTTGCATATATATATATATATATATTTGTCAATCGCTTGGTTATTTGGGGATTACCTGCACGGCATGCAGTCTGTGGTTTATGTAAATCGATACATCATAGATATAGTTTTGTTTGTGCACGCGTATTTTTCAATATAAATGTATATGCTTGTCAAACATCTTTCGTTGGTTTTGCGGCTGCTAAAATAGTACGAGGCAGAAAATCACGGAATGGCCATCTTGCCTTAAATTTGTAGCGATTAGCTGTTTATTATATAGACCGACATTTCAGGCCGACGTATTGACGCAATTTGAATAAAATTCTGCCTATCTTTCGTTTAATGTTAGTAACCGTGAACCACCTATTTATATTTTAGGACATTTACATTTCTATTTTTGGTTTCTCGCGCACGACCTATGCGTCTTTAGTGGGGTTCATAAAAGATATCCTACGTGTTTGCACGTTGTTTTTGCAACTATAAAACGCTTTTATTGTTTAATGTGTTCCTCTCATTCGAAAGAAATAGCACTTGCGCATACAGTATCGTGTAAAACCTGTGCTTTGTTTGAAATTTCGTTCCGCAACAACGTATACATCATGCGGGCATAAAACTGGGGCATAGGTGTCTTGAAGTGCGTTCCCGCTCATCGTTGCGGGGTAGTCACGGCGTTATTGTATCGCTCTCCCGAGGGCCCTAAATTCATTACCACGTCCGAACTTTCTATCTTTACCTGTTTTCCACTTATACTTCTATCTCTCTTTCGATCCCGCACACTTCCTTTATTGAGGCATCTGCCTCTATCTGACACTTGAACTCCCAGATCCTCGCTCACTCTTCCCAGCAACTCCGTTTCTCCAGTTGTTCCCCACCGCAGATTTCGTATCCCCAACTCCTCAACAAGGACCCAGTGCGTCCGTTCGCTCACTCACTAGCTTGTTAACTTGCTCGTCTAGTCTGTATTCCTTTGCCCATCATCCATGCGAGCATCTCCTAGAACCCCACGCGCAACGCATCACCCCCCCATATTTTCTCCGACCATGTATGACGCTTGTCTAAACGTCCAACTTTCCCTCCACCTGACTGAGACCACGGGCGTACGCTGCTGCTTCACTTACAACCCTTGCTGTCTCTAGCTGTTCACCGTCAGTAAGCTAGGTAGTTAACCTCATGTCTGTTACACTGACTGTTGCAATCGTTGTGGCCAAACGCGTCTTCGTTCTTGTCAGCAAAGCGCAGCTCAATAGCACAGAGGCGTTAGGGCGTACTGCTGCTGCTGCTCTAACGCCTGTAGTCGTTAAGTCGGACTGTCCCCTGTGTGCCTCAGTGTTTATGTCTCCGCAACGCCTTCGTATAGGTGTGCCGAGGTCTCTGCGAGGGCCTCGACACCGGTAGCTTGCTGTCTGGCGATGCTGAGCGCCTGACACAGATGAGGTGACTCCGCCCTGAAACATATAATACCTTCGTTGAGGTGTCTGGCAGCTAGGGATTTTGAGGGCACGCTCGCAAGATACTGCTACTCGGCTCAATTAAACCCTTCTATTACGGCGCGTCGAAACGGTGGCAACGCCCAAGGACCGTCGTACTGATTTTGATCATCCGCAACGGGTTTTTGGGCCGCAGAGCTTCTCATAGCAAGATGCAGTCGGCCCGGTGATGTGAAGTGTGACTGAGAGCTTATTTTATGCACAAATTTTCGCGCTCATATTGGCTGAACCGTAAGATTGGCAGAACTTAGCGAGAAGACGGAACTAATGCGTGCAACCAGTTTTACTTAAAACGTCTACGATATCACTAGATTGTGGAGCTACTTTTTTATTGTCGGATTTATTTGGTTTTGCTCCTTTAAGTACGTTTGTTAGTCAGAACTGTGTTTTAGCATGAACATATAGTGCGTATATATTGTATTATATTGACTTTCATAGTTTTCAATTAAATTTGAACCACACAATGAATGCTGAACTCCACTACAGTCGGCGATAGCCGAAAAACAGAGAGAACGGAAGAAATGTTCACTACCATCCCCCCTTTATGTAACAATATCTCCTAATGTACACTAGCGTGCCCTCTACAAAAGAGAATGGAAAAATGTACTATTCCCTTTATTACTATTGTACTATATATGTACGCACACTATGTCTTCGCCGCCAAATTCAGTCTATATGGGACACAACGTAATCTGCGTTTAACTCTATTTCGGAGACGGAACGAACTTACGCTAGAACACTGAACAAAAAGCGACACGAACTAATGTACCACTGAAACCTGCTTCTTGATCATTCATTTTCCGCACGTAATATTCCTTTTTTATGCGGGTCGCAGGCCTCGCCTGCTTTCTTCTTCGCCCTAAGAATGCTTGCCGCCTTTTCTGTGTACAAACGTTACAGCGACGGTCTACGAGACGTTGTTCTCGTTATATTAGCCCGAGGTCATTGCACCCGCTGTCAGCTCTTAAAAGACGTATGGGGCACCAACACAACGGACATGCCCTTAGCAGCGGCTTTTGACAACATGGCATTCTGTGCCATCAGACAGCGATACTGGGTTGAGAGAATGAGAGGTATCCTTACAATAATCTACTTAGTCAGATGTCCTTACAATAATTTTACTCAGTTAGATGTTTTGTCTTAGTGTAAACGATCATAGTCATACTGTCTATAATATGCACTATTGTATGGAAAGTTCCCTATTCTCCATAACCTTCTTATTTTTCCCCACTGTGCATAAAAGTGTCTTGTGGCTGTTTATGTGCAAGCTTGTCTCCCTAAAAATAACCTTTGGAAACGTACAGCGCGCGTGTAAATCCCAGTACATTTCCTCTCCATGCACGCTCCATTTCTAGCCAGCCGATAAATATATATTAACGAAAGAAGTTGTCTATAAATTACGCATATATATATATATATATATATATATATATATATATATATATTTGCACAACAGAAGTAACAACGGCATAATTTCTAACCTTAGCTCACTGTTGTTCTTTTTGTCACGTATTCCCTCGCGCGTGCCGTCGTTCGTCCTCTAGGAAGATGCCGACCCGTACCGACACGCTGCTGACCACGATCGCCGAAGCGGCTTCGTCAGCCTCGGCGACCGCTTGCGTCAAGGACCACTACAAGCTGGTGGTGATGGGCGCCCCCCGCGTGGGCAAATCAGCGATCATTCAGCAGTTCCTCTACAACCGATACCCAGCCAAATACGTACCAACAATTGAAGAATTCCACTCGGGAGAGTTCGACTTCAACGGTAAGCCGGCGCCAAAAATGTTTTTGTTGTCGCTGTTATTGTTCAGCTCAGTTCAGTTCATAATTTTTCAAGCTTACGCTCCCTACAGAATATCCGTGTTTCGCACATCGTAGTTCTTGCCATCCGAGTTATCGTTATTAGTATTAATATTTATGGGCACCTTGTTTAAACTGTATAGAAATAAAAATGCAAAATAGTCAAAATTTAATAATAATAGTCACTTGCAGATCTTTGAAAAGTCTTATCGATAGAGACATTGTTCACGAACTGATTTATGATGTCATCTTTACTTGAAAAATAAATATATATATATATATATTTTTTTTTTTGTGGTACAGAGCACAACAATCTATACGCTTGGATCGTCATTGTTTTAAGTTGTGCACTAGTCTATGCATAAAATGTCGTGTCATAATCCCATGAAATAGTTTACATACACACTTGCCAAGCATTTAAGCAGAATCGAGGCAACGGCAACGTCGTGACACGGCTTCCATTCGGTCAATTTAGACGGTGAAACTGTCGGCAACGTTAGATAGCAATAACCTTGTCTGGCTTGGACTTGACGCTTTTGCCCCCGTCAACTGTTCTGTGTTGAGTTTACCGATAAGCTGCAGGGATGTACATCCTCTGGCACTGGCCATTAAAACGAATTTGGTGGAGTGCCGAGCGCATTGTTCGGCTGTGTTGGCCAGGCTATCGGGCGGAGACGTATCCGGGCCCCACATAGACAGCTCGCCTTCGTGTATCTGATAAAATTGCAATCGCTCAATCAGCTAGCATAGCGTCGTCATTAGAAAAACATCCCTCGCGCAACAAGATCTAAGTTGGGCGTCTCCTCCCCGTTTTTTTACCTCGTTCTACGTGTATCAAAGATGCTCGCTATGCGAATGGATCTTTTTCAAAGAGCTCTAACGCCGGATTTCATCAGGCCTCATCTCCTGCAGGATATTTTCTGCGGATGCGGCGTTGGAGGATTTGGCGTTAAGGTGGTAGTTACGTGAAATTCGATAATAAGATGTTCGCAAATAATTTATTCTCCCTGTAGCACCTCCCAGTTTAAAATTCTATGGGCCTCGGACCGGCGCTTGATCGTCAGAAGAATGCATGAGGTGCGCCCGACCCTATGGAAAGTGGACGCACCCGTATTTAAGAGCGACAAGATCCTCGGCCGCCAACCAGTCGAGGACCGCTAGTTCTCCTGCTAACACCCCGGGTGTTTTCGACAGAGTCGTATACGCTGGCCGCGACGTTAAATTCACCAGTTATGACTAGAACTGACATGTCACTTTAGTTACAAGAGGAAAACAAGTTGTCTAAAAACCTGTTTTGGTCCTCAACAACAACAAATTATGGATCAATAGGTTTGCAGTAGCAGGAGTAATAACGCCTGACGTACAAACAGTTTTTTGTGGGAGGCAGATGCATCACTGCACGCCCCCCGAGCCCACAGCCGGGTACACATTTTGACGACAGTTCTACACGAATATTGGTCGGGTTAATGTTGAAAGGAGAGCTAGTCTCCCCTACTGGTGCGAATACGGTGACGAGGTCAACTCCCTGGGTCACCATGGATTTTCCTGTCCCCAGAGTTCAGGTAGAATCGCACCCTTTCAGCCTTAAGCGAGACCTTTAACAGAATATTATAGTCGGCAGGCTACTTGTGCATTGTAAAGCCTTCCGGTTTAGTCAGAAGCAATGGTAAGATACCTGATGGCATGGTTTGAGACAAAGGGCCAAAGAGAGATGTTCAATCTAGCTGTAATTTTGATTCAACTGTACTATATTATAACAAACAGTAGTCTTACTTACGCAAATGATAAGAGTGCACATTGATACACTATTTATATATTTATGTAATGCAAACTGTTTTGGAAGGTGGGGGTTTGAGACAACTAGCAATTCTTCAGAAAACGACGTAATTGTGAAGACTTTAGCTTGGCTTAATAAATATGATTTTAATAATAAGCATGGTTTCTTATTTCTTTTACAGGTGCGTCCATTACGCTGGACATCATCGACACATCTGGGTCATACGAATTCCCGGCCATGCGGCGCCTCTCAATAGAGACCGGTAAGTAGATCCGGATCAAGTACAATCGCCTGTTAATTTCCACCGCATGAAACACAAACGTTTAAAGGTTCATATACGCGATATCGGTGAGAACAACATTTTACTGATACGATTGTATGATGTGCTTATATTTAATTACGATGGATCGCACTCAGTAAGAGATTTCGACCCGTTTATTTAATACTTCATGTGTCAATGATAAAATATTAGCTGTTACTGCTTCGGAATTTGTGGGAGTCGTTCGCTTAGCGACGGAAGGCCTCCCATTACCGCCACTGCATTACCGCGTTGAAGTTCCATAGAGATACGCTACACCAGGTACTCCCCGGCACGCGCATCTTTCGTTACAGCAGTTACCCTCTTTTCGAGCTCCTTGAGAAACTTGACAGTCGCCTTATCCATTGGCCCTAACGTTTTAAAAGCGATCGGCTGAATTATGTATTGCAGCGACAGGTCCTTGTATTTCGACAATTTGCGATTTCAGCAAAGCGTGCGCTCGCGCCAGCTTCCCGACTAGTGCGCACAATATAACTGACGGCACTGAAGCGGCAGGACAGCGCGTGTTCGGTTGTAGCGGTAACGTTGGTCCGGCATAGGTTTTAGATGTGCTCTGCGCACACAGCCTTTCCAAGCCGCAGACCCAAGACGATGCGGAGTGTGTTATTATCCAGCATCGTCCCCAGTTGCGGCGAAGGAAGGGCTTGTTGCAACTTCCCGCTCATTAGATCAAAACAAGTTTTAAAGCAAGCTTCTCCCTTTAAACTAAGCGTTTTTGCTGGAAGCGTGCCTTGTCTCTTTTTTTTTATCAACATGTAGTCCAGCGCTTCCTGAGTTCTCTGCATTTGGGGCTCTTCTAGGGTAACTGGGGGTATCTTCAACTCCAGTCGAAATAACTAAATTCTTAAATATTGTCAACGATCCTAAGTAACAAGATAATAACAAATCTTAAGCGAATTCCCAAGGCCCCTGCGCTCACAAGGAGGGCCCAGGATGCATATCCAAGCTGTCGAGTTGCCGTTGTGGTCCCGTGTGCAGGATACCGTTGAAACTGTCAAGAAGGTCAATATTTTTTAAAGAAAGGTTAACAAAGCAAAAGGTACGTCGGACGAGGGGTGGAGAGAGAAAGATGTTATTGCAATTTTCGAGATACAATGACTTTCGATTGCTATAAAGCTCTCCTTACAGCATCTAAACCTACACATGTTTAGATAAAAATCATGTTTGAAAGCGGTTGCTAAAGACTATGGACAGAGCCAATGGGACATCGAAGTTATAAAATAGACCCTGATTGATTCAGGACACAAATTATGGCCAGTGACGTACGTACACAATTAGGTTGGGCTAATCAACAATCCACAATAAGGGCTAATCAGGATATCACTGTACGTAGACCCGTACCTAAGTTTTGTAGTGTCTTGCGTAGCAAAAGGAAAAATCACGAGCCCATTGAAGGCGCGTCATTTAAGGTATGGTTATTAAGATTAACTACATAGAAGTGGGCCTAGAAGCCCGGTGCATATATATATATATATATATATATATATATATATATATATATATATATATATATATATTATTATGGTTTATTAACACCCAGGTTGGGTAAAATTATAAACATATACATCAGACACAACTAGTGCTTCCTTCACGTCATTGGGTCTTCTCTCATCTTGCAAGCTCAGCTATTGACTGAACTGCAGGACATGCTGCGGCGTGGTATCTATCGCACTGGGCAGAGCACCTCGTGCACCTGCAACACTCCTGAGGATCGTGGAATTCTTCCGTGCTACATAACACGTGATGAAACCCGTGGGCTGCAAACGCCGTAGTTAAATGTCTGCTTTTATACCCCGCTGCTCGCCAGGCCGTGCTTGTCATCGCTACCGTATTATATATTCCTAAATCGATTCCCTTCAATTTTTCCGTCCACTTCAAAGTATAAGCCTCAAACGCTTTCGTCCTAGGTAAACCCCATCGAAGTTGTAATTCCTGTGTCATTAAACTCCCCCCCTCTAAGATATGTACTATTCTATTCTTACTTGAATTGGCTAAACCCAAAACCCGTTTCATAAAGAAAAATCTGGCTCTATCTAGTAACTGCAGTTCTGTTTCTCCCAATTTTTCCCATATAAGTGATATACCGAATGTTGCTATTGGTTCTATTTTAATTTTGAAAAGAGCGGAGGCGGTATGTATTGACAACATTTGCGGGCTCTTAATTACTGCTGCCGCTCGGATTGCTTTTCCCACTCTGCTTTCTATATGTCTTCGGAAACTGCTACCATTCGACGTTATAGTGACACCCAGATAAGTAAATTTATTTACAAATTGTACTACATATATATATATATGTACCACAAATACCAGCGAATTATATAAAAAAGGAAAACTATTACTGAAGGCAATCTGCAAACCGTCTTTTTATTTTTCCCGTTTCGTTCCGTATAACTTTCTTATTAAATGCTATACCTATGCGCTTACAAAAATAACCTACGGTTCCCTAAATTTATTTCAATAAGCTCTAATATTTGCTGTTCTAGGCTGCACGTTTATTACATTTCATGATCAACCTCGGCATATGGACATATACCCATATTTGTATTTAACGTTTCTCCTGCCAGACCGCCGACAGTTCTTTCGCGTCTCTCTGCCAGAAATATCAAAGCAGGAACGGCTAATATTTGACCATTAACACATAAAGCATTAATTAAACTAGTCGTACTCTTGTCCTGAGTGCGACCTTCTTAATAAAAATATTTTACGAACATCTATTATGTTATATCATTTGACTACATCGGCAAAGTCTTTTGCAATATATACATCACTAGCTGGCTTTTGAACACCGTCATTTTCTCCGCCATTCTTCCCTCTCTATCTTTCAGCAGCGTTGGCTATGTGTTATTGTGCGGTCTGCCAGTATTAGGAATGAACACGTGTTGCATGCTTCCACACCGATGTCCCAATACTTACGAAGCTTGTGCCGCCAAATTTCGTACGTAGTTATTCTGAGTATTCGTAATCTAGTTACATAAGATAAGTTAACCTCCCAAGCCCAAAATCCGGGAACACCAAACTCCCTCTACTACAAAAATGAGATCTACATTTTGTCGAATGTCCATCTGTTACTCGTCCTATTTTATCGATTTGGCTTATGCAGCTGGCCTTCATACTTATGACAGCATTTACATAAGCACGGCTCGTACAAAGAGATCCGTCCGTACCTTTCTTGAAAGTAGGCAGCGACCTTTACACAACCATAATGCTCTCACCTGCACTATACGTTGCTCTTGTTGCTGCAACGTAAGCAAAAACTGTAACGGCACTCTTCTTTTAAATATATATATATATATATATATATATATATATATACACACGAATTATTATAGTGTTAAAAGTAATGTAAACATAGCGCCGGAGAGCTTGGCAAAAAGAGCGAAACAACGCAAACGATTTCTACGGAGAAAACTGCCGTCAGTGATGAGTCTTGTGGGCCTGTCGTTACGAGTCGTGCATAGCGTAGATCGCTGAATACTGGACGACTCGAATGGAAATATCAGAAGTTTTCCGGTCAGCCCGCTTGCACGTACGCATGCCCCGCCGTACTGGCCGAGGATACCGAGGTTTACTTCAAACTTAAACTTTGAATTGGCGGGACCGACCGTGCCAACCAGCCCCAGCGTGTCTACTGTACTGCACTCGACCCGGCTCGAATTTGATATTGTCGTTGACTGCTGTTTTTGTGACGTGCCCGCATAAGCATGCTTTGACGGGCCAGCGCGGGTCAACAGGGCCGCTCGAGGCCAGCTGGCGAGTCTATAGGGTAGCGGGAGAGAAATAAGGGCAATGCAGGAACTAACCACTGAAGTGAAGTGGGACATAAGGACCAAGCGAAAGAAAACCAGACCGAGAAAAAGAACGACGTGACACACCAAAAACTGGCCGTCTACGACAAACTCGGAGAGCGAGTCTGTTGCGAACGGGAAGTCGAAAAGCGAGTTTGTGAAGGATATCGCGAGCGGCGATATGCTGCAGGAATTGGGTGACTTCCGCGTTGGCTGAAGAATAGAATCAGTTCGAACGAATTTAGAGAGTCCTTTAGCCAAAAATAAAGTTTCACTGCCTAGCAGATACAAATATGCACTAAGTTGCACGGTACTCATGCTAAGCTACGGTGCTTTTTGTGTTGTAACGACAACGAAAACAACAACAATAACAGCAACACAGATAGCAGTGGCGGTGGTTCCATCGGGTAATCAATTCATGGCTACACGTCGAGTGAGATGCTATGCGGTTTGCATTATACACTTCAAACTTCGATTTGCACAGACTACATATATATATATATATATATATATATATATATATATATATATATTCTACGGATTCGTGCGTCATATACTCATATATATATATATACAGGGTGTTGCAGAAATTTTTCATAATAGAATATACAAATTGTAGAGCTCGTTAAAGCAAATATTTTTTCCAATGGAACATGGTCTCTGAGAAGTCTTGTTTCGGAGTGAGAGCGAAATTACTACAATTTGTGACACTAGTGTTTTTGCCCGACATAGGAGCATAAAATGTGCTGTTGCGAGACAACCAGTCCTCCTATACAGAAACTAAACACACTGTCGGGTTCGTGAGAAAATTCTGCTTCTTCCAAAGAATATACAAGACCGGTCAGAAGATGCGACACGGTCGTTTAGAAGAGAATTCGTCAAAAATGAAGTTTTTTATTAGCTTTCACGCCAAATACTTCAGAATCATAACCCTACGACCACCCACGTGTTCAAAGTTAACATATTCAGCAAATGCGCATTTCATGACGATCATTTTGGTACCAAACTTACGGCAATGCGAGCTGTGGTTGCAGAGTAATTACGATTTTTCGGCGAACATGTCGAGATTAAGTGCATGAAAATGACGCGCTGCGGCTGTCGCGCGACACGTCGGCGGTAGTGAACGTCGCCACACAGTCATTTTTCATGCACTTAATCTGGACATCCCACCGAAAAATCGTAATTACTCTGCAACCACAGCTCGCATTGCCGTAAGTTTGGTACCAAAATGATCGTCATGAAATGCGCATTTGCTAAATATGTTAGCTTTGAACACGTGGGTGGTCGTAGGGTTATGATTCTGAAGTATTTGGCGTGAAAGCTAATAAAAAACTTCATTTTTGACGAATTCTTTTCTAAACGACCGTGTCGCATCTTCTGACCGGCCTTGTATATTCTTCGGAAGAAGCAGAATTTTCTCACAAACACGACAGTGTGTTTAGTTTCTGTATAGGAGGACTGGTTGTCTCGCAACAGCACATTTTATGCTCCTATGTCGGGCAAAAACACTAGTGTCACAAATTGTAGTAATTTCGCTCTCACTCCGAAACAAGACTTCTCAGAGACCATGTTCCATTGGAAAAAATATTTGCTTTAACGAGCTCTACAATTTGTATATTCTATTATGAAAAATTTCTGCAACACCCTGTATATATATAAATACACGCCGAGTGAGATGCTATGGGGGTTCACATAATCTACTTCAAACTTAGATTTGAATAGATTACAGATTCGTCAGTCAGATACGTATATATATATATATATATATATATATATATATATATATATATATATATAAACAAGTCAGATACGTATATATATATATATATATATATAAATAAATACCTTACGAAAACAAGACTTCTTTGCGAGCGCTTGGGAACCTCCATTGAGACACAAGAGACCGATTACTGGTCTTAAACAACTACACAACACGTTCGCTGGGGCACATTTTAAAAAAGCACACGAAACGCCCTTTGTACATTACTGGATTAAGGGTATGCCCTACCTATCTGGTAAGGAGTATTTAAACCTACTAAAGCTCAGGATCAACGCACTACCAACCTGAGACGCCTGAGACGCGCCTGAGACGTTGGCTCATGTCGCTCACATGTGCGATACAACACACAAACAAACTATAAAGAGACATGACGACGCCTGTGATCGCGTGGCGCGTCTTCTCCGCGAGAGGGGTCATGAGGTGGTTCGTGAGCGAGTATTCCGTCGACCGGGCGCACCGGGTCTAAACCCCGACCTCGTGATAAGAACACCTACCGAGGTCTGGGTTTAAGATGCCGAGGTTTGCGGCCCGAACCGGGACCTGGCAAAAGCGCGGCAGGACAAGATCACCAAATATGACTTACCGTTTTAACGTTGCAAGGAACCTTGATGATATACCGCTCGCACCGGGTCCATTAGAGCGGGGGCTACCATAAAGCAAGGACACAGACAGCTGATTCTTAACCTCACGTGTCACCTTTTTATCACAATTTTTTTTAAGGCGAGCACTGCCGAGTGTGCAAACGTGTTGTAAATGATTAATAAATCATCACAATATTTTCTATATATAGAGACTAGGGCTTGGAACTCGCCATGAGGTATATCTTCAATGCACTAAGGGTCGGACTTGTTGAGAGTATGTATATAGTGAGCCGACTTAAGTAACTCCTCTTTGTCCACTAACGTCGACGAACGCATACTGTGCAATAATGTAACGGCAAACGTATATTTAATAGGACATAAGGAAAGTATCGAAATACGCAACTAATACATATATATATATATATATATATATATATATATATATATATATATATATATATATATATATAGTAAACAACGTATTGACTGTGTAGTAGGTTTTTGTTTTTAATTTTATATCGGTGAAAGTAAACAAGACTATTCATTTATCATTTATTTATTGTTTTTCTGGGTAATACAGTTATGAATTAAACACATTTTCCTGTAAACGAAAATGCATTGAAGTTCTTAAGCATTATTAGGTACTTAAAAGCTAAAAGATTTAGCTACTCTAATCTCAAATCTCGCACGCACGCCGTCGTGTATGATCGTGCAAAACGACGAGAGTCTAAGGTGTAAACACTCACTTGAACTCAAATCTGAGCACCGCCAGTGTAAACTAATCCATTGCGAATCGTACTCTCACAAGGGTCCGTATTGTAGTGTGAACGTAGTTTCAGAGAAAAACGTCTTTATTGTGTGTAGTTTACAATTCCCATTTCTTCACACATTTAGTGCCGATAATACCTAAGTACAAAGATTTGGCTCGGCATCACCAGTTCACAAATACAGTTACAAGAATGGTATAAAATATAGGAATATACAATATACAGAGTTATGATGACATTAAACGGGCCAGCTGATTTAGAGACCCAATGTTCCTGCAAACAAGACCGTGGTATCTAGACAGTATATTGACGGTATGACAATATTTACATCTGCAGTCAACACCGGGGTCGTGGAAGCCTTCTGCACTGCATAAGTGGTGGTGGTAGCCGTGTACCGAAAAACGCACTATCACATGGCGCATCATTGTGTGCAGTTAGTGGTCATTAGCGCTGTTATTGTATCGTGGTGTCCTAGACCTGTAGAAGACTGGGCAGACCGACCTAGTAGTAGATCGAATCTGAACGGAGGTAGCCACTCATTAAAGTGAGTACTTCGTCTCATCTACTCATACTGTCAACTCGGTGTGCTTTCGCAGGCGACGCGTTTCTGCTCGTGTTTGCGCTCGACGATGCCGCCTCGTTCGAGCAGGTCGTGCAGCTTCGCGACGAGGTGCTCGGCCACAACCGGCGCCAGCTGGAGCGGCGGTCGATCGTCGTCGTCGCCAACAAAACGGATCTGCCGCCAGACCGCTGGCGGGTGAAGCGCGAGATCGCCGAAACGCTGGCCGAGATCGACTGGGAGCTGGGCTACGTCGAGTGCTCGGCCAAGGAGGGCCGCGGCGTGATCGAGATCTTCCGCCGACTCATGCATCAGTGCAAGATTCCCTACGAGCTGAACGAGCGGATCGTCGACAAGCAGCGACGCAAATCGCTGCCCGTTCACAACACTCAGCCGTCGCTTCGGGACAAGGCGCTACTGAAGCGCAACTCGTGCAACGTGTCCTAACGCTGCCGCAGCCGGGCATCGTCAAACGGGAGCTGCTGATTACCTCTACCACTACCACCACCACCACCACCATCACTACAAGTAACGCGCGGCTGCAACAATAACAACAACAACATCGTCGAGAATAACGCCATCAATAACGCAGACGACGGCAGACTCGGCAGTATTATAGTGGCGTTGATTGGCGGCCCAAGCTAATGTGGCAACCCGACGCCGGCCATTGCCGACCTAATCCGCAGCGACATCGACCATCTTAGGTCCTCGCCATAACCTCTCTCCAATTCCCCCCCCCCCCCCCCCAGTTCCAGCCATTACCGTTGACTGACCGTGTCCTCCCCTAGTCTAGTTCCTGACTATGCTGTTATAACCATCACAGCCCGATCGGGAATGAAATCTGTCGTTTGTTCTCAAAAAGCACAACACAGGCAAGAAGGCAACATAAAATGAAGAAAAAAAACGACGAACAAAACATGTTGCATTGTCTTGGGAAAAGTGGCCAGCAAACACTTTGCTGTTGTGAGTCACCACCGGCACTCGTAGAAGCAGCTATTTGGCATTATCTACGTGTGAGGTGGATAGAACAAAACTGTTGAAAACCTCGATACTATTATCGGGGTTGCCGTTGTTGTTATTGTTGCTGTTGTGTCGAAACTGGTTGTTGTTTTACAGCAATATACTCTTCCAGAAACTACAAATCCTATCGATACGACGTGAGTTCCTATGATTCGAATCGAGTATATAGTGAGTGCTAATGTATGACTACCACTAGTTAACATGATTGCCTTTATTAACACCTATTGATGTTAGATAAAGATTACTACTCGTTAGACTGCACACATTACCGTCCACACGTAACGATGTTGGATTTCCTTTGGAAACGTTGCCAGAAACGTGAAGAACATGGTGCCGCATTTAAGACTGGTTCGAGATCGTTTACCCGAGGTTACGGGTTTCTTTTTGTATTTCATTGAGATTTGCAGCACTCTCGTTATTCGTCTAGTAAGCAGCGCAGAGCAATTCGTACCCATTGGCGCTTTACGAGAGTGCGTGACTATTTTTGGCCTAGACGACTGAACGAGAGTATATTCTGTACCCCCCAGCTCGAGACCTACACACGATATAGTCGATTGATGATGATAAGGCATTAGACGATTTAATCTAACAACGCGATTCGCTATTAAAGATATCTCATAAGAAACGGCAAAAGAGTGGCGTACAGAATGAGACGGACCAATGACTATAGTATCGAATGAACATCGTATGCAACACACTGAACCTGTCATTATTATTATGCATTTCGGGCAGCTATCGTCAATGAAATTTGGTTACTCAAGCTCATCGATGTGGTACCATTTGTTTTGTCAACATATATATATATATATATATATATATATATGTGGTAAAACCTATTTGTAAATTATTATTAAAATTAACTATTTTTTAATGCATTCCTATTCATAACATTATTCATCACAGCCGTCGTTATTCTAAAGTCACGGCTTCCGATATGGTAAAAATGATTTTGCATGTATCGAGGCAGAGTAAAAAATGCAAGTTTTAGATAGAAAATGCGACCGAAAAAGAGAGAGAGAGTAGGGATTTGACAAAATTTTTAGGGGAACGGGATGCGGTGAAAGCTTCGTGGCGTCTTTCTTGCGTCTTCGAGACATAACCGATCATATCATGCGCGCCAGAAGACAAGTGGGGCGGAATGACCAACACAACGAACATACATATATATATATATATATATATATACGAGAGAAGATAGAAAAAGGTACGAAAGAAAAAGTTTCCGTCTTGCAGAAACGGGCATGATGGAAGTGGTGAGGTTCTAGTGTTATATAGTACGTTGTTGACCGCCTTTTGGACTTTAGAGTAACGATGGCTACTAATTAGTAGTGGTAAGTGATACTGAAAGCTAGATTGGCTAGATCGAAGCTATCTGGCTATCTGGAGTGTTTGGATGAGTATGCGTATGAGTATGTGTGTGGTGTGGTGTGGCGTCGTTTCAACGTCCGTTGGTTAAACAATACGCCGCCGCCGCCGCTCGCCGATCAATGAATGCACTGTCCCGAAAGCTCGACAGTCGAACGGAGAGATTCATTTGATATCGGTACGAACACTGTTAAAGAGCATGAAGCGTAACGCAGTGAGAGCCGTTTGGCGAGCAGCTCTTTAGTCGTCGGCCAGCAGTAACACAGCTACTTTTCTAACTACGAACTACTTTATAACACTACGTTGCGAGAAGCGACAGAACAGCACACACCCGTGTTCCGACAGACCGGTACAAGTAAAGCAATTTAACTAACCGAACAAAACGTTGCAGAGTCTTCAACAACAGTAACAGGTTG
Source organism: Dermanyssus gallinae (assembly GCA_003439945.1). NCBI lineage: Eukaryota > Metazoa > Arthropoda > Arachnida > Mesostigmata > Dermanyssidae > Dermanyssus > Dermanyssus gallinae. Next base: position 1,048,944 of record QVRM01003563.1, on the reverse strand, counting down.
ACCAGCTTTCCGTATTTCTTCTATGTTTATGTCGCTTCGAATACCTTATCGACTTTTCATTGCTCGACCTGCTCGGAGCAGTAAGGAGCGCGCATTTCCGCTCAGCAATGAACAGAAGAACGCACAGAAGGACGAAACAACAAACAAATTAGTGTAGAAGCCAACGACGACAAACGGAAATGCTTGGAAAGCGCATTTGAGACGGGGAACGTGTTAGACCAAGATGTTAGGTATAGTGAGCGAGGCGAGTCGAGCCGACGAATGAAAATGATTGGTGCTTGAGCTGTACAAATGTGTGTTTGAATAAAGGACCTATAGTCCCATGACGGGTCTGTGTGTATTCCGTTTTTAAAACTAGGGTGAAGAACCATAAAAACGCGTGAAAAAAACTAATGCGGAACTGAGGATAGACGAAGGTTTATTTACAAAATTGCTCAGGAAGCGTTTTTCAAAGACATAATCAAGGTGATATATATATATATATATATATATATATATATACACATATATTTATACAGCATATACAGGGTCATTCATATTGTTGTGCACGCATTTCGAGGTTTGATAGAACTCGGCAAGAAAATAAGTTTTCCTTATGGAGGGAAGACGTGGAAACGTCTTGTTTAGGAGAGAGAGTGAAGCTTATAAAAGTAGTTTTGCTGCCTTTTGTTTCCTACATAGTTGTGCGAAATCTCTGTTTCCGGGAGAACCAGTCAACGCATGAAGGAACCGATTACACCGGCGTGTTCGGAGGAAAATTCTGCACAACGGAAGACGCTTCACTAGCTTGCGTAACAAAAAGCTAATACCCAGATTAAGGAAAGTCATGAAAAGTCGATATTTTACGTTAACGCTTTTTCATGAAAAATCGTAAATTTTTTCCATTGCGACCAAAAATGTACGTCCGAAAGACCACTCTCACGCAATAGCAAATTTAATGCCCATCATTTTCGTATCAAGGTAATGGTGCTGCGTTACGTAGTTGTCAAGTCACTAAGCTTTTTCGATAGCCATATCGAAAGCGAAGGCATGCATATTTCCATAGGGCGTATGAGAAAGTTAGGTACATATTTTGAGGTTTGGTAGAACTCAACAAGAGAATAAATTTTCCTAGTGGAAGGAGGGGGCGGAAACGTCTTGGCATATTTTTACGGTTCTGAACGTGAAAACTTGCACGTAAAACATAACAACTATGACTGTCGAAAAAGCTTAGTGACTTGACAACTACGTAACGCAGCACCATCACCTTGATACGCAAATGATGGGCATTAAATTTGCTATTGCGTGAGAGTGGTCTTTCGGACGTACATTTTTGGTCGCAATGGAAAAATTTAACGATTTTTCATGAAAACGCGTTAACGTAAAATATCGACTTTTCATGACTTTCCTTATTCTGGGTATTAGCTTTTTGCTACGCAAGCTAGTGAAGTGTCTTCCGTTGTGAATTTTCCTCCGAACACGCCGGTGTAATCCGTTCCGTCATGCGTTGACTGGTTCTCCCGCAAACAGAGATTTCGCACAACTATGTAGGAAAAAAAAAGGCAAAAAAACTACTTTTATAAACTTCACTCTCTCTCCTAAACAAGACGTTTCCACGTCTTCCCTCCATAGGGAAAACTTATTTTCTTGCCGAGTTCTATCAAACCTCGAAATGCGTGCACAACAATATGAATGACCCTGTATATAAGCGTGAGTGCAGCATACCGCTTTGCCATCTTGATATAACTCTAAAGGCGTGTCTAGTCATATACGAAGCTTTTACTTTAGCACACAGTCGTGTATCGTTTAGATGGAGAGATCATTCAAATAGTAACTTAAAAAGCGCATGGAGTTCAATAAGAACTATCCGTATCATAATAGAAACGAATCCCATGGGCACCGCAAAGGATAGTTGTACCCTTTTACGCCAATAGCCCCCTGACGCATGTCTATGATATTAGCCCGAGCGTTGCGTATCCGCTTGCACTCACCGCAAGGCCTGCACACTCGTTGTAATAGCAACAAATGAGTTCAAACCTAGCGAATGTCACTAGACTCATATATTTGCTTAGATTTATAACGGATTTTCTTTCACGCGCCTAGATGTTCCAGTGCAGTGGCTGGCTCTGCCTCGGGTTGAACTCTTACAGTGAACCCATCGCCTAGTGGGATGTTGGTAGCGTTACCCCTGTAGCGCCACGAAGAGAAGTTTCTCCGAGAATGGAGAAGGGTAGAAAAGCGCAGTCCGCTATAATACTAACAAATGGCTTCGTATTCTCAAAGGATTTCGAAGCCCCTCAAGTTCGCCGGTGAGATGCCAAAATCTCCGGACAATTGGAGAATATCACCCACTAAAATGATTCTGAGGAAAGCCATAGAGTTACGGGTCGTTATGAACGAGTAGAGTTTTACTGCGGGGTACGGCAGCAAGTACGGCCAAGGAATGCTGAGAGTATACGCCGGGAAAACAAAAAAGGTTGTTTCCTACACACAGAAGTCATACATATTCTTGGGGTTTGAGCTTTACCCAAAAACGGCCTAGTCATTGCGTAACATACTTGAAGTATTTTAAGTAAAACGTGCTTTAAGTGAAATGGGCCCTTCAGCAATATTCCGGCTAGCTTAGTTTGTTCGGCGCGTTGCAAAGTAAGCAGGAATATAAGCAGGCAAGTATTTGCTTTTGCTGGGTAGGCTAGGGTTCCTATTTTAATTGAAGCGCGTTTAAATTCAACGGCAAATTACTGTTCTACATAACAAAATTGCCCACAGTACGAATAAAAATGATATATATATATATATATATATATATATATATAAATAGGGTGCAAGAAAATTCATTTCAGGGTTTTAAACGTTTTGACATAAAAGATAAAGTAGACTAGGTTCATTCGAAAATTCAAGTTGCGTTAGACAATATTTTTATGACGCACATTTTCAAAAATAATATCAGAAGGATGGCTGCCTGGGACTTTTCAGCATTGTCTATACGAGATGCACCGCTTTTGATAAATATTTTTGAAATCTTGCGCCGAATATTTTCCCTCAGCTCGTCGGTTGTAGTGGACTTACTGACCAACAACTTGATCTTAAAAAAAACGTGGAAAACGTCCTGGGGCTGCGTAACGCTTCTGGAAGGTCAGACGTCTACCACATTTGTCTTCATTCTTTGTTTAGGCACTAAAGCTTCAGATCTGGCATATAATCCAATAACCGATCATTTTCAATTCTCGGTTGAGAATAATTAGGATTATTGATAATTATAAAAATTAGATTTATTGGGACTTATTAGAAGATATGGAGTTAATACAATTTATATAATTATAATTGACAATCCGATTAGCTATACACTTACTTCGAATTAGACGCAATTCGTTTAATCAACTTACGAATCCGTAATAACGAGCTCAAATGACATCAACCGTATTTCGGGTTCAGACGTACTTAAAATGCAAATAAATGCAGTCTAATTTGATTGCCGCACTTTAGCCTGAACCGGCCAAAAAATATTGACAGACAAAAATATTACCATAACGGTAACATGAGATAAGTACCAACAGCAACAACAACGACCAAAAGCACAGTTTGTCTGTCTTTTGCCTTCTCGAACTTCTCTCAGGATAAAGCTTTAAACCTCACCTTATACGCTTTAAATAAAGATAAACTTTTTCCGGTCTGCACCTCGAGATAATTCAGCTGCAGCGGCGAGTTTTCGAAGCTAAGGAGGATTAACATTGTTTAGTTAAGCGAATAATTTAGCAGCTCGTGGCTAATTCTCCGTTAGAACTTCAGCTGAACAGCTGAGAGATAAAAATATGACGAATGTGAATATAATTCGTAAATAAGTCAAATGCTATATATATATATATATATAAAGTGCGTTGCAATAAATTAGCAACTCATGTTTTTGGTGTTAAATTCGTTGCAATCTCACAATCGGTTCATACATTTAAATACAAAAAAGTGTGAACAAAACAGTGTTGCAAAATATTAGCAACAATAACGCCTCACGGTATTCGATTCTTAGCAGGGCTGTATGACTTATTTGATACTACATGTTCCATTCTAAAAACGGGTTTTTCGTCCCTTCTTCTGAATCAAATCGTAAACTCGGCCTTTCATGGAGTTAATGAGCTGTTGTAAGTACGAAAGTAGAATATCAGTCCATGCTTGCTAGACAGCTTCTTTGAGGTATGACAAATTATCATATTGTCGATCATTTGCGTAAATCTGCTTCACCAAATGACCCCAAAGATTTTCGATGGGATTCAAGTCTGGACTCAATGCCGGCCAGTTAAAAAGTGGCACTCTTTGTTTTTGAAAAAAAGACTATAGTGCTAGCCGAGGTATGAAACGTGGCGTTGCATTGTTGAAAAACTGCGTCAGGTCCCCCCAATTCTTCTGAGATGGGCTTCTAACTGGGAACCGACAATACGCTGGTACTTGTCGGAATTGTTTCGGCCCACAATCGCAATTTGATCAGACTTCCCATTATATCCAAACGCGCCCCAATATTTCACAGAACCACCGCCGGCCACACGTTTCGAGAACCATTTAGGTTCCTTTCGTTAGTCATGCCAATAGTACTAACAGCCGTCAGGGCCATCGCGATTAAATTTATTTTCCGAGAAGACGATGTTTTTCCACTCGTTATCCCAAGTTTGGTATCTATGCTTAAATGCACGCTGTGCGACAATGTGCTTCGGTTGCAGTCGCGGCATAAGCTTCCTTTTCGCGTATCGCAAGTTTTTGTCAGAACTTAACACTCGGTACACTGTGGATTGGTCTACTAGAATTAAAACATTTTTTAAGGAGGTTGTTTTTAATTCTAGACTATCCTCCGTCCCCTACGGGCTTGGAACTCAACCTGAGGTATATCTTCAAAGCACCGAGAGCCGGACATGTTAAGATATCTAGGGTTTTCCTAACAGTCCTTGTGGCAGCATGGCCGCTGACCCTCAGCGGTATGGTTATTCATCTAATCTCAATGAGGATTGCTCAAAGAAAATTCGATCAACAACAGGGATCGAACCGGGGACCGGTAGATGACAACCGCTAGTCATGGTTGTCATCTACCGGTCCCCGGTTCGATCCCTGTTGACTGGCACCCCCAAAGTGGTAATGATCCTAGAAGAATACATTTGATCATAAGTAGCCAACTGTATGATCCTACGCCGATCTCAAATAGTCAAAACTGGCTTACGCCCACTGTTAGATCTGCACCTTTGGTTCACTCCAAGGTGTAAGAACCTGCTGATGGTGCTCTTATGCCGTCCTAATCTGATTGCTATAGCAGTTACTGTATGACCGAGCTCAGCATATGCCTCAATTCTTGTCTTTTCGTTATACGAGAGATCCTTTGTACGACCAATGGTTTAAACATAAGCTTCCTCGTAAGTTCGGAACAACGATTGAGCTGTAGAATATTTTGTAGCTATAGAACGATTGATTTAGCTAGACAATATTCCTGACATTTGTATTTCCCCGGGATCGTATATCAGCTGTAGTATCGACTATCAATTACAAACAAGAGCTGTGTTGTTAGCATGTTCTTTTTGCCTATATTTTGCAATACTGTTTATTCACTTTTTTTTCTATGAACTGATTGTGAGATTGCAACAAAGTTAACATCATACTCGTGGTTTGTCAAGCTCTCCAAATAAATCAAGTCGAAATTATCACCAAAAAACATGAGTTGCTATTTTTTTGCAACGCACTTTATATAGGAGTGTGAACGTGTATAATGTTGTTTAACGGGCCATGTATAATTGTATGCTACTATATGTAAGTAAAATACATATATTTGCCCCACTATGCGTTACGGGTAACTTATAAGTCCTCATGAAATATCTACAATAACTTATAATCACATTACACTAGTCAATCAATTCAATGCAACTACGATGATATTACATTAATTAATATTACTTCATAATATTACATTAGTATATACGCTTTTTGCACATGATAGAATAGACTAAATGACGCCATTACTCTCAGTTTTGGAATACAATTACGTCACTCAGCAATGACTCACGCAATTAGTTCATGTGCAATGCAAAAACACACGCGGCGGATTAAAATTGAGCCAACAAGGGAATTGTAAGCCCAGACACTACAGAGAGAACAAAACAGGATGACAACAACACACTGCGACGATCGCAATAACACTAGCGATCGCTAAACATGAACATCTTGATGTTTACCCAGATGAGGACTCACTTGCAATTGATCGATACAAAAGCTCAGTACACGTTCAACAAGTAGATGGTTACCAACTGCGCACTGTGCGCGATTCTGGCGATTTTCTGATTTCGAGTGACGACCTTACGTTTCGAGACCGTGCCGCCCACGTAGCTCGACCTGCCTCTATAGTTTGCTATATATTAGCTAGCGTTCACTCAATATAAGACAAGTCGAAATTAATATAGACGTATATAGTTCCCTGACTGCTATTAGTTACCAATGAAACTGTTGTTGTTGTTACCGTTGTTGTTGTTGTCGTCGTCATCGTTGTCGTCGCCACCATCATTTGCTTTCTGCTCCTCATTAGCGGGACAACGTCTTTTTAAGTACGCGTTTACCAGTTCGCAATCCCCACGAGACCGCACGAATACCGCGCACAATGGGATGCAGCGTCGACACAACAGGAGAGGCAGTAGGCGGCGATACAAGACGCGACCTGCGGTGCTGGCATGTCATGCGGCATCCTAGACAGCAGCATGTGATGCTAAAAATCCTCATCCTACAGCCAACGTCCTAGTCACCGGCCAAAAATCCTCATCCTAGCAGTGGTAGTAGTAGTAGTACTAGAAGTAATTGCAGCGGTGGCTCAGGCAACTAACGTACAGCTCTAAAAAAGCGACCGTGGGTCTATACAAACGCCGGGAACAACATACCAGCTAGGGCAGAACTCGTTTTGAGGTTCCCTCGTTGGTTCTATTGGTCTTATCGGGCTCTGCATTGTACTGTTGCTACATTCCCCTGCTTAATAAAGCATACATAAGCTCTATATATACGATCGAGTGACGGCACAAAATAATGTTTGATTGGCCAAAAACTATAAACAAGTAGGTTCGATTATGCCTAGAACCCGCATCCATAGTGTAGTTACAAGGGTCATATATATATATATATATATATATATATATATATATATATATATATATATATATATATATATATATATATATATACATATATTTATATTCATATATATATGTCGCTTGACTCAGTAACGCCAAGAATACCTCGAACCTCTCCGGCCTTGACATCTATTCAGCCTCAACAGCAGTAATTTGCTAGGAAATAGTTCAATGCTGCGATTTTAAAGGCAATACTCTCGTTTACTCGCTGAGTAATACTCTTTTCGTAGGAGTTTATCATTTAAGTAGCAAACTTGTCATGAAACAATTGTCGTCAATTTAATAATATTCAACACTATCAAAATAACAAAATAAGATATGATAGTAGTAATACTCGTAGTCCGATCGGGCAAACAGTTACCAATTCAAACTCAAGTATTATTTTGTATAGCGTATTATAGCCAACCACCTAGCCACTATAGCTGTGACATGCCACTTTAGCTGTTTCTGCCTCTGATTTACCTTGAATGGCGAAATGGAGAACTTCGTTAATGCGTTAGCAATGGCCGCATCCGCTGGCATGAGCAGCTGAATATACAAGCAGCAGACTTTAGAAGTAGCGGAGGCCACCCACCCCTCATCATCAAGGATTATGTGCTATCGTGCTGGAACGGCATCAGCCGTCCATCTACGGATCAAAATCAGAAAGGTCGCAAAGATTCGACGCCAACGTCGCCAACCTCCCGCTAATACGTGAACTAGAGAAAAGTATTAGAACTAGTAACACTAGTAGTTAGTAAAGGTTCATTTGCTTATATATAAGAGGTAACAATTGTCTATTTAACACTGTTAGTTTTTGATAGGAGTTACTATTCGTAATTACGTTAGTAGGTAACGTCGCAACAGTCGCTTTGAAGCTTAAGTAATTAAGACACCAAATGCTAAGATCGGCGAACACAGGCTGGTGTAGCATCGGCAGGGAGAGCAGCAAAGTCGACAGCCGATCTGCGACAAATAATTAGTAATAGTATTAACTACTAGTCAGAAAGTTTTGTCAAATTCATAAGGCAAATTCAGAAATGCATACGGTCTCACGGCAGTATATATATATATATATACATATACATAACATAAGGTAGTATAAATATATATATATATATATATATATATATATATATATATATATATATATATATATACCAACTAATTTTAAACCTTCGTCTAACGCTTTTTAATAAGAACATTTTACCATTCTAGGATATCTCGTGTGTTTGGACGCAAACAAGTGATCAAGGTTTTTGATGCCATTAAAATCATTCGATGTTTACTTCTCTTAGAGAATGCTGAAGTAAAACAAATGATGATAATCTAAAAGGGAAAGGTCAACACTATAAGGTGGAGTAAAACATTACATGCTAAATTCAGCAGTTTGCGGCAGATCGCCACAGATGTATCCAGGCGGGCTTTGCCATGTTATACTCTACGACTCTTTTACGATTGAACAGTTCAACACGAGTTTAGAGGACGGTTTGTTTCAAACTGTCGACAAAAGGGCAGTACTTCCAGGGCAGTACTTCGCTGCGTTGCTCTGCAGAAGCTGACTTCGCCCTTCCAATCTCACCAAACACAAATCATGGTCTTCGTAACTTGCGTAGAACTTGCCTTTGCAACTGTGCTGGGCCTGTTACCTTGACTCGGTCATGACTTTATGCGAGTGACATTATTGTCCTAGAACGTCTCGTCCTAGAAATTGCTAACAAAATGCATCGATCATCTTGCCGAAATAAACACACACACACACACTCCGTTCATTAAGTAATATCGACGCAGCCCGGTTGGGGGTAGTCGCGGGAGATAGAACGACAGTCTAGGCGGCTTACTAAGGACAAGAAGTTACCCTGAGTGTCAGCTTGCGAGGCATCACTCACTACGGGGATTGGCAAAGCTTATATATATATATATATATATATATATATATATATATATATATATATAAACACTGTATATTATAACACGCTCCAAGTTTGCGACAACAGTGAAGTTTAGAGTACGCGTGAGAGACATTTGAACTAAGCATGTCAGCCCGTGCCGTAAGCTAGTCGAAACACGAATTCCGTACCCTGTTTGCATGTTTTTATTTTTCTATGTAGACGGGTCCCGGACGTCCAGTTGAGGTCACTTTACCAGAAAAGGTTGAGACCATGCATCGTATCGTCATGGAAGATCGCCGAATGAAGTGCGTGAGATAGCTGAACTCAGTCGGCGGAGTGCGTAATTTACTGCACGAATAATTAAAACTTAAAAAGTTGTGTACAAGGTAGGTGCCGTAATTGCTGACCATTGGTCAAAAGCACACACAAAAGAACACTTTGCAGCAGTGCTTGTCGATTCTTAAGCGCAATCCACAATAATGTTGGCGTCCATTCGTGACCGTGGAAAACATGTAAATCCACCACTATACACCCGAGTCGAAACAGCAGTCAAAGCAGTGAACAGCTCAGAAAACGGAGAAGGCCGGAAATGTAGTGGCCACCACGTTCTGAGATTTCCAAGGAATTCATTTCATTATTAAGTTTATTAAATTGTTTTTAAAATAACTTAATTAACTTTATTATATCATTTTTTTAAAATCGAATTAATTTATTATATTACTAAATAACTGAATTAAGTTCACTGACTATTTACAGATGGTCAAAGAGTCCCGTGCGCATTATTTCACACTTGTGAGCCGTTTGCATAAAGAGCTGCAAACGAAGTGGCCGAGATTGCTACGCTGTCTCGCTATAAAATTACCTTTCACCGTAACAACGCTCCGGCTCACTCCTACCCCCACAGTCGCGCTGGCAAAATTGCACGAATTAGAGTTCAAATTGCTACCCCATTCACCCAAGTATCCTGAATTGGTGCGATCGCCTCCGCGTTTTGCCTCGCAAATCTCCCGCAGCCTCTCACCGTTTAATCTTGGACAAAATTACTTGTAGTTCGTGTGCGCGTTCCTCTATCTCTTTTGTACTCTATTCTCTCTCTCTCTCGCTCTCTCTTTCTTTTCTAGTTTTCTCTGCGCCAACCCGCCGTCATGCCACGATGTAAGTTTGTTTATGTGGGTATCGGTGGGGCAAGCTAGCGTTGCAGTCTTAGCGAGATCTTTTCGGCATCACCGTTTTTGATCGTCCCGGTGATGGCGCTTCTCCCATTGCTACTGCTGCTGCTGCACTCTGAGACCTCTGAGTTCCCACCGGCAAGGTGGAGCAGCACCGTTTCCACTGGTGGGTTCCGCTTGCTGTTACCGCTGCCCTGGCTATTGTCGTTATCTGGTCGGATTAGCATGATCCTGTTATCTGCTCTCGTTCAGTCGTGCAGCCTTCGCTTTCGTCGCCACCGCCGCCAGGCCTGAGAGGGCTCGGGCTCGTGAGAGGAACCGAGTCTCACGAACGAACGGATGGAGCTTTAAGGAGGCTTCAAAGAGCTCTTCAGGGAGACTGCGACGAGGCTCCTTGCCGCCACTCCACCTCCTGGCCAGATAATATCGTTATGACACGAGCAAAGTAACTTATAATAAAAACAACAACAATAAGAAGAAGAAGAAGACAAAGAAGAAGAAAAAATAGGAAAATAATAACACGTTGTTTCAATCCACTTTATCTACGAGCGAGTCGTGGCGGCGAGAGCAGAGGTTCGTTTTTCGCTTCGCGTACGCTAGAAAAGGTTTGCAAAACCTAAAAGCCTACACCTAAATCTTCCTTCGTTTTTTTGCGAATGAGGCCACCGTTAGGTGTGCAAGCAGATGCCTCTGCAACAATAGCAACGACTATTACCGCTACTCGTAGAAACAGTAATAGAACGCAGCACACACATTTAAGGTTCGAGTTTTTCTTGCTTTAGTTGTGTTGAGTCTGCCAATGTTAACGAGCACTGTCCCGCTTCGTAACGGTAGTGGTAGGGTCGAACCACCATTGGTGCCGGGGTAACAGAGTCATATTTCGAGGCGGTCATATTTTGCATGTCAACCTATACTCACGTAATACATACTACGCCTGTTCCTAAAGTGTTTAACCTGCATGTACCACACAGGCCACGCTGTCTAATTCAGCGCCAACGCATTACAGCCACCGAAACTTGTGTCTATGAGATTTTCCACGTTCGTACGATAATTACAGCACCAAGAAATTCAGTGGACATTCCTGTCGCGAGTACGCACAAACAAGGGCGTATATATATATATATATATATATATATATATATATATTTCACGTTTTTTTTAAAGTTTTAAATGTGGTTTATTCAACGGAACTGCATTTGCAATGCTTAAGTTATCGGTAAATAAAAATGGTTACAAAATAAATCAAACACCGAAACAAAAGTCACACTCGACAATATTACAAAAAATGCTTTAAGCGCATTTACACATTACGTAATAACAATAAGTAAAACCACAAGAATTTGTATACAGCGTTTGTTACAGTGTACAGCAATAAGTGAGGCAACACGCTCTCACATATACGCAAAGGTAAATTGCTACTCTCATACAGCATCTATCTAGTACACAACGACATCAGGTAGAAACACACTGATAAATTAAAAACGAATTTAATCTGGGAAGTTGATCCCTTATAAAAATCACTAATAACCCCGATTTAGGATATACTGTAACTAGATCATCGGCCTGGTTTAGACTGTATATTTAAAAGCCATTTTAATTACTTCGCGAGCAAAGAGGTGCTTCGATGTGAGGCATCTAATATTTTTAGGAATGCAAGTCCAAGTTCCGGGCAGACATATGTATATATGTATATATACAGATATATATATATATATATATATGTGTTAGGGAGTTTCTCGAAGGGGGGATGGGGGATGATACTTATTATGCCGATGCCTATCTGCAGTGGGTTGGTTCTAAGGGAACAACGGGACAAGCGACATTTCCTGCTTCCTTGTTGAGGGCTCAGCTGAGGTCACAAGCGTTCTTCTAAACTTAGCTCCGAAACCACCACTAAATATGCGGCGCTCTCCGCCCTGGTAAAATAGAAATTACTTTGCGCTGAGACAATTCCGACTTAAGACCCCTGCAGCAATACTTCTATGACCCAGTTACGGCGGTTTAGTCAATTACACGAAAACGTAATCGAAATTCTCGCGAGAAGCGAACTCACAAAACGCCTCAATAATTTCTTGAGAGCGCTGGCGCTCCTCTCAGATGGGCAGCACGGCTTCTGGACTGAGTATTTCACTATCTCAGTCTGTGAAATACTTCTTGAACAGATCACCTATTAGACCAGAAAAGCTTCCTATGTTCAAGGTTTGTTTATTTGGAATTTGCCTGGAACATCGCATCCAGGCGTGATATTGTCTTGAAGAATCTGGTGCACGCTGAGGTTAGAGCACAAATGCTCACTCTACTTAGCGTACCTTTAAGGTCTAGGCAGATTTTTTTTTTATTTGAGGTTTATTCATGGATTTACACTGCTGATGGCGTGTGCGAGCATGCCACGCTTGGTTAGACGACTGGGAATCGGCAGGGCGACAATCTCAGCCAATTTTCATTCGTAACGTTGCTCAGGGATCTGCCACGCATCGAAAAGAGCGGCACTTAACAAGCATGATCCCGCTCTACGCAGATGACGTGGTAATATTCAACAGAATTCGTACTGACATACAAGCTACGCTTCGCACACTTGATGAATATTTCTCGCAGAATGGCCTCACAGTTAATGTATCAAAAACTAAGTTCCGGCGTAGGGGGGCGCAGCGAGGCCGCACAGTTGAACTGTAATCTCACGGCAAGCGAGTGCAGTTCGTAGAAAGCGTTTGCGCTTTGAGGGTAATTTTTATATCTCGAGGTAAAACCTTTTCACGACACTGGGCGTTTTAGAAAAGCGCTTACAGCAGCAGCGGGTACAACTGCTTCTTCAGCCATCTGAAGAACTTGGCCTGCGGTCGAATTCCAGCAAGAGATTAGCATACGTGATGGTCACGGGCTCAGGGCTCGGGATCATTTATCGATACACTCGAAGACCGCTTCATCTTACCGCAAACAGCCGTCCTGGAAACGTTTCGGCACGAGTACTCTTACAAATATCTCTAATCTGCAGAGAATTTGATCTATCACCAGTTATGACTAACCAGGCCTCGAAAGGATTTCTCCGTCCATGTTGACATTTTGTCAGTCGTTACAGTGTTCACGGATTTCATCATCTATTATGTCAGTATGTTGGGTGTCATGAACCCAAAAAGGACTATAAATGCCGTCGTTGTGGCTGTCCATCCTCCCCGTCCCCTGTATCATCTCACCGACTGTACTCAATCCGTTTCGCTTTTCCAGCTCGAGTGAGAATACTCATAAACCTTTTGCTACCATGTGTGTCATACATATTATGTTCACATTTGCATATTCAAACAAAGTGCATTTTTTTAAATACATTCTGAATTGTTTCTGATTTGACATATTTGATTACAATGAATACATAAATTACATATAAAAGTAAAAAAAAAAAACATTCTTACAAATATAAATAAATAATGTTGACGACATCCATATTGGCTGGTGTCAACAACGCTATCGGGAAAGTCCATCAGTGCGTTGGATTCATAGCAATGCTTGAGCAATGCCTGTATAGGATCCACCTATGTCGCATTCACTCACAGCCTGTGTGGAGGGACGCAGCGTATTTAAAAGGGGTACGCAGCAGAGGAGGCTAACAAGAGGCTAAGTCGAATTTGCGCTAAGTTGAATACCATTAGGGAAAACATAAAAATAGGCGGTTTTTTAGGCAGACGTTCTTAATTTTGATCTAACGAGGCAAGGCAGCAGTGCTGGGTTTTTGGTTATATACGAACGACGTCCACAATTGTAACGGACAAGTTAGTTAACTAAATTTGCGGACAGGTTATGTCGGTCCACAATTATTTATATATATATATATAAACAACATGGTGACCTGTTTTTTCACAAGCCGCATATGGAAAACTCATTTGTAATACTTTTGTTTTCACAAAAATTAGACATTTGTAGTAATGCACGCTTTAACGTTCGTCTCGAGTTTGCCATTGTCGTATGACTTTCAGCGTATACTTTCCTTAGAAGAGACACAAAAAGTTTGACGACGTTAAATCGCAAGATCCTGAATATTCCCCCCAGAAAGAAAATTGAGAAAGAGAAATTGTAAAAGATTTGAAGTAACATATATATATATATATATATATATATATATATATATATATATATATATATATATTACACGGAAAATAAATTTAAAACGTTAACCAAAAAATATATAAATTGCCAACAATACCACCTGCTCCACTACGGAACTACAAAGTTCCGTAGAAGAAGCGCCTTTATGGTGCTTGAATATTTTAGCTACGACGATGTATGAACGAAGATATATGCATGACCACGAGACTTAACTCACGTGACGTAATACGATACTGTAAGAGCCAAGCATTGCTAGTGTATCACGTGATGTACGTTGTTCTGAGAAATGTTCGTTAATGCTTATTTAGTTGCCAACGTTAGCAACGGGAAAAAACAGACACAAGACCAACCATAACTGTCGTATGGACCGCGGCACGAGAACGCACTGGTGACTGACCTCATAAGAGACGAGCTAGGGCAAGCAAGAACTCTACGCGAAAAGATCTTGACCCTCAGCTGTTGCTGACATCTCTTCCTTAGCCGAGACATCTGCCCCTCAGCCGGGTCGGGTCATGGTCGGATGTGTTGGCGACGTTGCCGACAAGAGACAAATGTCATTGTGGCCATAGGTCATTCATTTCAGCTTTTGTCCTGCAATCTGCGAGCAGAATGGCGTTACTTTGGCTTGACTCATGCAGAACGCAGACGAGATGCCGCCGATCTCCATCGTTCGCTTGTCACTTAGCGTACACCCCGCATATACGAGTATATACGTTTGACAACACATGAAGCAACTGTTTTACTTTTATGTGTCTACTGCCTGTAGAGGGCAAACCTGTTTTGTCGCTCTTTGAAAAACTGGGCGCTCTGCGAACTATTTAGTAAGTTTGCGGTTTGTGCAGTACAGATAGAAGCTCAGATTTAAAAAATCTGAGCTTTTTTTCTCACGGCCACGACCGTACAAGCGATTCTTCGTTTATTGTATATTTTTTTGTTTTTTTTTTCTACCCAGCGTCCACGTGATCACAACGTAGCTTAACACCAAATTAGGATGGTTCAATTCCCTGCGTGAAATCAGTTTTTGGTCTATGGGAGCTTGCATTGACACGCACGTCCGTATTGATGAGTGGGACGCTTTTTAGGAAAGCCAATTGAAAGGTGGATTTTTCTAGGCCTCTCCTGGACTGTCCCTCATCAAACGGGCGTCGAACCGTTATCAGCTGTCAGCGTAGAAATAGCCGTGCAGTGAATGCAACTGCGATAAAAACTGGCGTAGATACTGATCCGCATCGGACAACGTTGATCGTTATAGCAAGTGTATACGATGGCAGCGCAGGGGCAGCAATGCCGTTAACTGACAGGGTCATCAAACACTGAGGCGGCAGTTGACTATCCATACACTGCAGTAATTTTTTTGGCTAGGCAGCCGTCGACATCGACATCAGAATAGACGTTGTCTGGTATACAGCGAGGTCAACTTTATGCTACGTAGACAGCTGTTGCGGGCCGAATCAAAAACCTACTCTTCGCTATCTACATTCTGCAGTTATCACGGTATTCTACGGTGTTAGAGGATGGATAAAGCCGGGCGTCAGGCGTGGGGTGAAGATGAATCGACGACTACGCACGTGGGAGATAAGCACCTCACCTCATAAGACCAATACGGTACGGGTATATTTTTAACCCATATATATATATATATATATATATATATATATATTAATAGGATGATGCTTTACCTGCCTTAATGCCTTACCACACAACACCCTAGCATAAGACTGCGCTTTTGCCAATGACCGTAAACAATGCATTTGGCATTACCCTGATTTAGTGGACAACGGCGATGTAATGATCATATCAGTTTTGTACCAACATGATACACAAATGTCTCCAAGTGAGTGAAATGTAAGCATACATAGCTGCTAACCAAAACCATTGGATTTTTTGCTATTTTATTCCTATATGTATTTTGCTTGCTATGTGAGCTCTGCAGCTAGGAGTGTGAGCTCTGTCTTTATGTGTAACTGCATATTCCTCTATATTTTTCCCCTAAAAATATAGAGAAATATTTCTCCGTCTCGCTTCCTTTCTCTCTATCTCTTTCGCGCGCGCTCTCTCTCTCTCTCTCTCTCTCTCTCTCTTATTACTCTAGATCTGCTTTCCCCTTGCATTGCTATTCTTCCTGCCTCGCTTCTGTGAAGCTACTTCGCCCCCATCACCAGCAGAGCCACAACCCAGCCTTGTCAATCAGCGTGGCCAGAACGCGGGCGTCTGCCATTCTGCCCTCGCCTCCGAGGTCCTGTTCTGGCCGCCAGACCCTCATGTCGGTCGTGGCCAGAATCAGCGTGAGTGAAGAGTGCGGCTACGGCGGCGGTGGCAGCGGTGACGGCGCCCACAACAGAAACGCCCGTCGTAACCAGCCGGCCCGAATGGTGCCAACAACAGGAGCAGCAGCAAAGAAGACTGCACTCGTCTCGAGTCAGTTTCGGCACACTGTTCGCCGAGCCCGACACGTCTTCTCCGGCCGACGACAGCTGAGCCGAAAGTGCGCTAGGCTCTAGTTCAACATCGAGTTCAGCGGCTTCACCCGATCGGACGCTCCCGATACGACTGACAGCCAACCAACGCAGCGATCTTCTGTGCTCGTGCGAAGCGCTGGAACTGGTTTGTGCACGCAATGACGAGCCGACTAACTAATTATTAACACTAGAGCATTAGCACTAGTTGGTGGAAACGGCGGACTAGGTCAGACTAGATTAGTTGGTCGACGGCGAACACATAGACTGCGGGTACGTGCCGATGTCACGCGTCATCACGTATGACGCGTCACATGTTCACTCTGTATTATTATTATACTCTGTTTACATCGAGAGCGGCGACCGGGATGGTGATGTTAGTTCAAATGTGCTTTAACACTCACGAGTTGAACCCGCCCTTCGTGCCGCCAACTGGTCTCAAGACGGCACACGATTATTTGAACGTTCGAATCTTTTTCTCCTCTGGCTGGATCTAGCGTGCTGGTCACATCATTGCTTGCTGGTGCGTTTGTAGTGTTTGTAAATGTGATCTCGTTCCGAATACGTACGTAGTGGTCTGTGGTCGTCTTCCGTAGACGCTACGAGCACGTAAGTTGCCAGACGACCAGTTGCGTGTATAGCGGTGACGCGCTTTGCCGTCGCCGCGGTACATAGTCAACGAGGTGGACAACCGATCTCCTATCTGCCGAATGTTTAATTTACGTTTATCTACCGTGTTCCGTTTCAATCTATTTGCGGGGCAGCGTATAGTAGTAGTAGTAGTAGTAGTAGTAGTTCTAATCAGTCATGCGCTCGCTTGCTCGCTCGAGGGCGAGTATTAAATTCAGTTGATTCGTATGTCGCTGCCATGTTCCCTCTCCAGGAGCACGGGACTAAACCTCCATTTCAGGTGAGTCCGCCAAAGCCTCGCCCGCAATCGTAATACCCACTGTTTTAGGAACGAAACTACCGATAACTAGAGTTGAGTTAGTGCAGCTTTTGCGTCGAAGCCATCGACCATTAGAACGAAATGTCAAGACCCGATGTATTCTCCTCCACTACGACGCTGGCAGAAGATGCCCTCACCCCCAGTCCAAAAAGACAGCTAATCAAGAGAGAGGAGTAAGTGATGCAGCTGCAGTTGGAATTTTGTCTTATTTTATTGTACTGTATTTTTATTTTCATATTCTACAAAATGATAAACTACGGACGTCCAAATTTGGGAATGACAGCCCTAGTGTTTAAGTAGGGCAAGGCGACACCGCTTTACATATTTTAATTAATACATCTCATTTCTAGACTGTAAAAATTTGTTATCGTTGTTCCTCGCGCAGTACCTTTAGGTTCAATCGAATAGGTGCATTTACGACCAAATCTTAAGCTGAGTACTATTTAGGTAATATCACGTATAGAAAGCAGCATCGACGTGCCAGCTGTGTGTGTGTGTATTAGCAAATTCTAACAATTTTTCAAAGTAACATTTTTATCACACGTTTGGGCGAGTGTTGTAACACCTGCAAAAGGTGACACAAAATGCTTCAAAATTTAGCTTGTGCCTGTCTGGGGGCATATAGTATTATATGCGTGTGTATATGTTTGTGTTGCGATAACGCAATACGAGCGCTAAAGGAAATGTCTACACGGACATGTGATGTTAATGACTCTCAACGGTGGCGCGCGCTGTCGGTCGTGTCGAGTGGTCGGTCGGCCTTTATCTTTACTGTTACGCCACTATGGCCAACAATGGCCACTGAGCAGCTACCGGTGGGCGTCCTCAGCGCCTCAACAGTGTCACCATGAACTGGGACGAACCGCAGCGGGCCTGCTGCGGACCTGTACGCAGGTCTCGACCAATATGAGCTGCTTTCGAGTTCCTGAAGTCTAGGTCCTTTCGAGGGCTACCTGTATTCGCGTGTTTGGCCGTGTCTCGTGTTGCTCTGAGGTCGTTCGCTAGCGCTACCGCCGCCGCCACCACCAACACCAACACCACAACTACTACCACTGCACCGCGACTGATCTCGGTCGTGCTTCGTTCGGCGTCTTGGCGAGCTAGATCAACGCTCGACGCTGATGCATTGGTTGTGTCCTGTTAAGTAGCGCACGAACACATTCTTCGACTCTGAGTCAGTTTCGGTGGTCAGCCTCGCCTTAAGATGACAAAGATGAGGCCGATGATAATGGTGACCTGCGAATTGGCTGACCTGTGGCAGGTGTGTGGTAACAAAGCTGAGGTTCAGACTTATTTTTTTATTGACTGCTATATATATATATATATTTTTTTTTAATTGACTGTTCTATGAATATTTTTTATTGACTTTTATATATATTTTTTTATTGACGAGCGAACATTTAATCCATCCATCCATATAGATTGGTATCGGTTTTCAAGCCTATCATCGCACAATATTCGGGTGTCAGCGGCCGCTAGAGACCAGAAAAGAGACTCTCTCTCTCACACGAGAGAGAGGGCGTGAGCAACTCGAAAAGCTGTAAACTGCGAGCAGAAGCGGAATGGCGGCAATTGATTGAACAGCTGTCTCAACGTGAATGTTCTGAAATGCGTCGCGCGTGGCTGCTGAGGCGCAGTAAGCGGTTCATTCATTCATTCATAGCAGCGTTGTCATTATTAGCCTTGAAGTGGCCGGCCAGCTACCTCACTGTCTCTACCTCGACTAAGCGCCGACCACTAATTAAATGCACTCCTTCGTTGCTATTCTATAGAAGTTTTGTTGTAGTAGTAGTAGTAGTAGTAGTTGTTGTTGTGAACCATCTTTTCAGCTTGTGTCGGCAATACATTTTTGAATTTACGTAGATACTTATTTTTCGCCTTTCAATCGAGCAAGGTACTTGGTATGACATCGACGTATGAACGCGACGTCATTACCCTGTTTCGCTAGCAAGGCTAATTAATAAACGCTGTCGATCATGACTAGATTGGAAGTGAATGGTTCTCTGCTGAAGCTGTAGTGGACGGAGACGCCAGTCGCCCCTATAGGGTTGAGGTGTTTCGGCGGGCATAGTACTGAACGCTTTCCATCCGTAGACCGTAGTGGACAGCTTTCCCTCCGTAAGCCGTCCGTAGAACGGCTCGACGCATCCCCTCGGGTTCGTGAGCTGAGGACACGACAAGATTCATGAGAGCCGCTCGAGCACGAGGCTCCCCTCCCACGTCTCGAAGTAGTGCCACTCAATTCCGAACTCTGGGGGGAGGGTGGGGAGGATTGAGGCTTTTAGTGGGTGAAAGTGTCACACTAGGTGCTGTTGGTTGCCAGTAGCGATAGTGTATTAGCGTTTTTAGACCTCCTATATGAAAAAAAGTACTGGACGCTGTTGTATGCACCACCTACAACGTTGGCTCACACGGTCTATGTGACACGCCAGTGTAATAATTTGCCGCCCTCTTCCAAGGATGAAGTGAAAAGTGGGAAATATGGAGATTCGGCTAAGAGGCCGGGTGTGGTTAAAGAGTTCTTGTTATAATCAATGCTGTTACAATTACTTAATATAGGAGGCGAATCGAACACAGTAAGCCGTTATTCAGCTATATCAATATGCAGCAAAGCTGCGCAGCAAATGCCTAACATAGTTTCTACGTACTCAGGTCCTGCACACTGCACTCTTAGATTGAAATTTTTACCGTAATGCAACAATACTTGATCGAAGCTGTCGCTACAGTCAGCAATGGCCTTGTTCGAGATGAAAGTTGCACTTGTTGCTGCATACGGAATTCAAGTGATCTGGGAGTACCTTTCGGCGTCGCAGCCTGAGGTGCTCGATCGTATAAAGCCAGCATTTCTCAAACGTGTCATGGGGCTGCATCGCTCAACACAATACAGATTAGTTTACCTCTTGGGTGACACGCCGCTTTTTATAGAAAATCTTAAACGACTTTTCGACTACTTCAGCTTACTTAGAGTTCATTTCGACTACTTCAGCTTACTTAGAGTTCATTTGGACTACTTCAGCTTACTTAGAGTTCACGTTTTCGGTGCATGGGTATCACCACATTCTCTGTGGAACATTAGGTTTTCATGTCCCGTGTGATACCTGTATTTGCAGTAGGTGCGGGAACTTTTGCGCCAGGTACCACGCAGCGTCATGCCCAGAAGTGACTTCGCTAGGGAGTCTCGCTCGAATGGAGATGTCCCAATAACGTATTATTTTATGATGAGTACATCGGAAAGGAGATTGTCCTCGATGTATATTTGAATACGGAACAGTCATGTGTATACTAACACAAGTTTTACAATGTACCTAACAAAGGTGACAATAAACGTCATAAATAATATTTGATCAAAAACAACCTAACGCCCCAAGAAGTGTATTTTTCACTACTAATGTAACTAGTAGAGTTAAGAGAAAGACATCAACAATGATCAGTACTGTATGGTTCCCGCTGATGCAGCGGCTGCTGCTGCTGCTGCTGCTGCTGCAGTGAAGTCATCGTTGTAAGCAACAAAATCGCTCGGCCTAGAAGATCATCAGTTGAACCTATTGAAACGATTGAACTAATTAGTCATGGCAAGCACTCCATGGGTAATATTGGTCGTATGATCCGCCTAACCATAACTGATTGTACAAAGGGAGCAGTGCGTGGGAGAGCTAAAAACGAAAGCTACGGTCGCAAATAGAATCAGCACTGTGGCAGCATCCCTTTACGGGTGCTAGTCTGCAGATTACTTACTATGCGTCAACATGTAAACAGTTTTGCAGCCTACGGAGCACCCACCGCGTATTTACGGCATTGGTGCGCTTTCTTAATACTCGGCGGCTGTATTAATCGCTAAGACGTGCGGGCAAGTTTCCAGAGTTGCATGCTTTAACGTGTTCCACGTTGAGATGGCATACAATGTAGCCTTTCTTGGCATGCGATGTTTTGTTGTGCTCGACTTGCCTTCGGTGGTGAACGATAGAACGTTATCTACCATTGAATTGTAGTTGCGTAAGCAGTTATTCACAATAATCAGCATCAATCCGACGCTAATTGGCCATCGATTTGACTGCGTCACCTCCTACTAAGTGCACGACGACGACGACGACGACGACAACAACAACAACAGCTCTACAGCTGAATTCGAGTCACGAATATTGATTTGTAAGACCAATTACAGCCCAGAACAGCCTTGGTTTGCAGATAGTCATATTTAGTGACGCTTGAAACATTTTTTCACTTGACAACGTCGCTCTATCTCACAATAATAATGACGTTTAGCTGCTTAAGATATGACAATCGCTCATTTTGAACGCTCTCTCTCTCTCTCTCGCCTTCAGCACGGTTAATCGGCGCTGCCTCACGACGACAAATTATGATTGAGGGCCTGATATGTGCTTTAACATCATGTGTCGATGTTATGGCCGCCACCCGTCACTGCAGTGTTAGGCGAGAATAGTGCGTAAACACACGAAACCTTGTCCACTAGCCGATTTGCTAAGATGATCTTCCATCCAACAATGCTTGATCCGACGTAGATAGCTCTTGTTTTGTACACAAAACTGTATATATATATATATATATATATATGTATATTTATATACGTATATATATATATATATATATATATATATATATATATATATATATATATATATATATATATATATATATATATGTATGTGTGTTAAGGAATCAGTTATGCGAGCGTGGTAATTTCATCAAAGGCGTCATTAACTACAATCGGAAAAGATTCATTTGCCGCCGAATTCGGAAGATGAATCGAAAAGGCTGGTTATGCGGTCTAATATATAAATATATATATATATATATATATATATATATATATATTTATATACTGGACTGTCTGTATTAGGGCTGCCCGTCACCCAGTCAGCCAACCAACGTATTTTTTAAAAAAAAATTTATACTTACTTGCACTACATGTATATTTTTATTTTTTTGTTCGAGGCAATTCGTAATATATATAAGCAGTAGATAATATTGAATATTTTTTTAGAAAACACGTGTTGACATTGTAGTCTCTACAATGACTTATATTTACCGCGTTCTCATCTCAAAAGATTCGTCCGTTCCTTAGAGCAGCGACGCACGAGATGACATGAGAGCCTACAACCGCAGACATCTGCAGCTCTGATATGCGATGCGACGGAAAGGAACGCCATTTCAGTATTTTCAGAAATGCTCACAAAGAGTTCAAACAAATATTTTCAATGAAGACGACTAGAGTTTCGCTAGTCTTTGCCAGCTAAAAACAAACCAAGGCGTGTACCATTTGCCATATTGGATTGCATACTGCCAAGTTTTGCAGTTGCACAATCAATCTATCAGGTTTATTGACGTGCCCAACAAGGTGGCAATCTGTCACCTTTCATTCAAAATATACATACTATACGAGTGTTTGTATCGATCAAAAGTGTGTACGCGCGATAAAGCAACAAAATTGAGTATAAGTAACACAACAGAAGTTTACGAGTGTATGCATAAATCAGAAGTGTATACGCGATAAAGCAACAAAAACGAGTATTATTAACACAATACAAGTTGAAAACTTTATAACCAACCTAATACAAGTTTAAGACCTATATAGTAAACTAAATTTAAAACAACGCGACATATTGTCTATTTGTCGGCCCATTTGATCAGCTGCTACAACCACTATAAAGTAGTGCAAGGAAGTCGGGGCTTGTCGGAGCTCCACTGTCTGAGCAGCGAGATCATAAGCTAAATCATACATTTGGTGGTATTTCAGTCGCCACCGTAGCCGTCAGCCCGTCACGTCCGTCGACAGGTTGGCCGTGAGACCTTCCCTTCGAAACCTTCAAACTGTTTCCAGCTGAAGTTCACCGAACAGCAGCGGTGTGCGGATACCCGGGGGGATAACAGCAGCCCATTACAGCGTGCCGGCCCACAATGGCACCCAACTTCCGCAGCGAACGGCATCCGTTTGTGCCTCGTGTGTACCAGAGAAACGTGGACCTAGAGAACCGTCTCGTCGGCCCCTGCATTGCCGACATGAATCGCCGGCAGGGCGTGGTGGATCGACTGTGGTCACTGTCTGATGAAAGAGTACGTACCAGCGCCGACGCCTGCAGCAGGCATTAAACTTCGGAAAACCAAGACTAACCTACCTTATGTAGACCCATACTATGTATCCTGACCTGCTGATGATTACGCATTTGCACTTTTGACGTAAAAAGTCTAGCAATAGTGGCAACTGGGACAACATAGTCCACACAGTAAGCATGCTAGTTTTAGTGTTTAAGCTCTTCCTTCCACTATTTCTGGATTATAATAATAGTAATTACAAATCGTTTTTTTTCATAAAATTATAGCCAGTCGGTAAATGTACAGATTGCATTTCTTTTCAATACATCAGTTCCTCCCACCTGGGAGCGTGTCAAGGATAAATCTCGAGCTGGCGCGCTAAACTTCTAAGGCGATGCGCTGTCTGTGAACCTTGTGCCCCCGTTCGGCTTTTCAATGATCTGGCCGATTGTCTGCGTTATGGTAATGGCGAACCGTCTCCACACGCCTGAGATGCCAAGGGGTCAGAGTCATACCGTCTGGTTGAATGTTTTCTTCTTCAAAACATGTAGCGGACGACGCGCACAGTGAAGTCTGTCTGTCTGAGGGCTTTAACGAGCACACCATTAACGGCGGTGTGGCGTGCCTGCTTTACAGCGCAGCTTATATTATTATTATTATTATTATTATTATATTTTTTGTTTTCCTACAATTGTGGGACCTAAACGTGTATTCGCCTAGGCTCACCCCCATTCCTCAATCCATAGAGCCGATGACAGCGGCGGCGTTTCCCCTACACACTGCGAGCGATAGTTGCTGACGCAGACACTCACCCTCTCGCTGGTCACCCGTGTTAGCACTAATTTTGATACCTAGGTCTTTGAGGAAGATACTTGTGTTTTTGCTGATTGGACCCATTGTTTCCATGGCGACGGGTACGAAGTGGTATCTTTTCTCCAGGTCAGAGTATTTGCGTTTTTTTGCGATCTCAGCATGTTCAGCAACCCATCCTGACCGGGTAGCGCTGTGCTTCAAGTATGACGGAGCCACTGTACATGATACTGTGGCATCTCATACCAGGCATTTGCCCTTAGACCATAGCGGAATGGTGACGCCGTCGGGTCTTTTGTCGTCTTCGAAGCCTAACCTGGGCTCTAGGGTACTTAGTATGCCGGCTCTACGAAGAGCCTTCTTTAGGACTGCGTGGATTTCCGCATAACTGAAAGTCCTACCAGAGCTCTTAGAGCAGCTTTAAGGGTGCAGTCCGTCCTTATCCACTGTTTTTCCACGCGCCCTGCACTCGTATGGCGCACATATTAGAGCGCCTATTTTTAGGGCGGCTACCATGCGGAAGGAGGTGTGTTCCAGCATGGTGACCAGCTGCGGTGAAGGATGTACCCTTAGGAAGCCACTGCTGAAGGTCTCACGGGCGGCTATAAATACCGCTCTCTCTGTCGGAGATTGGGTGTCATCTAAGACCTTGCGAGCGGTCGTTTGACACTTGTAGCCGTCAAGTACATGCTGCGTAGGGTGTTGTTCCCAGGGGCCACGGCCTATCGATTGTCTAGCTGCCAGCTCAGCTTCGTCCCTCGTTGCGCGGAGAACAGAACGAGCATGCGGTTCTAACAACGTCTCTGCGAGCCCTGAGAACTCTATGAGAGAAGCAGCGCACAATGAAGCAAGCTCTGCTACGGACCTTAGTCCCAACCCTCCTTCGCTGAGAGGAAGTGTGGCTCTTTTCCAGGATATGTTAGTAAGGGCTACGTTTGGAACTTCACTCAGTGTCTCCTTTGCCACCTCGTCAAATGCTTGCAATTTATCCCAGGTTTGGCCTGCGGGTGAAGTGCGTAGAATATAGTTTAATCTAGGTGACCCTAGGCTGTATCTCCATAGGCATAATGTAGCCTCTGAGTACATTGCCAATAGCCGAGTTTTTATAGACCGAAGGGCGTCTTATTATTATTATTATTATTATTATTATTATTATTATTATTATTACTATTATTATTATTATTATTATTATTATTATTATTATTATTATTATTATTATTATTATTATTATTATTATTATTATTATTAATTATTATTAGGAACAAGGGCTTATTATTAATATATACAGGCATCACAATTACAGATGTTTAAAGTATATATCAGTTGCAATATTGTTTGTATTATAACTATTGCTAGATTGTTTGTGACCACTCAACATCGTCTTAGCGTTGCCTCTCTCCCGTTCCAACGACATCCTCTGTCGGAGGAACAGGGTCGAACTTCGCTCCGCCGTGGCCTCAAAGAACTTTTTCCCACGCTCCTTTGTTTGCGCGCATCCTTGCAACAAACGCCAGATGACTCGACACCGAACGCCACTACAGAGTGGTGATCAAGAATGTGCGTGTATAGGCGCCGTTTGTGTATCTCCCTTGTTGATGAGTAATGTGGCCGATGTACGCGCTGGATAGTCCACGATACCCGGTGTAGCCGGATTGTCTGAAAGCGCGCCCGAGGATGCCATTGATGGCGTCGTGGCGGCCCTGCGTGAGCCCGGCCAGCTTAGTGAAACTAAGCCGGTGCAGGCTGCGCACATCCACAGTTCCACCACATTGACCACATCTCTCTGTCAAACATCGTCACTGGCGGCGCGGATTTGGTTGTTGTCGGGCAGCAGCTGACCGGCTTACTGCTGAAGGGTTAAGTGGGTAGCCCGAATGGCGATTTGGTCCCACCACTTGGTGCCTGGTGGCCTGTTCCTCAGAGGAACGACGAGACTGACGCGCGTCTCAGAGCCGAACGACGTCTTGTTGGTAACTGGCGAATCTGCCGGCAGTAGCGACGACTGCGGAGGCGCAGCTCTGTGACGAAACAAGGAAGACGGGCAATGACGCGCAAGCTGCGTGGCCGAGCGAATGCCTATTACGTTAGCACGTACGAGACCTTTTTACACTCCCATTGCAAGCCTGAGCAGAAAGTAGGCTTGATGTCTCCCGCCATGGCCCAGCCGCTGGTAGAGCCGGACGAGTTGTTTTCCTTTCTCCGCCAGTAGACTGCAGACCAATCTAGGGGGAACATCGCCGTACCGAGCAGGTCCAGCTCACACCGAGCCTTTACAAGGATGCGGGGGAGTTTGCCGTTAAACTCACCGATAACCTGCTGTCTCTCTTCGTCCTCGAAGCTCTGTGTGAATAGGTCGCATTTAAAAGGGTTGACCGAGTACGAGTACGGCCAGTACGAGAAGTACGACCCGATAGAACTTCTGTATGACTAATGAATACATGCGGTCCAATAATTACTCAATCAATTATTTAAAGTGCATAAAAAAATTATGATTGAGTAATAATTAAGGCTTATTTAATTAGTGGGACTTATCGGAGCAGACATGAGGCGAACGTTTTTTGATATATAAACGCTGTATGCCACTTCGAACTTATGTCTGTAACTCTTGGCCTCTATTTCAATAAATCACCACTTTTTGCCGACGGATTGGCATAATCATTCGTTTTCTAAGCCACGACATAGGGTTTTAATCGCGTATGCCTGAAAACTAAACGAATTTAATTAGGGAAAAGAAGCTTAAGCGCCGGCTGCCTTTTTGTAATATTTCTGCATCCAAATTGCCGAAATTAGTACAGCGAGCAAAATAAGTTCGTTGGTGATAGTGAAGTGAGGTCCACTTTATTGGGGCGTTATTTCATTACTGCTGAATTCTTTGAAGTAGAGGCGCAGCTTGCTGTGCTAGACCAAAAAGATTGTTTCGACCTACGGCAGAGCATGCCTGATGATAAAATTACGCTCATATTGTCTGACCGTTCCGCCCGCCAAGCAGAAACGACGCAATTTCTGCACTCCAAACACTAAACGGAGCGCACATTCCAATCTGACGAAGAAGAAAAAGCTGACAATCGAAACAGCACACAACGGCGCTTTCATGATCGCCGGCTCAAACTCACAAGAGATAACTTTTTGACACATATAACTTCATCGTTCTTATTAGTGGCGCTCTGTATAACGACGCCCGCAGATAGCTGGTGGTGTATATTGATACTATTGTCGAAGGATGTTCTCAATGGCTCAGCGCGGTGGTTGTGGTGATGTAGGTCTTACTGGTACATTTGATACTGCATACTGCAATGTTCGTCAACGCGTCGTCTTTTTATTAACAGAAATTTTAAATATTTGGATTTGTCCAAGTGGCACCACATAGATTCAGCTGTATCAATTACGGATAAAGAGCTATAGAGTTAGAAAATTGAACTATCACTTGCAGAACTATAAACGTTACGAACGTAGTTAGAAAGCTATATAATTACAAAAGAGCTATATAATATTGAAAGATATAGATGAACAGACAAAGCTATAATCGAAGATATATAACTGGATCGTTGTAAAGACTTCTGTGTGCTCCTATAATTTGTTTTATGACAATATTTGTTTCTGCTAGCTCCTTTTAGGAATGCCCCGACACAGCAGCTTATGCGAAAGGGGCTAGTTCTAGCATAGAACAGGCCTATATTTATGCTGAATGAAGGCTATTAACATATATAATTACACGCAAATATTCTTCCAGGAAGCCAATTATAAGCCGAAATTCAAAGACATTGAAATACATTGGGGAATAAAAAGGTTTAAAGCACTGCAACGTAAATGTGCTATAACCATGGTCAAAGTCAATCTATTATGTATACTCTTATGTACATATGTTTATCTAAATCAGCTTCCATACGACATGGTAAAAGTGATATACAAACAGAATGTTGAAGTGTAATACTGCAGTTTACCCAGTGAGCATTAAACACTGTGAACCAACAAACTTGATATTGTTGTTGCCGGTTAGAAGACAGGTGCACGCACGACCTGTAAGAAGTTGCAATGCAAACAAAGTTGTATGCCCTGCATGTCAAAGCGTCTTCACAGAAAAAGGTCTTGGCAGGCATACACCGGCAAGGCATGTCAACTTCCAACCATCTTGTTCACCAACCATCCACACACCGTCGAAGAGAGACTGACGTATTCGATGCAAATGATTTACTTGCGCTTTTTCAGAACAACGTGCGTTACGCATTATTGCTGCGCCTCTCGCTCAAACTTGTTCGCATAGCTGTTGCGAATAAACTTACAAAAGTTTTCTTGTAATTCATCACAAGCAATGAAATACCTGCATGATTCTCCGTCCTCTTCTTCGCGCCGGTCGTGTTAGGCTGCCTGGAGATACAAAATATGTTTAATATTTGTTGACCATTGCAAGAAGGATCCTACGGAATTGTTCGGTACGATTAGGGGTTAAGAAATCATCGTATAATAATTTCAGATTTAAAGCGTTGAGGTTCATGATGTCGAAAGGTGGCATTTCTGTCACCGCCGAATTGATGAACTCTCAAGCCACGCTTGTGTTGTCAACCGTAAAACGGAAGCTTTCCGCACCAAACATCTGCAAGCTCCTCGGGACATCTCACGCCAACACCCCCGGCGATTCAGCGGAGGGCCTAAATGGCCGTTAAAAGCCCTGTATGCTATAAGATCTGCTGTCGGAAGCACTGGGCTACACGGCTCGTTAACTAGATGATGCCGCTGCCAAGATGCTTGACGTGATCTTTATTCTCTTCACTCTCCCTACAATCGTTTTGGGGCAATCATGTTTGCACAAACAAGAGACGGTTTCTTGCTTTGCGCTTTATAGCTTTTACTTCAGTTATCTGCAAATTAACTGTCAAGATTGGGTGTCACGATAATAGAGATTCTATTGCGGGTGCGCTTGCTAAACATTAGCTATGTTTTGCGACTCCAGGTGGAAAATGAGGTTGCATTGCACTCTGCCCGACTCTTTTTGAAATCTCGTAAGGCTTCGACAGTGATGGTCGAATATTATATTTCCGAAACGTTTTCAATAGTCTTTAGTGGGATCACATTTTTTTTTGTCGATGAGACCACACGAGTTAGTGCAGGACTGCAAATGTGCGTTGACCTAGTTTTTCCCTAAAAATGTTCCTTTGGGACGATGAGAAGCCTCAGACCTTTTACACAAACGTTTGTTCAGCCTAGGTAGCCAAAAGTCTTAATCCTTCGGCGGGAGACATGAGAGTAGAGATTTTGCGTCAGGGGCTATCACTCGTTATGCAACGGGTAAATGCAGCATCTGTTAGGGGGCATTATTGATTTGGTTAAAACCGATTCCATATGTTCGCACACTAAATTTTAATTATTATAGGTTAGGGGTGTTTTGAATACTAATGATCATATTCACCGTAGTAATTATTGTTGCTATTGTTGTTGTTGCTGTCGTCGTCGCTATCATTGCTCCTTATCGTCCCCTTTAATTGCTTGGCATACGAGACGCTAAGATTTTGTACGTGCCTACATGAGGTAATTTGCATATGAAGTTCTTTCAGCATAAATTGTTTGAGAAAGATTTTTCATTCGCGTTATGTGGCAACCTTTACAAAGGCAACTGACGAAAATGGGCACTAGGTAAATCTGGTTCATGCTTAAGGGCTCGTGGTGCAACGGGTGAACTGGAAGCGCCATGAGCCAACCGTCTAGAATTCCTAGTTACTGTTTGCAGTCAAGCCGGTAACCTCTGATAAGGAAGCGACAATAAAGATGACGCAATTAATAAATTAGGCAAGAGCAGCCCACGCACTAATGGGGAGAACAGGATCGGACAGTTTCGGATTTTTTATTGGCCCGCATTGGTGATCGTTAACTAATCGTCGATATGCATCTGTATTGCTTTGCACAGGAACCAGACTATCGATCCGATTTTTACGAGCTTGATCGCCTTGGTAAGCAAATCTCGCAGCACCGCCTCCGCAGCCAAATGGAAGAACACGCCCGAGAACACGATCGCATCATACGCAGCGCACTGAATGCCGCCGACTTTCAAAGGTAGTACCTATGAAATGAGCTAACGTAATTGCTCCTTCTTTGATAGAACCTGTTCGACCTCTGCTGCAGGGACAGAGTCTGCTGCTAACAAGTACCACCACAACGAACGTTATTATCACGTCTGCGCTCGTAGCAGCTAGAGTAGCGATGTCCACTAACCATTTGACCGAGCATTGACCGAGACGCAATGATATGCATATTTGAACGCGGCTATGCGGACGGAAATCTGCAAAGACATGTGAAAATCTCAAACATGTACACCTATATCGATTTCAGTTTCCCGACAATTCTACGGCATTGCCTTGGTTGTACAACCGAGCTAATAACAGTAATGAAAGCCATAAGCTTATTGTGTTCCCGCATGAAAGCGTGTTTGCAGTGCTACCGGCTGTCTAACTAATATCTGCTGTTTAGGATCTACTACCTAACCAATCTATCTCATATGTAGTGGTTCTTATTGCATAAGAAAGCCACTGCATGACGTTCTAATACCCGAGCTGGTGAAGTGGATAGAAGTGGGCCGTTATTGCTCTGACGAATTCACTAGCAGTGTTTCACTACCTACGGGGCACCACGTGACTACGTGAACCTCCTGTGCGGACGACAACGTCAATTGTGCGTTCATTCCTGGTAAAATTACATTAAAATGCTTCTTTATTGCGCATTAACTTAAGGCTGTTTTTGTTATTGTTTTAAAATAAACGAACGCACAAAATCAAATGCGCTTAGATCCAGGATGTACTTCTTCAAGGGCTTGCTGAAATATTTGAGATAGCTTCTGTCACCTGTTGTCAACCCGTGGCGATAAAATATTCGAGTAGAGGTAATCTCAGAAAAACGAACTTTTATTCAAAAATACTGTACACACGGTGAACTATAGTGTAAAATCAAAGATGTAATTTCAAAATTATCATGATTAACAATGTTTGATATTTGATAATCAAACTATCGGTTCAGTATCAGAAGTTTTAAGAAAGGCTCACAAGTTAGGTGGCCATCGCAGTAAACCCTTAATAAAACTCGTTATCAGCTAAACGTATACTATAATACATATTTGCTCCGAGCGGTGTGCCCCGGATTGGGAGCGCCTCGCCAGAACAACCTGCCACCTGAGGTAAGCAGTTAAAATATGCAAGCGATCTTAAGATATATTGCCCCATCAGCTCTCGCTTTGTCTACAATGCGCTGTAACAGGCATCCTTCCCTTCGTTACTACTTACTAAAAAAATCATCTTAACCTGCTTGATTTTAGAAGTCTCCACCGGAAGTGCTTTATAAATGTGTGCGATCTACATATAGCCCCACTCGCTGGTTTCATAATTAGTCAAAAGCAATAACGCTTTGAAGCAGTTTTAGCGGACCAACATTGCCCATTTCTTCTTGATACTCGATTGAACAATCGACGCAAACAATTTGATGATATCCAATGTTGTCGCGCGCACAGAAAACAGCAACATTTTGATGGCTGCATGCCAAATGTCGTTGATTTAAATCTAAAGGTGCGGTACGTATTCGGGATTCTCAGAACTTATGTGTTGATGATGTCGGATTTGGAATACAATATTTTAAACAATGATCTGAATATAACCTGCCACGAATTCAAATTTCTAAAATGATAATGTCTTAAAAAGCTTGTGAATGAAATATAAATGAGATACATTTTTTTCCCTCCTGTTGCCAAAAATGGCCCCGTGAGGGGTTAAGGGTTACACGAAGCATATATATATGTATGTTCTAATTGGCTATTGCAGAATTCAGCTGGTGGATGGACCCTTCTGTAGGCGCTTTATGCCTATGGAGGCAATCAGGGCCCAGTCCAATCACGCTGCTCATGTCAAGCTGATGGAGACGCGCCGTCTTCAGGACGTGCACGACGAATGGGAAGCAATTAAAGACGACGAGAGGCGAATGCGTGCACGAAAGCTGTTTCGGCCACTCGAAGTTGTGGCCATTCCCGAAGTACCTTACCACCGAGCCTATCGGAAGCCAAGCTTATACGATTTTTGATTGTTTGAAGCTAGCACCCTTAAAGTACGAAGTTAGCTCTCTGCGAAGACCAATTGCGTTTCATACATTTAAAACACAAACCAATCATATTTAGTAAGCGATACGTAACATTACAAATCACCGTAGCGTCGTACAAACAAAAGAGGCAGCCCAACATTGTTATCTAATTGCACGTTGAAATAAATGCGAAAAATGCAGAATCGTTATTCAAGGTGCGATACTTCCAAATTTTGCTATAGTATGAAAGTGGGTGTAGCCTACGAAGCAAAATCGCAAAGGCATCAAATTAAATATTGCCCACACTGAATAAGGGCGAGGTTTGTAAATAAAATGTTGACAGGGCTCTCAGAAACGCGTAGCATATTCTTACTGCAATATTAGATCGTACCGTTCATTAGGCATTTGTGAATTGCCTGTTATGGGACCTAATCATCCGAATAGGTAGCTGCCACATTAAGATGAGTGAGAACTGGACAAGGACGAGGTAGATAAACTATAGCAGAGTTGTTTCACGGCTTGTTTAATAAGATAAAGGTGTTACGGTAAATCTGAGGGTAGTTTATTTTAATATGCGGGTTCAAGATATCCGAGAGAAGAACTTCGTCACTAGATGCGGTTGATAGATGCGGTTGAGAAAATAGGGAGACAGACATATAGTCTCTGGTAAACATGAATGAGCTAAAACGGGTAAGTCTTATGGAGTTTGAGTAAACCGTTAACCGGAAAGTCTGTGTCTCTGTGCGAAGATGCAGGACTTTATAGAATAAGAATCCTTTTGGAAACAAGCCCGGGGCTTTCGCTTTTGGAGTACTTGGAGTGAGAGAATGACTTACGTAAGTGAACCCGAAAACTTCGACACACTTCTGTGATGACTTTCAACGTACATCTGAATGACTAACATAATTATATAACCATCAGACATTTAATTACCGTATCAGTATAGTATTTGCCTGGAAAAGAGCTGCAATGCATTTGAGAACTTGTTCAGAAGCTTTCTGTGTGATTATAATTAAACGTAACGGCCAATGACTGCGCCAAGGAATACAGCTTTTTATCACAGCCGAAGTTTGAATACTATGTTGTAGATTCTCCATCAGGCAAATTAAATGGTTTTGCTATAGATTATACAGACAGGTGAAGGATCCAGATCATCTTGGAGCATGTTCACTGTCTGCAAATAGCATTAGCGCTGCGTATTTTCAAACGCCGAATCAGTATTAACGAATGCACCGAAGAGCAAAGTATTGCCTTTACTTTCCAGGCAATTTTTTTTGCTTTTTTCACTTTCCAGGCGAAAAAATTCAATTGTAGGTTATTTACTATTTCATAGGCTCAGTCTAACCAGAACTTTCTTTAGGAATGCGCTAACCAACGAAAGCCTTTTGTTGCCTGCGCTATGGGCAGCTGATGTCGCCATAGACTCTTAAATTAATGTTTATCAATTATGTTATTCATAATTCTCAATATCAATCATGTACAAACTTCACTGGATGTGTGCTTATCAATGCACGAGACTAAGACAGCCAACTGCTTACTATACGCGTTTGTATAGACAACAGTCTAAGCGGCATTCGTCAGTTTAGCCGGGGGAAGAGTCGCGGTGCGGTTAGCTTTCAATGCTAATATGTGTTGAAACCGTTAGACCGTTAACTATTTGTTTACCTCGCGAAACTTAGATTTACGAAACTTAGATCTCTCCTAGAGGTCCCTGACAGTAGTAAACAGGTACACCCCCTCCACTCCCCACTCCCGCCTTCCCCTGACTTGCTGGAAATATATCTAATTGTATCTGCCAACCAGTGCCTCAAACTGTTTGTATGACTAGCTCGCAAAATAATTCAACCAAATAGCAAAATCAGCAGATATTACGGACGACTAGTTCACGGAGGTCACGGACGAACCGGTATCTGCCTGCATATGCGGCCTCATAGGTAAACGCAGTTTTCGCACGGAGCTCGTTGAAACGCGAAGGCATAGTTTCGTAGTTCGTAGCGAGCGAGCGAGCCGGCGAAAACTATCCGGGGGCATCTTCGTTCTAAGCCCGTCATAGGTGAGTCTGCATCTGATCCGCGTGCAGGGCGTTGCTTGTTCAATCGATGCGTATAGTCGATATCTTCATTCCCGTAATAGGGGCTCATGGGCACACGGCGGCTTGATCCTTTTGTACGAACAATGGGTGAACGCGGTAGGTGTTTATGGAAAAAAAAACTTTAGAGGCACCTACTTCCACGCCATCTGGCTTCTGCAATATGTAGATTTAGGGACTGAAGACTCGTATTTAGAGAGGGCCGCTGCCTCTTTTACGACCTGCTCTGTTGGGCTTCTGTGCTCACTCCGAGCCACCCAACCCTATGCCGCAAGTACTGCCAACCTGAAGAAATGAAGCGCGTTGGGCGGATAGCGGCACTGTTTACCGCTTTTGTTTATATCTACACACACGCACACCCATATATATATATATATATATATATATATATATATATAAACATATACACATAGCTTGCCCGGATCAGCAAAGTCACCCTCATCGCTGCCATTCACCTCAGTCACTCACATCGCTGCCATTGAGGAACGGAACCAAGTGCGGATACTACTGCCTTTAGGTAACTATATGCGTTACTTAAAAATATATACACTATATTTTCGTATACTTGGGTTAGTAAAGTAGGAAAATGATCAACATCAGTAGCCAGCAACAGCTATATTAAAAACAATGGCGACCTGATTTATTGATTTCTATTGAAATATTTGTTACAACTATTTTTATTATAACTACGTTTATTTCACTTCGGTGCAGTTCTTCTATGCGCTCCGTTTAAATCAAAATAGAAAGCTCTCTTATTCATGTCATGAGGGGTCGCAGGCGGGGTCTGTGCAGTATTCCTGTTGTGAATATCCCTAGCCATGAGCCAGGCAAACATATTATTGATGTTCTCCGTTCTTGCAACGCATCTGGGCATATACATGACTTGGCTTCTGCGATTGTTCGGTCACACTTCGAGGAAGTGATCAATAAGAATTGCGCCCACATATTATAAAGCTAAAACCCGTTTGTCATCTTTCCTAAGTGTGTCCATTATAA
The DNA here is from genome assembly GCA_003439945.1 of Dermanyssus gallinae. Taxonomy (NCBI): domain Eukaryota; kingdom Metazoa; phylum Arthropoda; class Arachnida; order Mesostigmata; family Dermanyssidae; genus Dermanyssus; species Dermanyssus gallinae. Next base: position 1,013,288 of record QVRM01003563.1, on the reverse strand, counting down.
GCTGTAATACAATGTCGTTGGTTTTGAGGTCACATCTTCTGTGGAGTCTCTTTAAAAATCTCCTTTGTACAGCTTCGATCATCCCAATGTATTTACAAAAATATTGATGCCATACGGGTGAACATATATAAGTTTAGTTATATATATAAGTTTATTTACTCGTTACTACTTATGCGCTATTTATTCTATGGCATCCCTTGCGGTCGCCGTCGGCACGTCCTTTCTGGTTCCATCTCTAGCTCGTTCTTTCGTCTTATAACGGTTTCCACTAGGTTCAGCCTCTCTTACCACTTGCGCTCGTTCTGAAGCATGGCAGCAACTAGATCTGGCACCACCACCCTACTCGGGAACTCTGGTGCTGCAACCAGTGATTATGTTCGTGCGTCCTCTAGTGCTGGGCAATCAAAGATGGTGCGGAAGATCACATCATCAACCTCACCTGTCTCACGCATAACACATTTCCAATTCGGAGCTTTTATCCTCCTATCCTGTACATGTATTTCTGGACGCAGCTGTGTCCCGTCAATACCTGCGCCAGGCAATAGGTAATGCTTCCAGGTGCTGTCTGGTAAACCACTTTACTAGATCAGGAATGACTGGCGTGTTTGCTAATTAGTACCAGCTGCACTCCATCTTTCTTCCTCCTCGCATCTAGCATATCGATTGGGCCTCGTTAGACTGGCCTGAATTAATCTCTATGTATTTGAGTTTCCACTTCTTGCTTCTCTTATTCTTGCCAGGTCCACCGCTCCATCGTCATCGTCGTTTTCTTCTTGTATGGCAACAACTCATGGTTTCTCTGCGTTTGGCTCGATCACACATACTGCTACCGATGGTTTGCGGCCTGGGCAATCGCTTGCGGCCACGTTTGGCCGGCGGTCGCTTCTTCCTCCTTGACCACCTCGTGTCGGCGCGGCGCTCCTTTGTTTCGAATCCCTGTCATCCCAATCTTGGGACGGCCCTGATTTCTCTGACGCGCTTCCTGACCGCGGGACACTCGATAAAACTCGCTGTGTGCTCGTTATCCTCTTTGCAGCTATGACACTTAAGGACGGCTGTGCAATTTTTGATTGAATGGCTCAGCGTGCTGCAGTTATGGCATCTTGTCTGAGATACCTTTGCTTCCTTGCAGTATTTTGGTGCCACCATTATAGCAGGTGGCCGATTTGGCTGGCAGCTGAAACAGCAGTGCGGAGTTATCCACTCAGCAGATAAGCAGGATACTCATACTATAATCCGACTGTGTTTAGCCAGCAGCGCTCCGGTAACTAGTACGGTATTATTACCTCCTTCTGGTGCTTGGTTGGGACCCCTTGGCTGTTAGCGTCGTTTTCTCATTGATAATATCCAGTGACGTTGTCATTGCCCCTTTCTGGCTTTCCCTGTATACTATTTTTTTTGTTACAGAACTAATGCAGAACGAGAACAACTTTGGGATTCTTCTCATTCCCGGACTTTGTAGTCGACTCTATTAGCGTGATGAGCTTTTTGCCACGTCCTCTTTGACTGCCGGCTCATCCAGATTTATTCTTTTTTGGTGAATTTTATTTATTCTAATTTTTAACCTACTAACTTTATCCACTGCCAGCTCAGCCCGCTTTACAGTAGAACGGATTTAATCGCTTAACCACATGCACATCCTTAGCGTTCTTCTCCTGGAGCGGGAGTACTCTCATATCTCTATCGCCAAGGAGATTGATTATCACTAGCCGCGTTCAAGCTGCCTGATGTGCTCCTGTAGCTATTTATTAAGTTTTTTTTCTAACAGTTTTAGCGATCTGTTGATTTTTCCTTTTCATTTAACTTTACTCTAAGCTTTGTCCAGATATCCAGCGGAGATTTTTTTTTTTGTATATAGAACGCGGAATTTATTAAGGATGCAAGTGGAGCGACATTTGCCTCCCGAGAACGTGTGCACTGAGAATATTAATCAATCTCGTCTCCGGCTGCTAGGCTTAACTGTTCACCGGCCCTGTGGAGAAGTTTGCGAGTAACGTTGCTTGGGGCGCCCAGGGCCTCAAACGCTAGCGGTTGAACCTTCTGTGGGTAACTTCTGGGGCTCTAGGATGCAGGGGAATCCGTATGATCGAAGCGCTTGGCCGAAGCTGTCGTCGGAGCGCCCATAAGTGAGTTACGATACACTCCGTTATACAAAGTTGCGCTTCAGTCACGTTGGCTGAAAGAGTTATCCGGAGAGCCCTTGCAAACTGTCTTTAGCTCCTCATACAAACGTCTCTTGAGTCCATTGTACTGAGCAATACCGACCTCGTCTAAGAGTGCGCGTTGCTCTCTGATCGAAAAAGAAAAGCTGCCCCAGCGGAGACAAGCGGATCCGGGATCCCCAGACACGTTTCGAGATTGGTAGTTGTGCCTGCTTTCGAGCGGAAGGCGCCAGCGGGAGATCAAAAAGAGACTCGAGGTTGTTTACAGTCAATTCGTTCAGTCGACGTAGGTCGTCCAGCCGTCCTGTTAAATCCGCTCCGCGGAGAAGGTGGGTGAACCTGGTAGCTGAGAACGAAGATCGGAGTAAAAAAGGGGGGCGGTGGGCACCGAGCAGGACGAGGTGGTCAGCGACGTCCTTTAGGACTTCACGAGTGCGCCAGTGAGCCCTCGCGGCCGGTGCGGGACTCCCAGAAACTCCAGATTACTATCGAGGGTAACCTTACACCAGCAATAAGGCTTGAAGGGTGCGAAGCTCGGGGGCCTGTGCACTATAACCTGTCAAATATATCTCACATTTCTCGGGATTCAGTTACAAACCCGAGGTCTCACGAAAATCAAGCATGCGCGGAACGCCGTCGGCGACCATGTCCGCATCGCCTTCTAGCACGGCATCATCTAGGTACAAATGTTCACCGAGCTGTTGAGGGAGTTAACTTGCTCTTGGGGGAGCCAAAGGATCACCCTGGAAGAATCGTTACCGTACGTTTGGTTGACGTAATGCGATAGGTGGGGGCAAAGTGTCGAGACCGCCTTCAAGAGATGATCCCGTCATACAGAGTTGAACGCGTTCTTGCAATCAAGCTTCACGAGAACCCCAGGGTGCGTGCGTAAATCAATAAAAGCTCGGGCGACGCATACAGCGGCGTCGGCCTCGGCTGGTGTGGCAAACCACAACTGGTGAGAGCCCGTCGCCTGGCGAATCCTATCCCTGGCTCGATTACAGGCAATCATTGCGGCCAGCCTGCACGAGATGGAGGAGCAAGCAATTGGCGTCACTGGCCTGTCTTTCCTCTGTAGGACGAAAAGCCTCTCCCCAAAGATTATAGGCAGTAGTTGAGATGGAGGGGCGCCTCACAAATATAAGAATCTTTTTTATTTTCGCGTGCTGTCAGGCAGGTCTCCTTTCCTCTTGCTTTTGCTTCTAATTTTTCTGTCAGTATAGCTATGTAGGGAGCCGTTGCTTTAAGCTGCCTCTGCGATTGTTGCGATTTCTGACTACTCCTTATCTTTCTTTGCTACTCTTCGGCACGTGAGGTCGGGTTCCGAGTTTGTCCTCGTTGGTGGCCCAGACAGGGACAGGTCATCTTGGACGTGTACTACTACCGTGTGTTTTTTACCCATTTATTTATATATAATGAGACAGGCCTTGGTGCCCCCCTCATTGGTGTCTACGGGAGCCTACTCGTTTTTGCTTTAAGAATGCAAATTTTCGACTAAAAACAACAAGCTTGCGTTGCTAACAGACTGACAGGGCCTTAACGCATTATTTTACTTCTTAGTGAAGCGGGCGTTCTAATGCACTCTCGTCGTGGTAATGTTTATTTTACTTAATCAGCCAATTTCTTTTGAACTCTATAAAGCAGACTTTTTGACAAAACATCTGTATCTTGAATTTCAGTCAACGTAGATTCTATGAATTCATTGTGGGAGAGAGACAGAGCAAACACTTTATATTTTCGGCTTAATTTGAGAACTCCCGCCGTAGCGGCCCAATCAAAGTCACAGCTTTGTGCGACCCGTTAGCTGGTCTTTTTACCGACAGCACTTTCAAGGCTCCAAACTTTGGTTTATTGTTGATCCTGCTTTTTTACGTCCGTTTGAGTTTGAATGGAGAAGTGTTCAATTTGGCGACTGAAACTTTGCTACGATTGTCTTCCACTGATTATTACACCTTTGACTCACGATACACCGCACATGTTTAATTGCTGGGTCAAGAGAGCAATTGGATCGCAGATTTCTCAGAATCTTCACGCTTGAACTAAATTCAGCGGCAGTTTTTCGGGAGCGCCAGAAGAACACGACTACCCCCGCTGACGCCACCACCGCCCTGATGGCGGCCGGATTCTGGTACTTCAGGGTAAATCTTAGCGTTGGAAGTGCTAATACATGGTGCTGCGTCTGACTTTAGTCGTAATCAAAGATCAATCTGACTTTCGACGTAGCTAGCTAGAGACAACCCCCTCTCTCGGAACCGCCTTTCCATCATCTCAGGTGAGCACACTTTCGATTCTGTTCGTTCCACTTGTTTAACTATTATAGTTGGGCTACCACGGTCTGTAACGTTATAATCACCATTAGCACTGTCAGGTCACACGGGAGATTATTAGGGCGACGACGGCATGCAAAGGCGCAGCGTACATGGATGGCATGGGCACGCATCATGCGCGCATCAAACACGCCACAGCTGTTACGACCAAAAGTGGAGGGGCGTAATTTAGGTAACACAAACATCTATGAAAGAGAGCCTTTACACAATATATAGACACAACCGACTTGCTAACGATTAGTTATCTATCGGGAAGCTCTAGCAACCTCGAAACGAGACAATAATAAGAGTAATCCTTGTTCAGTAGTTGCATTTCAAATTAAACAGACTCGCGCCACGTATGTGAAATCTAACTGTCGACGAAATAGAGGCCGCAAGCCAGATGTCCCAGTTATTGGGTAATGCCTTCATTTGCAACTCGACAACTAGCTGGCTCATAAACAGTGTAATATAGTCATAAAAACATTGATCATTAGCGACGACTGGCAAATCATTATTCTAGCTGTCTGGAGTATTTAGATCAGAAAGTTCGTAATGCTCATGCAAATTGTGCGGAAAATTCTACAACAGATGCCGTTTCCATCGCTGTCTCCAGGTATTGCCACTGACCAGGCTGCAACAATAAGATTTCATTCTCTCATGTGATGTCACGTGAATCATGATAAGTCATGATGAAGTCATGATAGAAGTGTACTATAAATAAAAAAATCTGTGGCAATGCGCAAATTTCATCAGCAAAAGTTGTCGTCATACAAAAACGACTACAAAACAACAAGAACAACAACAACAACCTGCGTATCCGTTGAATCGAAGAACAACCATCTCGAAACAACCGATCTTCATCCGTTGTGAACGTCAGCTTGGTTAGCTTTATATCGAGCCACAAATTTACGTTTCGCACTCCTCGCGACAGGCAAGTTCAGGTTGACACAGACGTCGCAGGCCGGCCGCTGCTGAGACAAACTGCCTACGACGGCAACGACTAGTACATACATACTTACTTACTTACTTGCTTACCAGCGGTGACATTATCTCCATGCATAGAGCAATCTGGATCTATGCACAGAGGCGCGGTCCGCCCGAGGGGACACCGCATACACCTCATACAATACGTCCCCCTTTGCTTTCATCGTTCGCTGCCCCGCACCCCCCGGAAAGCGCCACCTTCCACTTTCGTTACAAGCTCAGGCATGGCCTTCTTACAGCGTCCTGTCAGCTGGAGCACAGCCGGCGTTTGTCCATCGAGTCGCATTGGCGTGCGTGTGTACATGCGACACGAGAAGGCATCACCGCTGACGGAGCACAGCCGAAACACAGCCACAAAGACTACGAGTACAGCGGTAAGGGGTGCGAAGGGAGCTACTAATGCTAACGCAGAGCACTAACGCTAACTCAACCAACCACTCATCTACTCCCTCCCTCGCTAGGTCGCCCGCTGCTTTGACGAGCGCTGGCTGGCAACAGCGACATCAACAACAACAACAGTAACAACAACATCATGAAAAACAACAACAGCAACAAAAACAACACCAGCAAAAACACCAGCAACAACATCGACAACAGTGGTTAGACGACAACCGCGTCTTGTCCGCGCTGTCCTGCTGGCCCAAAATACGAGCGTGCAACGTGTGAGCGTGCCTCACTTAGTATAGCCGATCGACTTGGCACACACACATATGTCCTGCAAACCAAGGCCAACAGCTGGCCGGTCCGTTCCACTACCCATTACACTACTCCTACGACGTCTACGACTACAACCACCATTCTGCTATCTGGCACAATGCCGATTGGCACAGCAATCAACCAAGGCGAGAGGTAGCCACCCACCTGACACGGCGCGTTGTTTATGACTCTGGCGTCTATGAGCCGTTCGAGTCGGCTAAATATGGTATATATAAATATATGTAGATATAAATAGATGCACACACACCTACATGCATACATCCAAATACGACATTTTGTGCGATTTCGTTTGTGGCTAGAGAAGTCCTTAGGACCTCACCAGGCAGCCGGCCATCAGCCTCCCCTGCCGAGTGTGGCTCATCATGCCAAGGCGTAACAAGGCAGCTGCGGCGATCGTACGTACATATATAACATGCACCGATATCCACTCCGCTCCGCAGGGGGCCGAAATAGTAAGAATGCAGATTGCCAAGATCACAAAGAACCGTACTACCAGCAACAGCAGCAATGACGGCGGCGGCAGCGGCAGCAACAACACCAACAACAACAGCAACAACAATAACAAAGCTACAATAACAGCAGCAACAACAAAGCTATAACAACAGCAGCAACAGAAAAGCTACAACAACAGCATCATCAGCAACCACGTACCAACAGTTATTCAGCTATACGCATACGATGGCATCTGGTTTGTGTGCAGCAGCTGAAGGAACCAATCATCGAACTAGCGCCAATGCAGATACGCCCCCGTTTCGTGCAACCGTTCAGCGTTAACGTTAATGAACGAATTGCAGACTGCATGAAACAACAAGCAACAAGCAACGACCCCGTCCGACGCGACGCGACGTTAGTCGAGGTCCATTGTGGTTAGTCGGACCCGCAGCAATACCTCCAGCAGTGTCCTTTCTTCATGACGAAAGAGCTAAGAGCTTCCAAGAATAGCTCGACGGCGGCAATTAGTCGTTGCACGCAGGTCCGTCGATGATCGCGTGCCAAGCTGCCATCGGCAGCGTTCATGCAGCGTTGTCGCGGCCAAACTCCGCGCCGCCAAACAAATGAACAACGAAAGAGGAACGCTGTTAGGTCTAGACCACCTTACCTTTTGAGTGGTTGGTAGTTCACGAATATGCCAGCTGAACCCATCGGCTTGTCAACAGCAGCTGACCGGACGGATTGGGCCAGCGAAATGGTGGTGCCGCATCCGCTGTCGCACGCCGGCACGCCGGTACTTGAGAGTCTGATCTGACGAAATCATCGTCGAAATGTCATCAAACGAGACTGAACGCACACGTAGTGTACTCTAATTAGTTCACCAATTCCCATACATCGTGTCCTCTTCCGTCCTTTGCAGGACGGAAAACAGACATGGGTCAATGTCACAGATGACCACGTCCACAATTGTACTTACGAGACACAATACGAGCGTTACAAAATAAGCGCTAGAATTAAAAACATTTTTTTAAGGAGGTTGTTTTTCATAACAAAATAAGCGCTGCCCGCCGCTATCGAGATTCTTGTGTTTGAGACTCGGTGTTTGGCTAGCCCGACAAAAGTTAAGTAGATACGTACACAGATCTGTGGAGAACTAGAGTATAGGTTATGGCGGGTTTTCTCCAATAATTGACTTAGCAGGTGGCTCCCGTTGCCGGACAACGGCGTGACAAAAACTTAGGGATTAGCGTCAAATCGAACAATACGACTGGCGTTTGTTAAGTTGGTGTTCAGGTTAGCAGCGAACCCGCATGTCGTTCTCCTGGTATGGCAGAATCGCCAACAACTAAAGCTTGTGTCACGCTTTACGCCGTATGTACCTAAGCGTCGAACGCCCCGACTGAGCGTGTCAAATTGTAGGTTCAAGAGTATCTCTGAACCGCGCGCTGCCTAATGATAACATTCTAACGTAGCTAAATTCCTATTACAAAAATTCAGCCAGAAACGCATCTTACATATAACACAGTAAGAAAAACGAACCCTTAAATATCATCGTAACTCGGGACTATAAAACATATTACTGTAATACGCTGAACTAAACCTTCCTTCTCTCAATTTATTAGTCTATATATATATATATATATATATATATATATATATATATATATTATATATATATATATATATATATATATATATTATATATATATTTATATATATATATATATATATATATATATATATATATATATATATATATATATATATATATATATATATATAGAAGATTGGTGGTTGCTACAGGAGACAAAAGAGCGGGGGTGTACTTACTGCAGCGCTTGTCGTTAGACGTTCAGAGGGGGGATGCTGCGTCGGTGAAAGGAACTTTGGCCAGGTGGACCAGCCCCATCTTGGACCTAGAGCTTTGACTCGTTAGTTTTCAGTGCGTTATGTGACACATTGTGATAACAGATAACATGGACAAATAAATTTGCCGGCGGGCTATGTCGGTCCAATATATATATATATATATATATATACATATATATATACAGGGTCAATCATATTGTTGTGCACGCATTTCGAGGTTTGATAGAACTCGGCAAGAAAATAAGTTTTCCCTATGGAGGGAAGACGTGGAAACGTCTCGTTTAGGAGAGAGAGTGAAGTTTATAAAAGTAGTTTTTCTGCCTTTTTTCTCCTACATAGTTGTGCGAAATCTCTGTTTGCGGGAGAACCAGTCAACGCATGAAAGAACCGATTACACCGGCGTGTTCGGAGGAAAATTCTCGCACAACGGAAGACACTTTACTAGCTTGTGTAGCAAAAAGCTAATACACAGATTAAGGAAAGTCATGAAAAGTCGATATTTTACGTTCACGCCTTTTCATGAAAAATCGTAAAATGTTTCCATTGCGACCAAAAATGTACGTCTGAAAGACCACTCTCACGCAATAGCAAATTTAATGCCCATCATTTTCGTATCAAGGTGATGGTGCTGCGTTACGTAGTTGTCAAGTCACTAAGCTTTTTCGATAGCCATATCGAAAGCGAAGGCATGCATATTTCCATAGGACGTATGAGAAAGTTAGGTACATATTTTGAGGTATGGTAGAACTCAACAAGAGAATAAATTTTCCTAGTGGAAGGAGGAGGCGGAAACGTCTTGGCAAATTTTTACGGTTCTGAACGTGAAAACTTGCACGTAAAACATAACAACTATGACTGTCGAAAAAGCTTAGTGACCTGACAACTACGTAACGCAGCATCATTACTTTGGTACGAAAATGATGTGCATTAAATTTGCTATTGTGTGAGAGTGGTCTTGCGGACGTACATTTTTGGTCGCCATGGAAAAATTTTACGATTTTTCATGAAAAGGCGTTAACGTAAAATATCGACTTTTCATGACTTTCCTTAATCTAAGTATTAGCTTTTTGCTACGCAAGCTAGTGAAGTGTCTTCCGTTGTGCAGAATTTTCCTCCGAACACGCCGGTGTAGTCGGTTCCTTCATGCGTTGACTGGTTCTCCCGCAAACAGAGATTTCGCACAACTATGTAGGAAAAAACGGCAGAAAAACTACTTTTATAAACTTTACTCTCTCTCCTAAACAAGACGTTTCCACGTCTTCCCTCCATAGGGAAAACTTATTTTCTTGCCGAGTTCTATCAAACCTCGAAATGCGTGCACAACAATATGAATGACCCTGTATATATATATATATATATATATATATGTATATATATAGATAAATAGATAGATAGATACATATATATATATACATATAATATATATATATATATATATATATATATATATATATATATATATATATATATATATATATATGTATATATATAGATAAATAGATAGATAGACACATATATATATATACATATACATATACAGATTTCAGTCATCCATACCAAGGACACCCTCTTGATGACTTCGATTAATTCCTCAGCTGGTGCATGTGTGTGAAGGTGCGTGCAGGCGCAATGCACTTGATGTCCATCTATCTGCCCTAATGCCCTAAGCAATGCCTTGCTTTTAGGCCGCTCACTGAATGTTCCCGCCTGCGGTGCAGCACACCCGGCGACTAACTTACTCATCTAATGTACTAACTTACTTATCTTCTTGCCTATCGTTTTGAGGGAGATGTTTGCTCGATTGTTCTTCGATTAGGCGACGGTTAGTGCTCACAAAGTTTTGCGCGCGACAAACGAGTCCGCGGCCCGTCGGGCAGGCCAAGTTAATCAGGGGGTTCTTTCGCAGGCCAATTGGCACCGCCGTGGCTATATCGGTCACAGTCGTATTGTCACCACCACCACCACCGGCACCATCATCATCATCGCCTTTGCCTCTGCCCGTACGTCGTAGTCAACGACACCAACTTCATCACCAACCTCACCTTCACCACAATCGCTGCGTCGAACTGCTTGCTACGACTACAACTCTCGCCACCTATCATTATCTAAGCAAGCCCGAAGTGCTTGATATTAGCTAGTGGGTTAGTAGTAAGTTTCTCGTATTAAAGGGCGCGAATACTCTCGACTTTCGACAAGTACATCGACAGCGGCGACAGCAAAACAACAACAGCGACAACAACAACACCAATAACGAGATAAGAATAGCATTTGCAGCAACAACAACAACAACAACGAGGAGAAACAACAACAACAACAACAACAACAAGGAAAAACAAGCAGATCGAGCGAGGTGACATTCTCTTCCGCAGGCGGCCGGTAGGTTTTTCTTCCGGCAGGTAGGAAGGCCGCCAAACAACGTGGCATATAGACGCACCGAAACGCCGCAATCATCGACGCCGGTCCGGGGGCTGGCTGATTGGCTGGTTGTAGGGTTCGACAGGTTGGTTAGCGCTCCGCTGCTCTCGGTAACTCGAACCTCTTTCCCCTGAACCCGCACTGTTTCTGCGTAGTAGCTAGCGTCTTCCGTGCTGCTGCTGCTACGGCTGCTGCTGGTACGATGGCCATCTTCAATTCGTCCTCTCTCCACACTCCACTTGCCCCACTTGTGACCCCCCGTACATAGTTCCCCCCACCTCCTCCCAGCAGCAGATCGCCGTAGACGAGAGCGTCTTGTTAGCGATCGACGAACGCCTCCTGCGAATGGTCGCAGATCACACAGCGTATGCAGCACATCCAGTGCCGGATAGCTGCGCGAGCTGCTGCCTGGAAAACTATCGCTCTAACTGCGTATATAAGATATTGCGTAATAACGGCTGGCTGGCCACCCTTAGTAGAATCGTTGGAATGTAAGCGTGGATCTGTGTGTATGTGTGGGCGTGGGCGGGTGGGAGTATACATACGCTTATTTTCATACGTATATGTACTCAGAGACAAAACTTGTATGCACATATGTGCGACGTGTATCAGTAGGCAATCGCCCGGGAGACCCGACAAAGCAAATTGGCCTTGATTAATATAGAAATATATATATATATATATATATATATTCTGCAGAGTCTGCACATCAAACGATTGGTTTTTAACGGTTGCTTCCAGCTTTAAAAGAGGGAGGCGGCTTCCCAAATAACACACACAAGGACTTAGACTCTAATTGATTAGTGGTATTATGTATATTGTTGGTGTGGGGGAAATACTACTTCAATTCTAGCACAATATCGATTGCAGCTAGTCGCATTTCGACACATATTTATTTGGGAGCGACCTTTCTTACGATGTTTAGATTTGGGTTAAGGTAGGTAATTTAAAATGTACGTATCCTATATATATATATATATATATATATATATATATATATATATATATATATATATATATACAGTCTCTACTCTCGTAACACAATCAACCAGTTCTAAGGACTGGGTAAACAAAAGAGGTTTAACATATAATAAAGACATAAATATAAACATCCACCTGCAGCTGTTCTTCTGATCATTCATTGGACATAGGTGGATCATTTATTGGACATGGAAATTTACGCAGTGTGCAGTCTTCTAGCCTAAACACTAGAAATACTCCGCAAACGTTTTCTCTGCAGAGAAAGCAGTTTTCCACAGTCTTGGACCTAGCATGTCACTATCCGAAGACAGGTAACTCATATTAGTGTGGCGACTGATTTCGGCGAGTCCGTCAAAACACGTGCCTTTGTCAACCGTGTCATAAAGCAGCCACGCAACTTTGGCGTCCACAAGAAGGTCCAGATGTTTAGCTTGGACATGCTTGAGAATGTCCGCTTTAGCTAGTCTTATGTTACGTGACTTTCAAGTGGATTTGTCGGTTGCGAGACACCGTCACCACGCATCATGTCCCTCTACGTGATTTCACCGCGTGTCATGAGGAACTCGGATTTCTCTAACGTCCATGGAGGGACTCATTCTATCGTTGCCGTAACCGGGTCGCTACTCCTTTGTCGTATACTTTTATATTTTTCGTATACTCGGCAAGTTCTCCTGGTGTCGCGCACATACGTACATAGCATGCGCACAGTATAAGTTATCAGATTCTAGGCTCTCTCTGAGGTTGCTTAATATGTATTAGACGCGTAAACGGTAAGTTCAGTCCATGCTCGTTGAACTTACCAGCCATTTGTGAAGCTAGACATTTATTACACGACCGATCTAAAACAGCCATTATCTAAAAAACGATCCGTAGAGCTACCTCGATCTTACGGGTTAACCCTGACCAACGGCCGTCATTGTATATCATATTTTACCCAAAGAACTAGATGCTGGTTCTTGGCAAACGTTTGTTAGTACCGCCCACCGTTCAAACCGGTGCACCTGCGAGCGGCCAGATCTTTTCTCGGGCGTTCAGCGAAGCCGATAGTTGAGAGCACACTGCCGTATAGTGTCGTAGTAACAGATTTTGCTACAAATGGATTGTCCGTTAAGATTTTATTTTTGCACCTCGGTATATATATCTCTCTCTCTCTTTAACAAGGAGTTAGGAACGTCCTAGCTGCCTGGGGAATGGAGTACTAGCGTCCTTGGTATTATCTTTAAAGGAAAAGGTGATCCGTTTACCCAGTTATCCTACCGAAGTATAGGGAAAAGAACAAATTAGACAAACTTCTGTCCGTTATCTTTGCACGCTGTTTATAAGTTAGCTTGGAAATCACTTAAAAACAACCTGGGCATTAAAAGAGACAGGTTATAAACTTCTGACATCTAAAATGATTTGTAAACTCCGCACCACAGACACTATGAGCCAAAGAACGTACCGTTCCGCCGTGTCCGTAGATTTCAAAATGGCTTTCAACATCACTTGACAAGCTACTACTTTTTGGGCTAGAATGAACTAGAACTTTAAGAAGGCATCCTACAGAAAGACCACCCCATCGTAAGTGATGCAGCTTTTTAACATGCGTCGATCATACATACCACCAGTGCTTTTAGGGTGATAATCTTGACCTTTTCTCTTATTAATGCCGAATAAGCAATTTTTCTATCATCGCACTAGCCTTAGCACGTTCGCTTATTAACTGGTGTCATTCCCGACACTTGTAGAGGACGTATAGCGAATGCATACGTTTCCTTTTAGCTTCGGTCTAACTAGTTAATGTCTGAACTCGCGCCAGACATTAACCATCTACCCTAAAGAACCCAGACAATTATCTATATATATATATATATATATAAAGTGTGTTGCAAAAAATTAGCAACTCATGTTTTTTTGCGATAATTTCGGCTTGGTTTATTTGAATGGCTTGAAATGGCATAATCGCATGATGTACATGACGAAACATGAGTATAGTGTTGATTTCATTGCAATCTCAAAATCGGTTCATACAAAAAATAAAAAAGTGTGAAAAAACAGTGTTGCAAAATATTAGCAACAATAACATGCTAACAACACAGCTCTTGTTTGTAAAGGATAGTCGATACTACAGCTGATATTCGATCCCAGGGATCAAATGTCAGGAATATTGTCTAGCTAAATCAATCGTTATATAGCTACAAAATATTCTACAGCTTAGTCGTTGTTCCGAACAAACGACGAATCTTATGTTTAAACCATGGGTCGTACAAAGGATCTTTCGGATAACGAAAAGACAAGAATTGAGGCATATGCTGAGCTCGGTCATACAGTAACTGCTATAGCAACCAGATTAGGACGGCATAAGAACACCATCAGTAGGTTCTTACACCCTGGAGTGAACCAAAAGTGCAGATCTAACAGTGGGCGTAAGCCAGTTTTGACTATTCGAGATCTGCGAAGGATCATACAGTTGGCTACTCATGACCAAATGTCTTCTTCCAGGATCAGGACTACTTTGGGAGTGCCAGTGCACCGATCCACAGTGTACCGAGTGTTAAGTTCTGACAAAAACGTGCGATACGCGAAAAGGAAGCTTATGCCGCGACTGCAACCAAAGCACATTGTCGCACGGCGTGAATTTTCGCATAGATACCAAACTTGGGATAACGAGTGGAAAAACATCGTCTTCTCGGATGAAAAGAAATTTAATCTCGATGGCCCTGACGGCTGTCAGTACTATTGGCACGACTTACGGAAGAAACCTAAATGGTTCTCGAAACGTGTGGCCGGTGGTGGCTCTTTGAAATATTGGGGCGCGTTTGGATATAATGGGAAGTCTGATCTAGTCGAGATTGTGGGCCGAAACAATTCTGACATGTACCAGCGCATTGTCGGTTCCCAGTTAGAAGCTCACTTCAGAAGAATTGGGGGACCTGACGCAGTTTTTCAACAAGACAACGCCACGTTTCACCGAGCAAGGTGGCTTAGTGGCAAAGCCTTTGCCTTGCATTCGGGAGGACTGGGTTCGAGACCCAGACCGGCCACTCTTAAATTGGTTTGCATGGTTTCCAATTTAGACAAGGTAAATGCCGGAGTGGAGTAAACTTAGCCATGACATGAAAAATCCGTACACGGGCAATTGTCTTACGGGAAATCTCAAAAAAAAAAAAAACCTTTCATACCTCGGCTAGCACTATAGCCTTTTTTTAAGAACAAGGAGTGCCACTTTTTTACTGGCCGGCATTAAGTCCAGACCTGAATCCTATTGAAAATCTTTGGGGACATTTGGTAAAGCAGATTTACGCAAATGGTCGACAATATAATCATTTGTCGGACCTCAAAGAAGCTGTCCAGCAAGCATGGACTAATATTCCACTTTCGTACTTACAACAGCTCATTAACTCCATGAAAGACCGAGTTTACGATTTGATTCAGAAGAAGGGACGAGAAACCCGTTTCTAGAAAAAATATGTAGTTTCAAATGAGTCATACAGCCCTGCTAGGAATCGAATACGCTGTAAGGCGCTATTGTTGCTAATATTTTGCAACACTGTTTTTTCACACTTTTTATTTTTTGTATGAACCGATGTTGAGATTGCAATGAAATCAACACTATACTCATCTTTCGCCATATACATCATGCGCTTAAAATTTCAAACCATTCAAATAAACCAAGCCGAAATTATCACAAAAAAACATGAGTTGCTAATTTTTTGCAACACACTTTATATATATATATATATATATATATATATATATATATGTGTGTGTGTGTGTGTGGAGAGAAGAGATAGGCAGAAAAACAAAGAAAGAAAGAGAACTTTGTCAAAGCTTTGTCGCAGCAGGCTTGTGAATAGGCAACGCCACAGCAGCGTCACGACGGAAAGATGAACAAGGAAAAACCTATGAGTACCTCCAGCAGCCGACAAAACTGCTTACCCGGGGCCGTGGAAGACCAATGATGGCGGAGGGGGAGCAGGATGACGGAAACGAGAACAACGAGCCAGGGGAAAGGGGAGTAATTATCGAGAATCGAATCGACGATGCCAGCTTTGACGAGTCCTGTTGCCTGTCGGTGTCGCCTCCATCCATGTTAAAGGGTCCGGATCTTGCATGCACAACGTTCGCCCAGCTTAGCGCAGAGCCACTCACCCGAGGCAAGCGTCAAAAAGCCAAAAAAACGGAGCGAGGGGCCGAAATTGAGGCGCCGGGCAGATGGGTTACGGAACCCTACCTTCCTCCCGCGCTTGGGGGTAGAAGCCGAAGTAGATCGCATGACAATCGGACATGCACCCGCCGTTGTTATTAGCACGACTCGAGATCATGTTTTCTGAAGGATTGGTGCTCAAGGACTCAGCCTGACAACGGTCCGGAGTGAGGGTATTAAGTCCTATTCACTTGTCTGCTTCACGCATCTCTCACCCTCCATTTGCTAGTGGATCTCGAAACGCTATGGCTGT
Organism: Dermanyssus gallinae; assembly: GCA_003439945.1. NCBI lineage: Eukaryota > Metazoa > Arthropoda > Arachnida > Mesostigmata > Dermanyssidae > Dermanyssus > Dermanyssus gallinae. Next base: position 996,980 of record QVRM01003563.1, on the reverse strand, counting down.
CGGAAGCGACAAGCACAATCACCGGAGCTTTGCTCGTCATACGTTTGGCGGTACGTTGTCTTGGTGCGTGGTTTAAGCTGGCAGACACGTGGTGCTGTCAATTTGCACAGAATATACAGGGCGTCTGCGACTCTGAGATCTTCCCTTATAAACCGCCCTTTGTTATGCCCTGCTTTTAAATGCACTTAAAATCGTCCTTATGCGGCCAAGCATGTCAAAAAACACAACGCATATATATATATATATATATATATATATATATATATATATATATACATATATTTATATTGTAAACCCGTAAAGTGTACGTTTATCAATCCTTGTGTACAATCTAGAAAGAGCTTGAATGTTTATACGCTAATGCAAGTTATACATTGGTGTACCTCTTTTCGGGACATATGTAAAATTGCTCTATTCCTTTATTAGGAATTACCAAGTTGATAATAAGCCCATGGCGTCTGCTATGCATACGCTCCGTTTAAAAATATAGGTGCAATATTCCCGAGTCAAGCCCGCCTCTGATTTTCCTTTTCATGCTTGAATGGGTTACAAAATTAAAAGTCTTTCGCCTTTCCCCAACCTGTAATTAAAGAGGCAACCGAACCTAAGCAAGAGCGTTTTCCCAGTATCCTTCAAAATGCGTGCAGTTAAACTAAAACAAAGCATTTGCATTAGAGAGATCCAACTCGTATCTGTCGAGATCATGAGTTAAAAACAAGTTATTTAAAAGGAAAATATTTTTACACAGAAAATATTGAGCGACACCCAAGTAGCAACCTATCCAATTGGACCCATGCAAAAGCCTTTCAAAAGTCAGCTCCAAAGTCGCAGTGTTGCACTGTGATCTAATTATTGGGGTGTGTGCGAGGTTAGGCACATTTTGATATTGTGTCCAAGGACGGAGAAGAACGAACAATGAGCTTAAACCCTATTGCTTACTTCCATACTAAAACGCTTAATACTTGCAAATAAAATAGTTAAACAGTTATTATGTTCACTTTAGTTACAAGAGGTATATTCAGCTGTGATATGCGTTGGCCACGCAAAATATCTACCAAATCGGCAGTGAGAGTGCGCTACCTAATGCTTTTAGGTAGAAGACATGCTTATATACTAGTTAAAGACACTAAGCAACCCTTAAGAGGCGAACAGCGGATAAATTCAACTATAGCCCAAATCAGAAAATAAAGTCCTACACTTCAATTCGTCTTGAAGAGTGAGCTCTCTAGAGCACAGATCGGGATTTTGTTTTCTGATAAATGCACCCAACAATCCAGTAACGCTCTCGCTGGTATAATAAAATAAATACAATTTCTACATTTATTTACTCGGTAAGCCAATTCTACAAAGCGAAATCACCCGAATCGCAGAACGAATAGGTGCTGTGTTTTCATAATTTGTCAGAGGCGCACGGCTTCGGGGAGAGCGCTTTCGTCTATCGAGAGGTATAAACACAATTCAATCGGCTGCATTGTTGCACACATCTTAAATTAAACGCGTATTCAAGAACTTGCATTGTAAATGCTAGTTTACCTAAAACATAACAAAATTAGATATAAACATATGTATTCAAATTATACCAAGCTTCGACTAGCACGTATACTGCTTGTACACAATTAACTTCATACAGCTGCGCAAAACGCGACCTCTGACTGTCATTTGTCACAACAGTGCATTTAGGTTCTATCAACCTCAAACATATATATATATATATATATAATTTGTTCATTTTTCTAAATCTAGGTGCCTATCAAATTTTTAAAGATAGTTTAAACATTAGATTTGCAAACTTAATTCGCCCCTCTCACCGCAAATGACATGGCGAGCGATTGCCCGGCCAAAGCGACTTTCACACACGTTGTAAGCCGCAAAAGTAGTTTTAGTAGCAGTAATTGTAGTAGTAGTAGTAGTAGTAATAGTCGTGTCGAGCCCGGTGGCGTGGTGGCTGAAGTCTGCGCCTCGCAACCGGAGGAGACACATAGGTGCGCGAGTTCGAGCCCCACCGTTGCACATTTGTATTTATGAGGGTCCGTCTATGAAGCAATGTTGAATGAAGCAAAAACAGTTCCGTGGACGTTAAATCTTGGCTGAGGGTCAGCCCGAAAACTTTTAGTAGTAGTAGTAGTAGTCGTAATAGCAAGAAACAGTGGCATCCGCTCGAAATCAAATCTGCATTAGACTCCTGGTCGCAGCCGATACGCGGCGTAGACGACGACGACAACGACAGCGACCACGTTTCTACACGTGTCATCAGGAAGACTCGAACGAAGACTGCCTTTGGGGGGCTGACCTTGGAGAGAGTGCCTAAGGAAATAGATGTGGACATGGAGGGGGGGCGAAGGGGTGCCAGTGGTGTGAGTGCCCTGGATGGTCGACGCATAAGAGGCACCCCGACAACGCCGCATTCCTCGATTACCGCATACCTCATGCTTCACGTCTCATGCAGACGTCTGCGGCCGTATCAGGCACGCATTTTTTTTTGCCCACGTTCGGAAGCGAGTGGGCCCTAGGGCGGGAAGGCCGATGCCGTCACTACATTTCCGAATATCGTTTGACCGACCGACCGCGCCGAGCTGCTCGACGAGAACCCTAATGGTCTGACGCAAATAGAGAGAGAGAGAGAGACTTCACAAGCTCTGAACTTTCAAGGTCAGCAAGCGACAACTTACTTACTTACTTACAACGCTTACACGCGTCCACGCGTGAGGCTATCACCCCTGAGGGGCGTGGGGTCATCAGCTCAATTCGCCGAGAGATCACGTATTTTCTGCGCGCTGCTCTGCGAAAGAGCACCGACCGTTTGAGGCGCTGGTATTGCTGATGATGATTCGGTGGCTGCTGCTGCTACGGCTACAGTGTCGGTGTTGCTACAATTAAACGTAATTTGATTGGCCTGAGTCAAGTTCATGGTCGGCAAGACGTGTCCACCCGTAGACTCACAATATAACTTTACCTCACTAGAAGCAAAAATAAGTTAGATCTGTTTGCGTATCATACGAGGTTAAGCTGACTGGCATAGAACTACTTCTAAACGTCATGTGTGTTCTCACTGGTGAAGAGAGCCTACGACATCAACTAGCAGGCTCCTTGCTTTTCGTTTTGCAATCTATTGCCGACGGGTTCCAGCGTTTGATATATATATATATATATATATATATATATATATATATATATATATATGTATATATACAGGTAGTTTAACAGGTTCTTAAAATTAGCTTTTCAGATTTTGAATTTTAGCGCGCTTTCACCGCTATTGGAAACGGCAACTTTTCGACTATATATATAAATATTATGGTGATTGGCCGTTGCGATTTCGTTAGATCGCTTTGCCCGTGTAACGTATCGGCGTGATTTTGAAAAATTGAGAAAAAAGAGTTTCGAGTGGCTATCAAGCATTTTTATTTCAAAGGTTGGAATGCGACCCAAGTGAAAACTGAGTTAGACGATGTGTACGGTGACTCTGCGCCATGTTTGCCACTGTTTTCAACTGAATTAATGAGTTAACAAGAGGTCGCAGGAGTACCGAGGATGAACTATGTTCAGGACGCCAAAAACGGCAACTAATAAGGAAAACGTGGAAAAAGTGCGGAAAATCGTTGCCGCAGATACGCGAGTGAACATAAGGGAGATAGCGGAGGCCTTGGGGATCAGTTTGGGTAGTGTGCATTTCATCCTGCACGAGAACTTTAAGAAGAAAAAACTCAAAGCAAAATGGGTGCCGCATTTGCTCAACCAAGGCCAAAAAGACGCGCGTGTTACCGCTTCACAGCGAAATTTGGCCAAGATGTCGAAAAAATTTGTCGGATTTTTGGCGCAGATTTGTGACCGGCGATGAAAGCTGGGTCCATCACTACACTCCCGAGACCCAAGAAGCATCTCGCCAATGGAACGGTCATCACTACACTCCCGAGACCCAAGAACAATCTCGCCAACGGCCGGAAAAATGATGGGTACGGTTTTTTGGGGCCAACGTAGAATAATTCTGGTCGACTACCTTGAGAGCGTTAAAACGATCATGGGAGAATATTATGCAAGACTGTGGACTGCCTGAAGCAAGAACACATCGTGAAACGGCCCGCTTTGCGGTGAGTATCAATTTCTTATAAGGGATTTGCGCAGGATGTCATTTGCAGGGGCATGCCTAATTTTCCCCGTAAGATTCGTACAAGCAGACGTTAGGTCTGCAATTGTTTGACTAAAAATATATAATTCCCCCGACGTCTGACACACACTACTTAAGTATTTAGGCACAATCGAAGGAAGAAATAAGATAGTCAAGATCGTAAATGACACGAAGGTCAGCATAGATAATGACTTGATGTAACAGAGCTCTTCCGGTGTGTCATGTATTGATACTGATTTTGAAGAAATAGAGAGCTAAGTAAGCGCCCTAGAGGTAGACCTAACCAAAACCTAATATCGCGGCTATTGCCTGGAACCTGCTACATTCCAGGCCACACCTAGAAATTAAAACATCTATTAAAGAGATTTTTTAATTCTAGATTATCATCCGCTCCATACGGGCTTGGAACTCATCCTGAGGCATACGTATCTTCAATGCACCAAGGGCTGTACATGTTGAGATATCTTGATGTCCCCCAACAGTCCTTGCGGCAGCATGACTGCTGATTCTCAGCTGTATGGTTTTTCATCTATTCTCAATGAGCATCGCTTAAATAAAATTGGATCAACAACAACAGGAATCGAACCGGCGATACCCCGGTACCGTCAACTTCTAACGAATGCCGACGAGACAGAGTAAGAAATATGGCCGTCTACTCTTGCATTTGCAGTCGCAAAATCGATCGTAGCGTGATACATGCCCTCTCGGACAGAGATTTTTGTCTGAATGATCATGATACAAGTTTATAAATACGAAAAGCACAAGGGCGCGCAACATTGTCGCTGATCTGAATCTATTATATATATATATATATATATATATATATATATATATATATATATATATGTCGGCACCTGCATTCAAAGCTTTTTTTTATATAAATGCCTATTTTTAGCACTTATTAAAGTGACTAATCTTTAGGGCTCTATGTTAAAGTTTATTTCCTTGGTTAGGTAAACGAGAACTGGATTTCAAGGAACAGGCCTTGCAAGGCCTGACTCAAAGCGAAAATGCGCCAGGTGTTATTTTACTACGCGGCGAGACAGTCTGTTTATTTTTATTATAATTATTCGGATAGCGTCCAAGAGCTTTGGCACAGCTGTCCTTGTTTACAAGCGGTCGGTAAAAGAATGTGTGTGGCGCAGCGTGCCGCCAAATTTAAGACGTCTGACGAAGCAAACTTTATTTCTCTCACGGGGGAGGGCTACGAGTGTAGATTTTCACGTATACAGTGCGTTAACTCGTCCAGCCGCCTTCTTGACGAGAATCCCGCTGGTACAGCTAAATATGCACGAAGGACAGAGTCCAGAGCTACAGCGCCGTTGAGCGGCTGGTTTACCAGGCATCCATGGATAGCTGACTCGTCGCACTTCGTTTTCGCGACGCGGATGTTTATTCGGAATCTTAACCTAAGTTGCCATCTATATAAAATCAGGCTTATTAGTTCTAAGAGAATTTTGACCTGACTGTGAACTTCTACTGAATATCAAACGTACATTTATTTACCGCCCTGCGACACACCGCAGATAATTTGTTTTAAATCACTCTTACTATCTAATTAACTATATACATGTATATACAATCATATATATAATGCTACCTTTGATCATTGCACCTAAACAACTGAGCTTCACCTAAGCTGTTTGCTCCGATTTTGGTTAGGACGCGCAGGTATGCTTTCAAGTTCACAATGAATATGAGCAACATGCCGCAGCGTGCCCTGCCGAAACGGTTCACCTAGCTTACTACTGCGTGTTTGGCGTTGTTGCTACTTCTTGTTGTTTCTCAAGAAGTTCTCTCTCTTCTCCCGCTCCCACTTCTCCGGCAATGACATTTTTGTGGTTAGCGTTATTATCTGCTTTGGTGTTTTTCATCGATCTTTTTTCGATCGTCAAATGAGTCACGCAACAGAGCTAGAATGGGAAAATACTAATGCCTTAACAATTAAGAGAAAGACATCCATAACAATCTGCCTGGATAGCGACGGGCGATTGTGAGCCTATATATATATATATCGACTTGCACTTCACGAGACACAGATCCTCGCCGTGGAGCAGTTGATGCAGTTCGAGGCGGGGTGGCATAGGCCAGTAATGTACTGACTGGCGGCAAGCCAGTAAATGTCCTGGCCGCCAGTCAGTCAATTTTGTCCGGGATTTGCAGCTGGTGCTACCAGGGGAAGGGGGGGGGGCGAAGTCTCGCGTGGTCTCGATCTACTTGTTGGTTCGGTAGAGCTTCGATCGCTCGATGTTGCTCTGGATGGCCACGCTGACGATATCGGCGCCGAGGAAGAAGTCTGTCGCGACGATGTTGGCGCACGTCCGATACTCGCGGCGGAACCAGCGTGCTACGAGCGGATTCGTCTCGTCGGCCATCTTGCGCAGTCCACCCTTGTGGCCCTCGAAGATGATGTTGACGACCGTTGGAGTCAGCTCGGCCATTGCCGCGTGGAAGTAGTACAAGCCGTACTTTTCGGCTTCACACACCTGCCGAGAATCGGGTTGACCCGCACGGCTGTTAATGCACCGTGTTGAACGTGACAACCTTGTCAGAATACAGGGCATAATCGAATAGAACTTTATCGGGTAGCGCTGATCGCATCATGTTTGCTGTCAGCGCCACATTGTGAACGTCGAGGGCGAGCAACAAGCGCGGCTTATTCGCTACACTACCGAAATCAGGTGTAGCTTTGCTCAGGTGGTAAATTCGGCACTAGAAGCTTAGTTCAAGACTTAGTTCCCAAACTAGCCAAATCGGAGTAAGGTTAAGCGTATGATAAATGTATTTAAGCGTCTGTTTCTGGTTGATGATCTTGCAAATTACTTCTCAATTCTTATCGCCGCCCGAAGCCCCGAATATGTGAAGTAATCACACCTGCCCCGGACGGTAGAGCAGAGAAGTACAGACAGTAAAAACGTATGTTCCTTTCTGCCAGATGTTTACGGGTATTCAAGAGTGGATTAGAGCTTTCCGTTCAGTCCCTGACGGCATCTGAACGGCTCTAGACGCACATATTGGCACCCTTGTGAGCTAAAACCCTTGCAACAAAAAGGTGGACGAAACTAATCAACGAATACGCTTTAGAGCGCTCCCATTGGAATCTCCTTATAAAAACCGCACGCATCTAACCGGGTGCGGAAGCCTAGCATCTGGTCCAACCAGTGGGTAACCTGCGCACAATTCTTGAGGATGCCCAGATTACCCGCTGGCTTGACTGGAACTATTTCTCCAGCCAGAACCACTTTTCTGAGTGATAAACCATATGCTCTGTGTTGAATTATTTACTTACATGAGTTAAATCCAATATTGGAAATAGTAAACCGACAAAAAACATTCTTGTTAAGGACACGTATACCGCAAACCTTGTACCTACGTATACATAAATACTCGTTTATACAGCCGTATGTACGCAGGCAGGCGAACGTTTATCAATGTCTCGTTTAGCAGCCTACCTTTCGGGCGAAATATGACTTGAGAGAGCTAGGCAGATTAGTGTCGGCCCAGAGGTGGCGTACACCGAGGTGGAGCGACTGGTTAACGGTCAGCAAACGGGCGTTGTAGCAGACGACGACGCGACCCCGGCCGTCGCCGTTCCAGATGTGCTGCAGCGAACGGTCGAGCGCCGTGTTGTAGGGAATGATCAGATCGCCGAGCTCCTGCCGAAGAAAGTCAATAAACCGCTGGTGGGCAGCCTCGTTATCGAAGCCGTTCGGGAAGCGGTGGAGGTCAAGAATGATGACCTCGTTCGTCACCTGGATGGGTTTGCACGTGCCGACACGATCCGACAGTATGGAAAGAAGGGCGGAAAACGAGACCGAGAGACATGTAACAACGGGACAACGTTCTGATAACAATCAAATTGTTTTTCTAATTGCACATAAGAAAAAAATAAGCACAACGAAAGCAATGATCATGACGAGTATGTAGTGCATAGCAAGCGTGGCAGCCATACTGTGTATATAATACATACGTGTAGCTTACACTATCAAGTTACTACCATATCCCAGTCTTAAAATAACCACGTGTTTATATGTGGCGTGCGTGGCCACTATTGAAGTGCGTTAGTCTAAAGCCAAACCGCTCTATAATGACATGGGCTGAAAAAGCCCAGTGATAGCGTAGTCGACAATCAGCGATACCGATTACGGCGGTGCACATCGGTACCTAGAAATGTCGCTTAGTTTTCAAAATATAGAGCACAAATAACTAGAAAGCTCACTTTTTTTTAATATATCGTGTAATAGCGTCGGCAACAAGAAAACATAAAAAGCTTATGGTACTCCGTTGGTGCTACGCATTTATTATCACACTACGTCCCTCCAGACGAGAACAGCGTCCTGGAAATCGTGGTACCTTGATACCAGAGATGAGCAACGACACCTTAATTTAATTTTAGTGAGTCATATACAACAGTATATCCTCGTTAGTCCTACGAGAGGGCTGTTTTACATTAGTGACCTTTTTGTTGCAAGCGCTGAAACACAGTTATGTAGCTCGAAAGATCTCAAGTCACTTTAAAAGTAGTGCATATTTCTACTGATCCAATATAGACTGTAATAGATGGTAATAAAATGCCGCAGTAAGTTTAGGCAAAGCGAGCCCGTACTCTACTGCGAGTAGTCTGCACAAATCCGCCTGATCTGAGAAGACTGAGGTGGCATTCTGCTTGTCCACTGTTAAGCACACAGGGTTTCCTTCTGGCGTTTGTTTCGTAGCACACGTTTATTAATAGAGTTTCCGCCAAACGGCTACATGTGTAGATAATATATTGTAGCCAGATTGGCCTCACATAATTGAATATTATTATTATTATTATTAGTTTGCTGTTGTTTGTAACGTCACAGTAATAGAAGAATTAACAGACGCCATATTGACTGCTGTTGCAGCCCAATTAATCACAACGCTAATACTGAAAACATCAACGACCGAACAAAACTCGCACGACACCCACACGACACGGAGTAGTGGTGGTGGTGGTGGTCTACTACGAGTGATAGTACTGGAGGTGGTGGTGGCGATAGCAGCATGTTGAGCAGTAAAACAATTCTGGGTTAAGTGCCACTATGACGCACCAACCGTCGCAGGCACGCTGGCAGGTAGCCTACGACGGTTGGTGCATCACACATACGCTTGTTACGTCGCACTGGCATTCGCGCCCGGCACCCGGACAATTGCACCACGCGAAGGTGTAGTATAAATGTTTCACGACGAACGCTATATAGACACTACGGGCAAATGAGCTGCTTCGCACTGTAAATGAGAAAAGGTGTTAAATAGAAGGATAAAAAGTATGGGGGGGGGTGACAGAGAGAGGAAGATGGAGGAAAGGAAGTTGCGCAAGAACGGTGAGCGAGGGGGAAGGAAAGCAAAGAGAAAACGGAGACAGAGAGACTGGGGGGTACAGAGAGACCAAATGTTTTGGTAGGCGAATCTCCTCTATTGAAAGCTACTACCGTATCAGCATGGTCAGCGTCTGTTGCTGCCTCTGCGGCTGTTTCGTATCAATGGGCGGCGGGCGTTCCCGGGGTTTCTGTCGTACGTTTCCAGCAGCAGCAGCAACAGTAGCAGCTGCCCAAGACTACACTAAGGTGGTAATTGTAGACCGCCACCGGCGGGCCACTAACCAAGCGCCTCCCTCCCACCCCCGCGCCATAAAAGAGCCCCACTGCAGTTGCGCTACCGCTGCAAACAGACTCATGTCATGCTGGTGCCTCTTCGTCGTGTTAGCGCTGAATACCGGCCAGCTCCGGGCAGGAGCCGTACTAGAAAGGAGAAAAAAACGGTAGCTTGACACCGTATGGCGTAACTTTTCGTTTGCATTCCGACAAGCATTCTGCGCGACCCACCCGCTTGGACCGGATCCTTCATTCACTCGTTATTTTTGTCTCCTCCCTTATTGCCCTTTTGCCTCTGTCTCTATTTTTGTTCGTTTCTGTTGTTTCCCGGTTCCCTACTCCCAGACCCTCTATATATATATATATATATATATATATATATATATATTCCATTGTCTTATCCCATCGTTAGGTTTACGATAAACTCTGCTCCCTTCTTCCCGAAAACACAAATGTGACGACTGAGTCCAGCCGCCAGAACAAAAACCACCGGATGCAAAATGCCTATAGAAGCTTGAATCGTGGAGTTTGCAAGTGAGAGCACGCAAGTGGACAGCGATCGGCAAACGAGCATCTGCGTCATACTTTGTGAGGATTTTGGGTCAGAATATCTGAAAGCTTTCGGTCAGCTATATTGGGATAGGCACATGCACAGACAAAAACACATATGAGAAAACTGATCAAATTGTGTTCGACAAGACCCCGAAATACACCTAGCATATTCGCTCAAAGGCATGTAACATGCTCGCGTGCCAGGTCCACTGCGCCTAAGAGCGAAACTTTTTGCCGAACCTTTCCCACAACGACAGCTACTACAACCACTCGTACAATTACAGTTACGACTACAATAAATGCTTGATTTTATAAACGGTCGAATCAGCGACACCTGCGAAAGTAAACGGGAAATTTTGACTTTTCCCTGTAGTACTAGCGTTCTTAACTTAGTCCAATAAATAAAAAATACGCAATTTTGTTCATTAGATACATCCCCCGCTATTCCCCCCACGCGCATTCAGTATTTCGTAGTGTCCGGCCCTAACACTATTATGTGGTATGATATAAACTCGTATACTCTTCTTCCCTATCTGCCGTCCTAATCCCATTCTGCTAACTTTTTTTCTATATACTAAAAAAATCACAGATGGCAATGGAAACCCCCTGTCTGATATCCTTAGCTACTATAAACTCCCTGAAGTGCCTTGCCGCTATTATTTTTTATACTTTATTATTTACAATCTTGATGCTTTTACAATATAATTTAATAAGAAATTTTGATCATCTAGCTTATACCCATTCTTAAATTAAAAAAATATCCCATTCGCGCTGCCACTCCCCTGTTTTCGCATTTGTCTGAAGAACGCCCTGTAATCTACTCTTAAATGCTGTATAAATATTCATACGTTATGGATGTAATTGTGGTTGGTCGCCTATTTTGTAAAGAGTTACTATCCTCCCGCTCGTAAGGAAGAAGAAAAACTCCTGCCTTTAGCCAACCCTCCTCGAATCTGTCTCTGTAAATATATTATTAAATTGCTTCGTTAAATAGCACACTCATTCGTTTCCCAGAGACTGGATAATTTCCACTGAAATTCCGTTAAGACTACACGCCGTTTTTGTATATATTACCACGCGTAAAATCGATGCTAGTTTTTGCCCTTTCCTTACATTTGCAGTCGTGAAAAATAGTGCGTGTGGTCCGGCGTCCATTCCTTTTAATGTGTATGTTCTATCCTGCTCTTTATTTGCCATCTTTATCGTTTTATCCCATTATATTGATAGCGCATATAATTTTTTTTATTGTGACGTAGTTTTTTTGGAAGGCCCCAGATCAAGATACCGCGTGTTAAAATAGGTATGAACATGGTTTTATAAATGCTGACTTTTAGATGGAGTGGGAGTTCTAAGTAACGTAAATAGGTTACGGCGGTATTGACGTTCGATTGATTCAGATCATTTAAGTATTTCGGAGTATTTTTTAAGAATTGTGGTGTTGTTCGCAATGATGTAGCCGTGCCATGTGACACTCCTTTATTGAGGGTTTCCATAGATAAAGTGAACCGGGCGGAACAAATTGCATGTATATCTCTACAATACGCAAGAAAATACATATACCGTTGAGTGTTATCATCAAATACTCTAAAGTGAGAAGATAGGGTGCCCAAGGCCCAAAGCTCTAAACGTCTTCGCTGCAGAAGACGTTCGTGATAATATGAATGCCTCTTGTTATTTGAGTCCGAACTCTCAAGTAAGACAATTAAAAAATGTTTGCACTAAAAAAACAATTATAATAATTAATGCAACTACGGGGTTCGAAAGCCCTACGGCTGACGAAGAAGACCTTTCTCACAGCTTGAGTCAGCTCGATAATAACAATTTTAACTCAATGTTAAGCAGGCGGGGCGTGGAGGTAGCGACTACGCATCTCAGCATGTTTCGCTTATGCTGTCGTTCTTAGAGCTCCTAATGTAAAAATGTGACATGTGTGTGTATATATATATATATATTCTGCGCATTACCCTTCAAGAAAAAGTAACTAATGAAAGCTTTAAACATCGGCAGGCTTTTATGTTTGCATTGTGTGAATACGTTACACATTAATTACTCACATAATAGATTCCCTCACAAAGCCGCTTAACTTCAGGTATATTGACGATGATTTATCGAGAGAAAGTGTTTACACAGTAGCCGAACAGACATTCGACGGTTCCCTTATTTCGGCATAACTTTTGGCCAAGAGCATTTAAGGCCGGGTGCGGTGGTAGGTTAGACAACGTACTGCCCCAACGTTATTGAAGGGCCCGTTTGCCTGACAAGACAAAACAGTGCCTTCGCAGCAATGCTCTGCGACACGCAGAGTTCGTCTAAGAGCCGTTTCCGTGAAAGATTTGGGCGCATGGTTACTGGCCCCTCCCCAGCTTTGTTTCGCTCATTGCCAAATAGACGTAAATAGTATATTTGTTCCGTTTAAATTTAATTGTAGATACAACAAATCGAATAGAATAGAAACTCCTTTGCTCACGGGATAAAGGCTGGTTGCAGGGGAACCTCCGACTGCGCTGGTTTTAATTTTGTGAATATTACTGACCACGCGCCAGGCGTACAACATATTATTGGTGTGCTCTGTTCTTGAAACGCATCTGGACACATACATTATTTGACTTCTGCGATTGTTCAGCCGCAGTTTAGAAAGTGATCAATAAGGTTTATAGCATAGTGTACTAAATAAACGTGTACATGTAAAGAGAGAGGAAGAGGTTTGTATTAATTGGTGTATAGCACAATTATGAACGAAATCACAATTGGGAACGCTGTAGCACAAAGTGCCTAGCATAGTCATTATAACGAGTACCATTCGACTAACGGTTTAGCGGATTAAACCGTGGGCCACGGGATGGGACGGATTAGGCCATGGGGCGGTGACTAATGGCTTAAAATGATGTCCAATGCTAAGACTATGTAGTAATGAAATGCATATTTTTTTTTTTTATTGTGAGGTAATGAAATGCAAATCTAGAAGCAGAATTAAGTTCTACTCTAGAACTGGTCCGGCGGCCTTTTTAACTTCTCTAGTGTCAACTGCAAGTAGCAATATATATATATATATATATATATATATACATAAGCGTAAGCGAAAAAGAGTCATTTCAGAACTATGTCGCAAAGCAAATTGCGAAAAGACATACATGGTAGTGTCACCACTCGTAAAAGCATGCATTTTTAACATGCAGGCGGTAAAAACCTTGTGTAGTTAGTGGTTAACGATTACCGCTTTATCTATCTCTAACTACTGTGGGCACTGACTTTGTGTGCTGCTGGCTCAGGGCCCTACGATTCACTGCTCTATCTGCGGAGAAACAGACCTTAAAGGTATACGACCCCATAAATAACCCAAAGTCATTGGGCTGGTAAATTACTGGCAGAACAGAGAATTAAGATACCGAGCAGCGGATAAGGCAAGGGGCTCGAATTACCGTGAGGCTGAGGAAAGTGAACTTACAGTCGCTCAGCCTTGATCCTTTCAGGTGGCCGCCAGCGAAAAAGTGCAATCACGGAAAAGGTCAGCGACGCAAATACCTACAACGCAGATCTGCATATTGCGTTAGACACACGCATACGGACGCTTGGTACCGGTGTCGCGTATCGAGATTTTCCTGCTTGTCACGTCAGCTACAATGAACACGACCAACGTCGCTGCTGCTGCCGCCGAACAACGGAGATTTTGTGTTGTGCCAAATTTAACGAAATCAAGTTGTTCGGCTCGTTGGTTGGACAACAAGGTGGAAGACAACATCTTTTTCTTCTTAATGATATCCACATATCATAATCTAGTTCCGTATGTTTCCCCTACAGGGAGCACAAGCATACAATAAAGCGCAATAAACAGAACAGTAAAGCTTAGGCAAGAAAGAAAACGAAAGTGAACAGGAAAACCCTTACGCCGTACAAGGAAGGCGTCATACGTGCGTAAAAACTATAAATAGCGTTTATACGTCGATCATGTGGTCAAAGATTCTGTTGGCCCACTAGCATGATGCCACGCTCTCTGGCTCCCTCGTGAAGCATCAACGTGGAAGTAGTATACGTCTTTCAAAAGCGTTGGTTGGTGTATCGTACTTACTTGCAGTGTTTTGCAGCGCTGGCGAGAAAAATATTGTTTAATTTTCTGCACGAACTGGCTCTAACAGGCAGCCATGGCTTGAGTAACCTTGCGCAAACCATTTATCACACGGCCATATAATATGATAGCTTGCCATAGTCAGAGTAAAGCGTTTTTTAGTTAAGGCTGACACTACTACCAATAATTAATAATAATACAGCACATTTCTTACTCATACCTCGACAAAGTCCTTGACTTGACGGAGAACTTCAAGGACGCTAGCGTCACCCGATAAGACGTCGTGAGCAATTTTATATTTCGGGCTGTGTGTCGAGCCGGAAGCCGACACCCGCAGGTCGAGACAGCGGATTCCGTACGCCAGCTGATTGAAGATATCTTCCTCTTGAGTGTACTTAAAGTCGGCCACGACTCGAATTGCTCGCGGATTGTAGAACGAGTACATGCCGGAGTTGTGCGTCCCTTCGCCATTCGATATCGTCCATGGTGACATCAATAACACGGTCAGCATAGAGAGTCAACATCGTTATAGATCCCATAACCCCATAGCTAGACTAAATAACAGAAGTACAAGCACCGACACCAATACCAACAACAACGACAACCAACAACAAAAACAACCAACAACTGCAAAAACAACAACAACAACGCGAGCATCAGCTATTATCTTGTAGACGGCTTGCCGGAATGCTTCTCTGGCATATGATTGCCAGTATGCGAGGAGAAAATACCTTGACGGGAATCTGGAAAGGAGGCTAGAGCGGCAAAACTAGCTGCATGGCAGAAGGAGTGGGATAGAGGGCACAAAGAGAGATGGACCAGGACACTTATACCGGGCATCATCGCAACGTGGCTCTAAATACGATACGGAGAGTGTTTATGCTACACTACAAGACGGTTAACGGGCCACCGCCAGTTTCAGTTGTACATAGTCAAGATCGGAAGGCACTGTCCCGTCCTTGGAGGAGCCCGAGGCGCGGCGCCGCCAGCCCTACGAGCCACCTCGGCAACAGATCTACTTACCCGGCGGGTAGAATTTGCTGCGGTTGGCAGGTAGTAAAACTCTGCACGACGCCGTCATGGAGTGAAAACAGGGAGAAACTGCGATTGGCTAGGATGAAAACGGTCAAGATGAAGAGCCGTGGAAAGAGGGCAAACAACATCCCCTCTTAGCACTCTCAGGACGGAAGGCCTTGGGTGCGCCTACCGGCATCTATGGAGTCGGTCCGGGAAGAGCGCGAGAACTTCCTTTTTACGGTTTCCAATCAATACCCTACAGTAGCTCTCTCTGTATCAATAACAACATACGGGATGCGTGTGCGTGTATGCATGTAGATACTAAAATTAATATTGCTGCCTGATCGTCTGTGTACGCCTTGTGTACGGCACGCAGCATTTACGTCTGACGGTGCCCTGGTGATTTAGGTACCTACCAGGTATCATCATTTGGCGCAAGGTGAGATGTTTCAACGTCTGTCGGTTCTTCCACATCCAGTAGGGCTGGGCGCGGAAACATGCGTGGGCCACCATCGTTCTCTGGCGGCCTCCGCTGACGAGCTGTTCGCGGCGCACGAGCGCGACCCAGTAGTCCAGGCATTCGTCATGCAGATGGGTCCTGTTGAAGATCACCCTGGTGCAGCGGCCGTTATCACCACAGTTATCACAGCATCATCATCATCATCGCGATGATATTGCGACCAGAGATCGTAACAACAATGAGACAAGCAAATTAGAAACTTCTAAACATGTCAATTTTACAGCAAAAATAGTCATAAAACAATTATAGTAATAAAAGTATAATAGATACATCTTTAGTAATACCCATGTTGGGTATTAATAAAAGTATAATAGATACATCTATAGTAATAATAGTTGGATGAAATTTGCTTGCGTTACACAGCTGAGTTCATAAACAGCGTTTTATTGATCTACCGTTGAGCTAATTTCACTGTCGATTACCAAACTGCCCCATACACCGCAAGGGTCGACGTTAAATAACTATATTTTGCTCCGAATGCATGACCTTTAGTGTTTCCCATTGCGACTGTCTTGTACAAATCTCCTATCGCTTACTTTTGCTACCACCAGAATTATTGCGAGTAAAGGAATCTAGAAAATAAATAATAATAATAATAATAATAATAATAATAATAATAATAATAATAATAATAATAATAATAATAATAATAGTGGAAGATTAAGAGGAACATATAATATATCGCAGAGCTATCTTTCGCAGCTCAAATTTTACGGGTGCGCTCTCTCCTCCAGTGGGAAGATTCCTTAAAAAGGCATACCCGTTGGGCACGGGCTTTGCAATCTATTATGTATATTAGTTAGATTATGCATCTAAATCAGAACATAGGCTAACTGTAGAGAGAACCATGCAACGCTGTAAAAAAAAATCTAACTATCGTTAGAGTAAATAAATATAAACGCCTATTTTTTTATATCGCCTCACTTGGTAGGTTTATCCTGAATACTCGTACCTAGTTTCCAATAAACAAGGTTTTTGCACGGTGGATTTACGCAGTCAAGATGTGCTGCCGTCTGAAAATACACTACATCGCTAGTGGAACTTTGCGGAGGAGACGGACTATTGTTATTGTTTTTATTAGTGCGCTTTATTGTGGTTACTTGTTAGTTTGATTGGCTAGCCGGTGCGCTTCTTCGTGCCGGCAGGCACCAATTGACGGCCGTCAAATGCAGATAACAGTAATCAAATGAACAAAACCCTTAAGATGACTATGAATTTAGTTTAGCGTGTATTCGATTACACGTGCTATGCAGCACACAAGACTTCCACAATCCTCAGGAGTGTTGTAGGTGCGCGAGATGCTTAGGCCATTGCGATAGATACCAAGCCGCAGCATGTCCAGCAGTTCAGTCAATAGCTGAACTCGCAAGATGAGAGAACATCCGGTGATGTAGAAGAACCACTAATTGAGACTGATGTACTTGTTTATAATTTACCAAACCTGGTGGGTGTTAATAAGCCATAATAATATTCGATTACCGGCCTGCAATACTAAATATGAATGCTTATCCCATACTAAGCATCGCAGCATGCAAACATTTAGACTCATCTAGGTAAAAACATAGATGGGTCATAGATTGCTCTGACCGAATTGGCAACAATGTAAAAGGGAAGCCTCAATGACACTCTCGACAACGCCAAACGATGTATGCTGCATCCCGTGAACTGGTTTGGCAAATTGATGGCCTAACTTCTGTGGAGTTACCACTTGCTCTAATCCCGTAGACGCACAAGTTTACCGTTCCAGTAAATCCGTAGGATGGCAGACAAGAATGCCAAGAACACAACGCGGTACTTGAAATATCGCCAGATCACATTGAGTAAGATTTTTTTGACGGTAGGTGGTACAAAGCTGTAGATCTATTTTTACTACACACACTGAAAATATTCTCTCTCTTTTTGTATATATATATATATATATATATATATATATTACTCGTACAACACCTGTGTAGATATGCTTGTATGTGCACCTCCTCGGGCTGAATCTAGCTAACCAGAGTGTAATCGGAACGCTCATTGTAGGGCCACTTCATACAAAATTAATCTCTAGGGCGCCATCCGATGCTCGCATTCATCACGTCCTCGCGCAAATGAGCCAATCAATGCTCTGCCCGGCAGATGGCGAAGTGGATTCGGCCTGTTGGCTCAGCGCCTATTGAGGCGCTGAGCCAGAAACAGGTCGAGTTAGGGCAAGCACTGCCTTCATCGTCTACGTACCACTCGTCAAGGTCGGATCGGCTCCGGATAGGCCGATACGACGCTGTTGGCACAACCTTTGACGGACGAACTTTAACGGAATGCAGTGCTGTTGATCATGAATTCTTGCATGCAAACATTGACTGGTGACTGCCAATCAGCGTCAACCCAATCCCCGCTTGAGCTCCGATCAGCTTTCCTCCTCCTCCTCCGAACGTATGCTAATCACTAACGAGACGTATCAAATATGCAAAGTAGTATTACAAAACACTTACCGTTTTTGTATGTATATATATATATATATATATATATATATATATATATATATATAGTTTCCTGTAGATATATAAAAAGGTATTTTTAAATGCTCCGTGATAAACCGTGAAAGTAGCCTGTCGCTTCTGCGGAAAACGCAGACACTGCCCCCCGACACCTCTGATCAGCACACAGATCCAGACTACGAACCCACAACAGCAACAACTTATTGAGTGATAAATTTCCAAAATCGTATTTCTGAATGCTTAGTGTGGAGAGTAGTGCCAATTCAAACGTCGCTACGCGCAACAGCCCCCAAGCTACAGCACCCCCCAAAACCCCCACTTTGCTTGCCGTTAGGTTACCCAATCTAGTGAAGCCCTTCACGTGGAAAACAAAGCTCGCACGCCTGTTAGTCCAGACCGAGAGAAGCCTAACCATATAGATGAGAGAAATCTACAGTTTTTATTAACACCCGTAGATGACGTAGAGAAATTAGTCAGCAAACACCGGACTACACTAATCTATACAGAAGTACGAACCTACGTGGGCCTACGTAATATTTGCCGCAGAGCCGTTGAGTTATGTTTTATCCCAACTAGAGCAATAACTCCCAGAGCTCCCTCCTCTTCAAACACCAGAGAAATAATAGCTGCCGGGGTTACCAGACATCAAAGATACAGCCGATGCCATAGATAGCTTTACGGCCAATCTATAGAATTTGTCAACAATTTTTCGTATTTGAGCTTGGAACTTACGCCAAGCGTCACCTCGTTCTCCCCTCGCACATATAGAGGAAAGAATCCGTAGGGCGCTAACCGCCATAGTAATATATAATATCAATAAGTAATCCGCAACTCCTTTCACTGCGGGCGGCTGATGGTGATTGGCCTGAAATTGGGGGCATTTTGGGGGCAACCTGAAGGTTGCCCCCACAGTAAGCTAACCGATCGAACTTTTCTGGGAATATCTCAGTGCCTCGAGCTTTGACGAACTCAACCGACTGAAGGCAACGTACATTAAACGGGTTATGGGCGTTTACTAAAGCAGCCGCAACCGATTGGTGTACCTAGCTACGGGCACCCCAGTTTTCTGAGAGGACTCCAGCGCCGCTTTAATCTGCGGCTAACCCGTGAGTATCAAGGGCATTTACTAAAGGGAAAAGCCAAGTTGTGTCAAGTGGACATGGACTTTTATCGGACGCAAGCTATGATGAGCAACTCGTGGAAGGATGCCAAACACAAAACTCGCCACTTTAAGAAGCGTCATATGCAGGACTTTTGTTATGGAGTGTGCACAAAAGTTGGCTTCCATGAGGCACATGAGCAATGCACCTGTCGGTACTGTGGACAGCTTGCTTAGCCTATCATCTAGAGTATTATTGGAACGCATCAGCAGACCTCACCAGCGGCTCAGTCAGATTCATATTTAACATACACTTGATTGACGTAATAAATTATTGCCTGTGTAGTCCATAGCGTTATCACCTCTATGGTAGCGCACGACTACCAGGGCAACCTCAGTCAAGGAATCAGGTTTTATTGACACGCCTAATTAGTTGGTAATATATTACCTATCATACAAGTATACATATGCACAAATCATTCGAAACAATGACCACATATGGTGGTACAACACGCCGTCTCCCCAATAATGCCTCTAGCGCTCAATCGCGCAGGAAAGTCGCATGGCGTCACACAAGTCTCACTAGACAGACTTCCTGGGACCGAATGAACACTATTTACTCTTGGAGATCAGCAAGATAAATGTGTTTGTAACTTTGTATCCACGTATTTTATTACTATCACCGCGATATACTACAAACGTCATCTGCCTTTACAGTACCTCTACTTTGGGCTTTCTATATATATATATAATTTTTTTTTATTACTGATACCAAATGTATAGCGTTTTATATGTATTTAAGTACTGACTCGTAAGTAGTACGTTTCGACAGAAACTTAACGCTTTATTGTTAATAAATAAGATTCTGACATGAATTGAAAGATCTAACTCTCTAAGATATCCCTAAATCATTCTCGGAACGGAGGGTCCACTAACTAGCAGAATAGATATCCTAAGCAAGTTGAATCGGCAATGGGAAGCATTACAGCCGGGCCACGCTGGATACTGGACAAAATAAATACTCCCTTATCTTAAAAAAATGTTGTACAGCCTTAAACACGGCTCGCACACATACCAACTCGTGCAACTGCCACTGGGCCACAGTGGTTGTTTTCAGCTAAAACTACACCGTATTTGCAAAGCTTATTCCCCCATAAGCCGTATGCGCTACGCAGGAGAGGCTGACGACGTAAGGCACTCTCACGAATGCTGTGCGATGTTTCGGTAAACATCATGCACATTAACCAGTTAATCTCTCTAAAAAATAACATATATATATACATATAGGGGCAGACTAAAATATAGACAGCTTACAGGCAACGTTTCTCCAACGCGAGCACAGGGCGAAGGATCAGAATAGATCGACCCTCAATAGGTAATTTACTAGGCACCACGTTTTTGTCAACAACAACAACAGCAGCAGTAGCAGGGGGGCAATATACGCTATACCGCAGCTCGAATCTGCCACGGACCAAGCTACCAGGTTACACACATCTCGTTCATTCTCCCTCTCTCGTTCGTCACCGATAGCTGATACTGTCGCCTCTGGGGCAGTTGATTTTTGCAGCCTCCGATACATTTCGTCGATTATGCGACAAGCTCGACAAGCGACGAACGTCGACCATTCAAGTTATTAAGGTGTTCACTCAACAGTTCATCACTTTGACACTGATACGATACGCGACGCAATACACGACGCGCGGTATAAAATTCAACAGAAACTGCGCTCATGATCATAATCTACGCTCGTGTGCGTCGTAGCACACCGACGTTGTCGAGCGAGTCTGTCCGCATGTCGATGTGAGCCGGGTCCGCTTCCGCCGGTACGGCAGAAATCTGCCGCCCTCACCTACCGTGCTCCGATCGAACTGCCACCAACAAACAAACACCAAATTATGGCCCGGTAAGTAGTAGACTGTGTCGACTGTGGCGTTAGCTGATCCAGCGATCGATACAGCGCGTGCTATCGCTGCCCCCAAAGGCAGGACGGCGAAATAAGTAAAGGCTAAAAAAAGAAGGCAAACTACAAAAACGCAAGCGCCACCGGAAGAGCTCAGTCGGCCCTAATCCTCGAACCGGTTGTCCCGAGCCAACGCGCATACCGCTGCACTCGCTGTTCCTGCTCTGCAATTCTAATCAACCGCGGCAGTGGCAGTGGTGGTGGTGGAAGCGGCGGCGGCGGCGGCGAGTTGACGGCAGTTGAATGACATTTACGCATCGTAAACACAGGAATCACGACGAAGAAAACAAGGGGAAACAAGACACGACTACTACTCCACAAGTT
The DNA here is from genome assembly GCA_003439945.1 of Dermanyssus gallinae. NCBI lineage: Eukaryota > Metazoa > Arthropoda > Arachnida > Mesostigmata > Dermanyssidae > Dermanyssus > Dermanyssus gallinae. The sequence goes on along the minus strand of QVRM01003563.1, from coordinate 975,224 downwards.
TCTACAAGACATGCATGTAAACCAAGACAAACTGGGCAACCTTTATAAATCGGAGGAGCGGGTAAAACCACACGACGCAAAAGACGCAAAACTTAGAACTCATTGAGGTGGCCGTTCATTAATTCACCAGTTTAGCGTTGAGAGCCCATCTCTAAAAAAGCGAGAAAGAGAGAGGGAGAGAGACACACGCCACACCTCTGTATTGAGTTGCTATGGCCAAATACTGTACAGTAATGATTACTACCGAGGGTCTTTTAGTTGACGACCGGCGACTCGTTTTAAGCTGGCTCCAGCTACGTGGGTGGACAAACTTTGTCGGAGTTTAGTCGTCGGACCAGACGACTCCCTAAATCCTACCCAAATAACTGGATAACAGGTGCAGCTTAGCGGAAGATTAGCGAATATATAGAGTATCTGAAATGAGTCAAACCCGTAACAATGGGGAGGGGACTGCAATGCAGAGCCAATCACCACAAAAGAACAAAGCGCTTTTGTTATACCTTACAGGGCATTAACTTGGCTGGCAAAAAACAGACCGTGCTCCAAACACAGCCACGGTCTAGTTTATTTATAGCAAGCGATTCGCGTGTCGATGGCAAGTTTTTCACAGTGTCGTTTGCTAATAAACGTGCAGTATAGTTCTACGGGGAAAGACGGCTTGAAAGACGGCTCATGCTGCACACGACATGAGCAAAGTGAAAATCAAATGATATAGACGGCAGAGAGAGACAATGGATAGATAAAACGCATTCCAAAGGGGGATAAAAGACAATACAGGGCTATAAATTGTGATAGTGATGATTACTTGTAGAGGAGCTCTATAAATAATTGTTGAATTACACAAGTCTCCGACATCTACTTACTCTCTGTCTTGTCGGAGTTAACCCCACGACTCTTTTTTTGAGCTGACCCTCAGACAACATTTAACGTTCACGGGACGGCTTTCGCATTGCTTCGTAAGAGGGATCCCATAAATACAAATGTGCAACGGTGGGGCTACGACTGGATCCTCGGGGCCTCGAACTGGACAACGACAAGGGATAAAGTGATCATACATTTGCGGTCTCACGGCAATGAAATGTTACAGTGTCCTGTACCAAGGCTCCCTCTAATCTTAGCCATACCTCTGCCAGTACAGGATTGGTAGCGGCGGAACACGTCTAACAGGAAAAGATACGCAAATACCTTCAAAACCGGTAGCTGTGGAAACACTAGGACCCATGGTGGGACAACAATGTTTATTCGGAACCTGGCCAGAAAAATGGAAGCAACGGCGGGGAACCTTGCAAAGGAGAATATTTAAGACAGCTTCTGCCTATCGTGGTGTATAGGGGCAATGCCACTATTGATCATCGGCACCATAGGTTTAGCAGATAAATAACAAATACCTCACAACTGTATACTAATATTAAAAATAATTTTTCTTTTTCTGTGCGGAACCTTTCCGAACGTACTTGTCGATATCCGCAAAGTCATTAACTTTAGTGTGATTAGCGACCTAATCCTGAATCCGGCTAAATGAGAAGTATATTTTTCAGCCCACAATGAATTTGAGCCATTCGATTTAACTGACTATTTTAGCTTACTTTCGGGGTGTCGCATAGTGGACAAGGTTAACCTGGAACTGCTAGGTGCGCCCTTGTTGCCGGACGGCATTGCAAATGCATTAGCCAGTCGAAAAGACAAACTTGACTTCGCCACAGGCAGACTACCCCAATTGGCTTACTGCAGCCGATTCCTTCTTAGATCTTGCTTTTCAGTCAAAAGGTTAATACATCTGTTCAGAGGTTGCAGCCTGTTATTATCACCTGAGCTCTCACAGCCATTTGATGCATTTAGCCAAGACACTTCAGAGAACATACTAAATCTTAGACTGACCGCTGTGGCAAGGGATCAGGTAATGCTGCCGGTTTCTTTAGGCGGCCTAGGTGTGCCGGATGCGGTCATGACGGCAGGACCCGCGATGGTGTCCTCATTGACCCAGGCTGCGGACCGAGATTAAGCATTATTGGATAGTGATGGCTGGGATGCTTATAACGTTGAACTTCAAAGGCTGACCGACGGACTGTCGTCGTTATTCGATTCTCCTTCAGACGAAAGGACTAACCAGGGAAGTTGGACCGCCCCCTGCAAAAAAAGCGACCGGCAAGCCTGATTAATAGAGCGCCTTCCGTTGCTCATAGAGCCAGTCTTCGAGCTACTAGTAGTTCACGTCCCACCTTGCCCCCGAATAGAGATTCTTCTGAATGACGAGACGACGCGCATGAGTTAAGGACTGCGGCTTGGTGTTGACCTAGTCGTGCCCCACCGATGTTGCTATGGTGATCTTGTGGACGCGTTGACCCGTCCTGGCCTGTCATGCGCCTTGAGTTCAGGCTGACGCGCATGTCACTTTGCCTTAAACGACACCTTTAGTCGCGCACTGAGATCTGCCGGCTTTCCGTCTTTACTAGAACCCCTAGGTATATCCAGGGATGATGATAGACGACTAGACGGTCTGACTCTGACACCCTTTGAGCGTGGCCGCATGCTTGTTTGGGACGCAATCGTAACCGACCCATTAGCTCCTTTGATGATCGGTGCAGGTGGGGACCGAGCAGGTCATGCCTTCAGGTAAGCAGAGGCTAACAAATGCAGAAAAGACTCTAGAGTTGATTATCCGCACGGATTTTGTCCCTTGGTGTTCAAGACTATGGGAATTGCAGGCCCCCTTACACTCAAGCTGATTGAGCGCGTAGGTAGAAGCCTTTAATTTCCAACGGGAGACTCGAGATCAGATTTCTTGCGTCAGAGGTTGTCGCTCGACATTCAACGAGGAAATGCAACGTCTGTTCGGGGCACATTGTTGAACTAGGAACTAGAACCCGTGACCACACGTTTGCGCGGAGACAGTTGTCCACTTTAATGTGCTAACTAGCATAGCAAAGTTATATAAGTACAATATATATGTGTATATGAAGTCAAATAATATTTGTTTACATAATAATGCATTTTGTTATCAAAGCTAACCGGTAAATGCATAGATTGAACTCCTTATATATACAAGTTCTTCCAAGGATTTTCCCTTAGGGAGTGTGTCAAGAATCATTGTCGCGTTGCCGAGCTGAACTTCTAATAGGTAAGTCAAAAAGTTCGTCGGCTTTCTGGGACCACATTTTTGATATTCCCGCGCTCTGCAGCAGGGCCGCCTGAGAGTGCGGCTGGGTGTTTACATTCAGGAGCAGACCCGTAGCGGCGCGACGGTATACCGGTTCCAACTTTACCGTTTCGTTTGCGGAATTGGCAGCTGTTTGCAATGGAGGACAAAAATACGCATTTTCGACACATTATGTTGTTCTCCTACCGTGAAGGCATAAGTGCAGCGCAAACAACCCGGAGGATATGTGCAGTCTACGGCGAAAACGCAGTTCACAAATCCACAGTCGAAAAGCGATTCGTCCGTTTCAAAGCTGGGAACTTCATTTTTTTTGACCATAAAAGAAATTGAAGATGTAACGGGAGTCTCCCACGGAACCGTTTGGAATCGCCTCCATGATGCAGGTAGCAGCGAAGCGCCCGGAAATGTCAAACAGGTGGGGCGTCACTTTTCAACATGATAAGGCGGCACCACACAAAAGTTTGGCCACCCGGCAAAAATTGGTGGAGTTTGACTGGGATGTGCTGCCGCACCCAGCTTATAGTCCCGACCTCGCACCATCTGATTATCACTTGTTCAGGTCTCTCCAGAACTCCCTTGATGGCACAACATTTGAATCTTTGGAGGCTATAAAAAATCACCTCACTCAGTATTTCGACGAGAAGGACAAGACGTTCTGGGAGAAAGGAATCATGGATCTACCGAGGCGATGGGCGAAGGTTATCGAACAAAACGGTCAATATATCATTGAATAAAAATACTGTTGTCTGCATAAATAAGGCTCTTTAAAATTGGGTAAAAAAGCCGACGAACTTTTTGACTTACCTTATAGTTAATAATAATGGGTGTGCTCAGCACCGTTGTATGGATAGATGGGTAGTCAGCTTAAGTCAGCTAAATCGATCAAAACGATACGTTTCAATGTTTCAATCTTACAGGGACGATACCTGGGCCTGGGTCTGAGTTAGCTAGTCGAAAGCTAAAAAGTTACCTCGTTAGTCACCGCAGTAACAGTAATAATGAGGTCTCGTAGTAGTAAGAGTTGAAGGAATCATCGTCGTTGCGGGCGGGGGCGGCAAGGCGTATAACCACAGGTAAAGCAAACACTTGCAGTATAGAGAACAGCATGCAGCACTCTGTGCGTGTAAAATGTGTGGGGATGGGGCCGTATACCTGTACGGTTAAACAAGAACGTGAAAAGCGTCCGATTGGACGGCTATAACGGTGCACTTCAACATAGCAGGGCGGGGTGGGGGGGCAGGAACAAAGGAAAAAGCACTTGGTATTCGATCATCCACTGTGGCGTGGGCCGGATCACGCATACAAACGTGGTCCACAGCCATCGCACATACTTATATCATGCAAACGAAGGAAAAACTAAGTATATATTTATATATATATACGATCCATCACCCGGCAGAAAACCGTGTGGTCGCGTGCGTCTCTTTGGCGCTGTCGCTATTGAGTGCGACTAATTCGGCTACAGAAAAGCGCTGCGGACAAAACTTCTGAAGGCAAACACATATATATATATATATATATATATATATATAATAAGGGAAACTCACCTGGGAAAACTTATGTGCGTCGTGATCTGCCCGTCACTCTGCATGCCGATGTCCCGCTTGAAAATAGCGTCCTCGTCGATTCGAAATAGCCCGGCCGGTCTGCGCAGCAGATAAAGCGTGTGATTATGGCCGAGGCTGTGTCGAGAATTCGTGTGGCGAACGTCGATGTTGAACCAGTTCAGCTGGATGCGTCGTTCCGTCAGCCCGCTGCGGCCCTTCAGCACCGCCGACGATAGCGTGATGAACACCTCCGGTTCGGGCTCTACCAGTAAACACAAATTCAGTTTTTGACGTTCTTTAAAACTAGAATGCGGAAGGTAACTGAACAAAACAAACCAGAGCAGAGAAGCCTTCGGATTACCCCAAAGACAAACTCAGCAAGAAACGCGGAGTTCAGTCATATATATACATATAAATGTATCTATATATATATATATATATATATATATATATATATATATATATATATGATTAAAGTATCATAGGTTGAATACATCACTTTTGTGGTAAATGACAATTTCATAGGAGGTTGATCGCTACGAAATGGGTACCATATATAGGCGTTCTTCTCTATCTTTCAAGATTTCGATCGATCGCAGACAATCATTTCAAGACAAAAAAAACATTACTTGGAATATAATAAAATAATAAATACTGATTGATATAAAGAAGAGAGAACGAGATGGCAATACCAAACGGAACCCAATGCATTTGATTTCATATTCATACTACAGAATGCTATTATGTACTACTACTGTAGTACATCATAGCCCCGCAGGACTTACACCAAGGGCTATCCGATCAGTGTCGCCCATGGTTAGACGATCGTCGGTTTAACGTTGCCGGCCACGTTTCTCGTACATCTTTGTAGGGAATACATCCCTCTCGTAAAGGAATCGACATATTCCTTCCTTCGACATATCTCCCCCTCCTACGCCCTTAGAGCGAGGCGTGGTGCTCCTTTGCTCCTCTTTCTCCCACTACCTGTCTCGCTGTCCCCCGCCCCCCTCTCTCTTTCTGTCTGCCCCTTCATCTTTCTATCACTCTGCTCCGTGGCAAGGTTTGCAAAAGGTCAGCCCTTTAGCAGGGGTCGAAATCATTTTCCACTAGACTGGAAACATCCGCGTAGAATTTCCACATCAGCGGCCTGCAGCCTATTTGCCTGCGTCTGCCCTCAGACGCTGCATGCGTTCTTACAAATCGAGTCGGCCACGAATCGAATAAGTTGCTTGTCAAAAACGTTAGCGGCCCCTCGCACATCCTTCTCTCAAACTTTTGATCTAACTTCAGTGCGAGATGAACATGTATATTTATGAGTTTACCACAACGAACTAATAATTATTGTAATCCCTGTCGACAAACAAATAGTTTTTCTTAGGAGTTAATAACCTCAGCTTTCCCATCGGGCGTTGGAAAGAAACTCGTAACACTCTCTGAATGTAGGTGCATCTCCATACAAGAAATCTACTGATATATAAATATATATATATATATATATATATATATATATATACTTCTCACGTTCTATCAGTTATTTGGGGTACATTTCCAGATGACGGCGTGCACACGAATATCGCGTCAACTACGAAACGGCTGTAGCTTTTGGCTCACAGGGCAGTTTTGCCTTATGCAGGCATGCTCTATGAAGCAGCTTTATATATATATATATATATATATATATATATGGGAGGCCGGCCGCATTTTCTTAGATTGAAATTTGTGCTACGTAAAAGTATACCAGAAATGTAACACTTCTCGTTACCTTTGCGTTATTTCTTTTGTCTTCTGTTTTGCTGGAAGAGCGATTCAGTTCATGTTTATTGTCATGGCAATGCAACGCGCACCATTGTCTCAAAAGGAAGCTTGAACACTCGTCATTTGCACCCACGCAGAAGAAAACTAAACCATATATATACATATATATATATATATATATTTATATATATATATATATATATATATATATATATATATATATATATATATATATGAAATAACTAAGCATGCACATACGAGGTTTTGCTGCCATTTTAGCTGTTGTTAAAGTACACATCATTATGAGGACGTAATGTGTGGTGAAGTTGCTGAATTCGTATCAATCTAATGAAACATTCTTTAGAGAATAAGGTGTCTGCCCTCAGAAACAGCATGGCGAGATAGCATGTAATTGGCAACATTTGCTGGTGCAATACACCTGAGATGAAGTGAAGCCGTTACCTCTCGAATAGTGTTCATAACATGAGCAACTGCTACTTTTTTTGCGTGCTCCATTTTCTTGTTATCGACGACACTCGGCAGAAGAAGAGCATCAATATAAGGATCACAATGCTTGCCTACAAATCTTATACAGCAATTGCCGTGTTCGTTCTCTATGTCACATTGGAGACTAAGGAACCATATAGCGGAATAAAATAACACCCTTGGCGCAAGAGCAATGTTAAATAACACTATGTTAATAAAATGCAGGCTTTTTGACAATGAACGCCCCAAACGTCTCTGGATATGTCTTCTTTTAATTTTTTTAAGAATATTGACGTAACTCAAATAAAATTTGCACATTTTCATACAGCTTATATATATGTATGTAAATAGATAGCCCATAACTAATAAACATTACATTAATCGGAATAGGCGATCGAGCTTGTCATTACAATTCTGAACAAAGACTTCATGGCTTACTATACTACTCAGGATTGTTTACAAGTCCACTGTCGTTATGCGTTATTTACTAAGACGCATGGTGCATAAGCATTAATATTTGAGTTTCATTGAAATGCTATTTCAAACACTCCGGATATTAACATTACAACATCCAAATATACACTATTATATAAAATATTTGTATTGACACTTCGGTTTGGATTTTTTACAATATATATGTATATATATATATATATATATACAGTTGTAGACATTCTCCAGTGAGCCCCCCCCCCCCGTAACTCTTCTACTTATTATGTTCGGAGCAAGACTACTATGTTAGTTCTCAAGTAGACGGCTCTCTGCCGGATCGCATGCTCGTCTACAGTCCAGAGGTTGGTTTCAAAAGTAGGGTGCGCTGCATACAAAGCTGCAATGTAATCGACAATTGGTCCTCATCAGTTGGGTTTTGCAACTACGGTACCAAGACTGGAACGGCGGTACCAAGATCGGCACCTGTCGTGTCTTCATAAGCCCTCGCAATAGGTCGACCGTGCTAGTTAAGAATGACTTTAAAAGTGCCAGAAGAGACCATGCTGAATGCGGTGAAATACTACGTGCCGCAAATGTTTTACTAGGTGCATGCGGCTTATGCACAACAATCGCACTTGCTATGCCATATGACACTTTCTATTCACAGTTCGACCTTTAACAATGAGTGAGGTCCGCCCTTGTTCTGCTTGTGCAAAAACGACTTGATTTCACGGCGATCGATGATATTCGCAGGGTTCGGTATTTTAAGGAGACGCGTGGCCTATCCCTAACCTCAGGAGAGGCGAGGTCTACGTCACGGTCCTCAAGGATATGATTCCCCCGAATATACCAAAGCTATCCCATATCCTTCCTGGTTGCAAGATCGTCTAGAAACGTAACCCTGAGCTTATCGGAGTTATGCACTGCCTAGATGGATTCGAGCAAGCCCCCACAACGGTTGACAAGGCCAGACTCCACTCTGGACATTCAGCGGAATAACGCCGCCTCTGTGCGTGGAACTCTGCTAGACTAAACGTGGCCGAACCATTCATTTATTTAAATATACATATACGTGCAAACAAATATTAATAAAAAATATGCCTACTTAAAATACAGAATATAGTCAAGAGTCTAGCAGAATTTGGCCCGTGAACTCATATATACAAAGCCTGCAGGCGAAGCTGGGCGATGTTCTCGCGGGATCTCAAACGAGTCCTGCGTCGCCAACGAATTCTTATAGAAACTGACGTGGTACAAAGTGGCAACCTCAAATGTATGTTTTCCTATGCACAGCGTCGGCTAAAAACGAAAAGTCTAGCTGTCCTGACACTGCCACACGGTAACCTTCTTGCGAATTACCAGAAAAGGGAATTCCTGCACTTTTCTTTTATACGGCACCTATTGAACTTGCAGAGCCACTCTGATTTATCAATAATCCCTGAATGATGGCATTGCGCCGGATTTGCACAAACAATTTATTATAGTTCCTGTTCACAAGTCTCAGGTGCAAGTGCTCCCAGGATGTCCACAAGGCACTGTCAGTCTGATGTTTATGCGATATGTGGACCTAGTAAAGCGTATTTTCACGACGCAAAGTACGCTTTAAGATCTATGCGGGCGATCATAAGATATACGCGCCTATCAGGACATAAAATTTTTCAAGATGCCGCTGCAGACTTTATTAGGTAGACGGCAAAAATGGGATTAACCATTTTTTTTTCGCAAATGATGCGTTCCCTATCTGAAACAGGAGAATCCCAAATTTTCCTCCAACCACATCGCAGGAGTGCAACTTATCGCAAAAACTACGATGCAGTGTCTCGTCCTGTATATTTCGGAGTCTCTTGACTTTCAAGACCATGCAACCGAGATGCTTAAGAAGTCGTCCAGGCTGACAAACTGGATCCTTCGGGCCTTTGAAGTACCAAAACCGCGGTCGTACCTGGAGCTATACAACCAGCTGGTTACCTGCAGCTATACAAATATGGTGCGACCAGCTATCATGTAGGGATCACAGGCTTGGTCGCCGCTCTACAGCCGGAATATACAGCATTTACAAAATGCCCAGGATCGCTATATCTGACTTCGGACAGGGTCCACTGTCACCTTGCCGCCTATTTGTGATCAACTACGCGAGGCAGATCTCGTGTACTAACTACCAAAACCTGAAGAAACATCCCGACCGCTTCGAGAACCTATCCGACATTCACGAAACGAATATTCGTCTAGGTGCAATAGTGAAGGCCAAGGCTGTCGCTAGATCGGCCAAAAAATAGTTTTCGGGCTAAGCCTAAGTCAAGATTTCACGCCCACGGGACTGCTTTTCGTAATGCTTCATAGACTGACCCCCACTCCACTAATATAAGTGTGCAACGGTGGGGCTCGAACCCGTGCACCTATGTGTCTTCTCCGGTCGCGAGGCGCAGGTGAAATGCACCACGCCTCCGGGCTCGACAACGCTAAATCGGCCAAGCAAGTTAATATCTACCCATGGCGGATCGTACGAACTTTCAATGCCTTTTACGCTTAGTGATTTGTATTTTTTTTAATGAAACATCAATTTATTATATAGTTATGAACGTGCTCAGTCCAAAATAATATAAACATAATATATTCATGTGTTGTGCTGTTAGAAAAGTATGGAGTGCAATAATTTGCATGTACGTCGCGCTGTACCGGGGAGTTGCACTTTTTCAACTATTTTATTCTTCTGTCTAATATAAGTAGCGGTTACTGAACAAATAAACGTAATCAAATTATATTCCAAAATTACTGTGCTAATTAACATTTATGACCGAGCGTTTAACATTTACTGTTTTCAGATTTACCGTTTACCACTAAACAGTTTTACTGTAACGATTACAGCACACACAAGACATAGACTTGCATCAGACAGGAGAGAGAATTTCTGTTAGCGCGCGTCCACCAATTTGGAGCGAGTCGTGAACCAAGTCGACTTCAACTTGGTGGAGGTTGACGTACATCAAGTCGTTGACAGTAGTGTAGATCAATGCCCGGCGCTTCAACGGATGGTGGGGTGGAACAACAACAACAACGGCTCCCGCCGGCACGGCTTCAGAGACTTCGTCAGTCTTCTGAATGAAGCTTTCGTTTTTTACACCTCTTTCCCCCTCTCCATCACATCGCAAAAGCGCAATTTGCCGCGAAAACTACTATATATATATATATATCATGTTAGAGATGACACTTGGTATTTTTGCTACTGGCTGAAAAAAAATGACACTTCGATCGTCTGACGTCGTTGCGTGGACGTCTCATCTGTCGTATCTCCCTCTCTGATCGAAACGCGACTCGTTCCACACCCTCATGTGTGTGTTGATGTGCATAGCTGGCTGAGTACTATTACCTATATATCTATCTCTCTATGAATCTGTCTGTCTGTTTGTCCGTCCGTCCGTCCGTTCGTTTGTCGGTTCGTCTGTATGTGCATATCATTGCGCTTGTGTGCACGCATATGTACAGTTGTATCTCTCTTCGTGAGTGTTTGTGTTTGTCTATGCGTGGGTGTGTGAAGGTAGCACGGGAGCTGGTCTGCCACACTCGCTGGTGCTGCTATGCGTCCTCATGAAGTCCACGGATGACAAATACGAACAACAGCAACAACAACAACAATAACAACATCAATATCAACAACAACAATTCCAACGACAACAACAACAGCAACAACAACAACAACAACGGCAGCAGCAAAGGCGGTGAAGGCGGGAACTCTGACGTCGACCGCACGTGACCTAACCGAAGAAGTCAACAGCCTGGCCGTGGTCCCACCCGGACGTTATTATCTCGATTGGTGTTGTAACTGCCGCTACTGTTGCTAGTGATGTCTCAGAAGAGGATGTTACTGTTTTTGTTGTTGTTGTTATTGTTGTTGTTGTTGGTGGTGGTGGTGGTAGTGGTGTTGTTGTTGTTGTTGGTGGTGTTGTTGTTGGTGTTGATGTTGTTGTTGTTGTTGTTTTTGTCGTTGTTCTCGTTGCTAATGTTGTCTTCGACATCGTCTCAGGCCGCCGCGTACGCGATCGGCTTCCCGTGCCTTCGTGTGCCTCGATCCGAGCCTCATATTCGGTCGGGACCCACTGATCCGAAACAGATACTGTTTTGGATTGGGGATGCTTGTTCCCGCCCTCCTATGGGTTGCGGTCGATTTGTCTGCCAGCCGGCGTCGTGTTAGGATTTGTTGTTGTTGTTGTTGGTGGTGGTGTCACCCGTAAGAAATTACAATTACTGACTGGACTCTTGTATATATATATATATATATATATATATATATATGTATGAGATAGAGTTTTGATGCCCTCAGCAACAGAAGATGGATGGCTAAAACTATGTGTTCCATGAGATACTCGGCCATTCAACGAAAAGCACGACCCCATGGACACTTTACTTCAAATGAGAGTGGTGAAGTGCTGATTGCCCAATTTGTTTCGTATAATCTAATTTCGCATAGCATCGACTTTCTGGGTAAACGGAACAGTGCCGTATCAAGTACCGTTCCGTTTACCCCAGCTATTGAACAAATCCCATCGAACAAATTTCAAGTCTGAGGGTTGAGCAGGAATACGGGTTTACTGGGTGTGTGAGTCTAATACTACTTGCTGACAGCTTCCAGCAGCGCATATGCATCTTGCATTCCCAAAAGCTCCCATAAAAAGAGATTCTGAGCAGCAAATGGCTGCGATAATAAGAGCAGAAGAAGTAGCCCTGACGCAGCGGATTGTCGCTGTTTCAAACGACACCTCGTTTCGACACGCGGCGAGCAAAACATTTGGAAACAAAGTCAGTAGAACACGAACGCTCCCCTGCGGTGTTTCAAATGAATAGGGTTCTACTCGCTAGACGCTTCTACAGTAAGTGGCATGGCTGTGCGATACGGCATACCGATTTATCGTAGTATACCTCGTTTTCAAAGCTGCTGAATATATATATATATATGGAATGTACAGTATATATATATATATATATATATATATATATATATATATATATATATATATATATATATATATATATATATATATATATATATATATATATATATATATGAAATGTACAGTATACAATAATTCGCGGACCACAAAAATGGCAACACACAACATGTAAGGTAAATTTGTTGTGTTACTTAGAGTGATCATGCTAACCAGAAATTAAACTGGTACAACTGGCTATAAGATAAACTATTGTTGCAAATTTGATTTAAAGAACTAGAACATATATTCAGTATAGCAAGAAATAGAAGCAAGAAAAAGACGCAACTTTGTAATGCTTTTCGGAATCAACGTAAAATATGTTGTAATAAATGTACGATACAATAAGATTTATGATAAATGATTGTTTGACATTTGAGAAATGAAAGGAAACGTATGTTCAGTATGCCAATGCGGTCAATGGTGCACTTTTGTAAAGCTACGGGATGACACATATCTACCAAGTTAAAGCCATCTCCTGACACAAAACAACTACAAAAATATTAAATAGATACAAACGTATTTAGAGTGAATGTGGTGGTCGGCGATGCCGACGCAAGTAACCGTGAGTTCGATGTTGGCTAGTCCTCTCCCAGTGCAGCTGGCTCATAGATCTCATAATGGCAAATATAACATTCAATCATAAACAATATTTGCAAATCGTTTTTCTACAATATTTGATGATTAAACATTTGTATTGATACAATAATAATCATTCATTAGTACTTACCAACATTGGCAAGATTGTACTCCTCTCGGTAGTCATATGGGTCATAGGCAGCGGCTACGTTGCACAGCAGCGATAATATGGCAGTAGAGCAGACAGCTGCTCTGAACAGGGTGAGCTGGCCTCGGGAATCTCTTGCGAATCCGAGCCGACCACGGCAACTCGTTAGTGAAACGTGCTGACCTCGAGAACTTGCTGCTGCTGCTGCTTCTGCAGCAGGTTGGCCTCGACACCTTGTAGGTGTGGATTGATCACAGGACGTCGTACAGTCGACTTGGGACCTTCCGAGGCCGAGTTGACTTCGGCGTTCCATCACTGATCCGTCGGGAAGGATGGGCACGTTGTTCCCTTCAGGATTGTGCGATTATTGTTGTGGAAGAAGGCGATCGATGCATATCTTCGGGCCGATCAAACTGAAATGTCAAATGCAGTAAAAGGCAAGTTTACCCAACCAAAAACCAATTACACCGTTGTGCCTCGCTGATAATGTTTAGTTTTTAATTTAAAATTTAGTCAACTAAAACAATTGGTAATTTGAACGTGACTAAGGTCAGAAGCAATCTCGCAAATTCGTATCTATTTCTAGACCTTCCTTCGTCACCCACGGGCTTAGAATCGCCGAGAGGCGTGTTTTCAATGCACCAAGGGTGGAACATGTTGAAATATCTAGGGTTTCTTCAACAGTCCTTGTGGCAGCACGGCGGTTAATTCTCGGCAGTATATGGCTTATCATCTTCAAGCAATATCGAGGACCAAACCGGCAACATCCGTAAGGAGACAACCATGACCTTGCGCACTAGTCCCCTAGACCACGCCGCCACTATCTATTAATATCTGGTAGTCATAAACATTGCATCTAGTATTGTGCTACAACATTCGGGGTTTCAAACGTTAATTCGTGGCCACTTACAATAAAGAGGACTAGGAATTCGCCTTTGGAGTTTCCCTTTGTTGTATCTTTGTATTCTGGTGTATTTTTCGACATAACACAAACTCTAAATCATTTAGAACAGGGAACATATATTGCTTCCTGGAATGCAGTGAAATAGCGCATATCTTGGCGGTTATAAATCATCTTCTTCTTTAAAAGTCAAAAAAGCACTTTATCTGATGGTGGTGATTAAGTCCTTTCGTTCCCTTTTTTCACTACTTGTATCAAGCTCCGAATAAATGCAAAATGACCAATCAGTAATTGTTTACAGTAATCATTTATAGATAAAACATAAATATAACGTTTGTTACATCAAAATAAGGCAGCTTGCAGGCTAAATGTAGCCGATATGTTAAATCAGTCTTACCCCAGTGCGGCTGGGTCGTAGGTCTTGTAATGGTAAAGATGACATGTCCTTATTTCAGAAACCGGTTATAAAGAAAGGGGCTTGTAAGTCCGTAGAATATTGCTAGGTCGTCGCGTAAATTTGCATTGTTTAAACAAAAATGTTAAAGATGCTTGTTGATTACTCATGGCACTTTACTATGATAAGTACACTTATCATAGTTACTATATGATAAGTACACTTGGTCCTCAGCAGATTGTGTTTTTAAATAAACTGCGTTTAATAAAACTCATGTGGGGTACTGGTAATTGTTTTATCAAATAAATTGTAGGTCTTATGTTGTCTCGAAACTTCCGTTTTTTGCATACCATCTGACTTACTTCCAGCGCTACCTCCCACAGACTTTTTGCGGACGGGTTTGTACTAGGTACATCTATTGATGTACCTAGTACAAACCCGTCTTAACATCATTGTTAAACTTTAATCATTAACATGTTAATTAAACATGTTAGTTAAACATCATCTTTGAGGACCGCTATAAATACTGTTTCTAAGGTATATGCCAATCCCGAAATATGGTATTGTGGGTCTAGATAACTCACATCCGTGGTACTCTTTTAGCGATAGTTGTAAATCAATATTGCGTATATATTTAAGCCCAGAATAAAATATCAATCACTTTGCAAGACGGTTTTGTTAACGACTCGAAAATGTTGTTAGGTGTATGTATTAGTGGTGTGTGTGGGGGGATTTTTTTATACGCCTGTGCTCCCGGTTCCTTTTTGTCTGATAATTTGTTTTAGAAATCCTACTGCAGCTATGCATACACCAGGGTTATTCGAGAGTTGTGGGTGAATTTGGTCTCGCAAGAAAGGTCTGCGTTGTGTATGATATATTTTGGTTGACTTTGAGCAGCTAAATATATCCTTAACGATTACGGCCTATGCATTCAAATCGAGCCTATACCTTATTGATTGATTCCGATGGGCAAATTGATGAGGTCGCCTTAACCTAAACCATCTACTGTTTGCCATTTTAAAGAGGTAGAAATACATTTAGTAAGAAGCACATATAAGCAGCTGCACACCTTAAACTAGTCGTCGTAATATCCGTTTCTGGTGAAAGTTATTTTAAAGTGGACAAAAACGTTGTTCAAATTCCCGTGAGATTGGGACTTCCTAACAACAGCTACCAAGTGTAAAGTAGGTGGCCACCTTTTTTTAGCACGAGACTCCTTCGTCCTGGTTTCGAAGTATTGCTTTACAATTCCAAGCCGGGAGGGGGTTGGGGGAGGTGATTTTAGTGGGTATTACACGCGGACAGGATTGAGTCATATACTCTCCGCCGGCGTTGAGCTCCACACTGCCCGCAATTAATACCAGCGGGCGTGCGCAAAAGCATTTTTCCCTCTTAAAAAAGGTCGCCACCTTTGAAGATGGGAGCTAATCGACTATCGGATAATTTAATCGGTGTGCTGTCGTATGTAGCGACAGAGTAACGGAAGACTAGACCTGCTCACCCGAGACGTCGGCAGCCCGTTATAAAATCCCGGCGGTATCTGAGCTAGAGTGACGTACGAGGCTTTGATCGGTTCCAAGAATAATAATACGGGTGGAATTAAGAACGCTAACGGGGAACTGATTTCAAATCGGATGTGCTCTTGCGGAAATTAATCTGGAAGTAAATAACTTGGAGAAACAGTCAGGTCAGGAGTAACGAGTAACACATCAATTATATATATGTATATATATATATATATATATATACATATATATATACATACATATATATATATATATATATATATAATAGGGAAAACACAAATCCCAAACATTTCGCACGCGAGTCAACAATCAAAGGACAACAAACGAACATTGACATAGAAATTTTCTCCGTCTTCTTCTTAATTTGAATGAAGTGTCTTTCAACTATCTGAACGAGGTCTGCACTTCTGAAGCACAGGTAGGGTTCATTGTGGTAGCACTTGAAGACGAAAAGGTTTGTAGAAGCGGACTAACTCTTAGTTGGAAATATGTAAAAAAAGAACTAGAGGAGAAAGTGGAAAAAACGAACTAGTTCGAAGTCAAACGCCATCATCAATAATTGTCGGCTGCATCGTACTATAAAGAATGAACGTACGCCGCTGACGCCACCCCGCAGCTCGCGGTGTCTATTACTCGTGTCGCAATGCTGATGCTCCTGAGGGCAGCGCCAGCTACAGCGGACACGTCAAGAGCGATAGGGACATTTTGAATGAAAACATATGTATATATTAGTCATGACTCGCGTGAACTGACTCTAATGCTTTGCTTAGACGAGATAGCGTTTAATGCTTTTCCACTAAGCGCACGCCGCTTAACGTTGGTATCTTTCAAGAAAAACTAGATGCCGGTTACACTACTGGTACAATTTGAGTTGCATAATTAATAGCACTATTAGGTAGCATTTTCTAGTAATAATCCCGATATATGCCCAGATCAACACCTGTGAATGAAGACAGAGCCGCAGTCTTTAGGCGGCGTAGTCCGTACAACCACAGACGTGCATCAGCGACAGCACTGTCTTGCACTTCGACAAGAATCTACTCTTAACAAGAAAACTCACGTTTTTTCTAGTTTTGGTTTCACGCATTGTATGTTCTGGTCGTATTGAAGACCGCACCGAACATTAAAAACAATAACACCAAAAAAATCACCTGCTTGTTTTGCTAACAGCTAAATTGTGTCAACGGGCGATCACATTAGACTACACTACGCTATCAATTCCTATCATCTAATCTAAGAAAAAATTATTGCTTTTACTTACGTCCAAACAGACAGAGAGCCTCGGCTAAGCTCTCGCCGGTGACTATTCCAGCAAAGCACATGTCAACTTGGCGCCAGAGGCGAATGAAATGCAATTTAAAAACGTGTTGAATTCGCTCAGTGAAATGGGTGCGATTAGCCAACAGTTGAAACAGAAAACTCACCAAAACAACAGCGCCACACAAAGGTCTACCAGGCTCGAAGAATGTAAAACACTGTACACTTTTGAAGGTAGCATAAATTTTATAACGAGAAAAAACGGGATAGATGTAACAGTTCACTTTTGTTCTGATAGCTAAAGCATACCGCGTCATGTGCCGGCAGAAGCATCGTTCTTCGCGCCAATGCCTGGATGTTTGTGTTCAAAACAATAAAGCGACCAAACTATAAGGCATGGCCGAACACGATGGGTAGTTTGCGGTCGAGCGTTATATTCTGGACTGGAAGAGCATTTTGGGCCACTCACCTCTGTGACGGATGTTCCGTAAATGATGAAGTGGGCTTAGAACAACCAGCGAGCGGAAGAGATCTTTCGGGTGATTGCTACTCTCAGTGGTCTTCTTACCCTCTCTTTTTCTCTCTCTCTCTCTCTTACACTTCTTCATTCGATGTTTGCATATGTATATACACTTTGCTTGCACTATTGCTCAGCTAGTCTTTTAAAGATGCTTCTATGCTTGAACTATTCACCCTCTCATTCTCCCTCTCAGTGTCTCACTTCGCCGGCCGAAGTTCCTTCCGAAGACACCAGTCAGTAAACTGCTGCTCAGACGTATCCGTACTCCATCTCGATATTTGTTGTTCTGCCATCGTTGGCGTTGTTGCTGTTGCTGTCGTTGTGTCGGTTGTTGTTGCTGTTGTTGCGTCGGTTGTTGTTGCTGTTGTTATAGCACCAGTAAAATGTTGTTGCTGCTGCTGTTGCTGCTTCTGCTATTCTTGCTGCTATAGTTAGATCGGTTGCGTTTCGGTCGCTGCCGTGAGTTGGAACGGCGGTCGTTGGCGCCGGTGTTGAGCTTCTGGACTATCGTAGTGGTGGTGGTAGTCGTCGTCGTCGTCGTCGTCGCTGTCTTCGTCCGTCGGCGAGCTGAGTGTCTGCCGAAGCTCTCCAGAATCTGGTGGCTGTGCATCGAACGCCGCCGGTGGGCGCGACTGGAGAATCGGTTGCAGTTTCACTTCAGAACTCGACCTCTTCCGCGGACGGCGACGGGGCGCCACTCGTCGCCGGTCAAAATCCGCCGCCGCCGCCGCCGTCGCGGCCTGGTTGCGTCTGGAAAGGCGCAACGCAAACGGGACGCAGCGCAAAAGGCGAACCGGGTTGCGCCGGGTTAACCACCACGCCACACTACCGCGCTGCCACTGTTGGTCCTTGTCTTCCAGCAGCAACAACACTGGCAGTCCGTTTCTCTCTCTCTCTCTCTTTTTCCCTTTTTCCATATCTCTTCCTCTCTCTTGTTTTCCCTTTTTCCATTTCTATTTCTTTCTCTTTCTTTCTTCGCCTATTCCTCTCTCTCTCTCTCTCTCTCTGTATCTCTCTGTCTTCTTCCCTATCTTAGTCCCTCCCACCCTCGCTGCTGCTGCCGCCGCTGCTTCTACCGATTTCGTCGCACAGACAGATCTTCTGACAAGATCTGCAAGGCGCCAATGGCGTCGTCACCTGCGCGGTCTACCTGCCACTACTACTGCCGGGCCAGATCGGCTGGGCTTCTGCTGCGTCTGCTGAAACTTTGGCTGGCGTTGCGACTTTGGCGATGACCACGGCGATGTCGACGACCATCATCATCGGGCCGGCGATGCGTATGCGACAACAGCAATGCTATCAACAAGAACTGCAACAACGGCAACAACAGCAGCAACAACAATAACAGCAGCAGCAACGGCGGTAGCAGCTACAGGAGCAACAACGGTGATTTAACGAGAGAGACGTAGCGGTCCAGCACTACGCTCCGTTCTCTGTCGTTCGCAGCGGCAGCAGCATCAGCCGTCGTATCGGCGAGTCCGTCCGGTGACGTAACGGTACAACCAAGCGGAACAGCGCTCTTTGTTCTTGTAGTTAATGTGGTTGTTGTTGTTAACGTGGTTGTTGTTATCGTTGTTGTTGTTGTTGGTATGGTTGTTGTTATTGCTGTGGTTGATGTTGTCGTGTTGTTGTTGTTGTTGTTGATGAAGTGGCTGCTGCTGCTGCTGCCGTTGCTGCTGTTGTTGTTGGTGGTAATCGTGTTGTTGTCGTCGGTGTTGGCACTGGTGACGTTGTACGTCTAAACGCGCAAGCGTGAGATCACTCACAGATCACGCATAGATAAATCACAGATAAATGAATCAAACGTACCTATTAGTGCCCACAGCAGCAGCAGCAGCAGTAACAACAGCAGCGCATCGATCGCCCTGCTCCTTCTCCCCCTGCACCTCTAACTCCTCATCCTTCAACTCTTTGTACTCCTCGTATTTTTTTTTGTTCGTAGCCGTTCAACGGTGTCAAGAAGAGAAGTGCCACTGCGTTGAATATCTGCGGCCATCGTCGTTGACCCCGCCAACAACGTGGTCGACAATGTCCACCGCGTCGCTACCGCCAATACAAGAGCGCGCCGTCACTCCGCAGTCGCTCGTCAACCCTTCGAATACTACTCAGTACTACCACTACTACTACTACTACGACTACTGCTGGTGCCACTAGCGTAGCCCGCTATAGCAAGTCGTCGTCGTCGTCGCGGCTTGCCTTTGTCATCGTAGACCCTCATCAGGACAATCGCCAGAGCCATCACGGCATCATCATTGACTTTGACATCAAAATATTCATCATCATCATCAGTCAATCGTCACCATCATCATCAGTCAATTATCAGCATCATGATCATCATCACTATTATTATCATCATCATCAGCGTCATAACCGTGCCTATCTTCCCCATCGCCCTTATTCTAACCTCCATTACCCTCATCACGATGACCACCATTACCACCTCCATCACGACCCCCATCATCATCGTCATTATCATCATTACCATCGTCATGATTATCATCACCATGCTAATAACCATCAACAACAACAACATCTTCTTAATTACCATTATCACCACTACCACCGTCAAGGGTCGGAAATAACAACGTTGCGTACGGCGTAGTGTGCTCATGACTAACTGGCTTTCTTCTTCTTCTTCTTCCTCTTTTTGTTTTGCGTTTTCCTTTCCTTTTCTTTCCTTTCCCTCGTAGTGCGTCGTTCGGCTGAGTGTGCGCGATTCAAGCGATTGCGTTAGCCGATCGCCGCATACGCAGACATTGCAGCCAGACGACGACGACGACACATCCGATGACGCATCCTCCGCGCCCCCCCCCCCCCTTCCGCCCTCGTCTCACTCGGGGGCCAATGTGTCATCGGCTTGCTTTATGACCGAGACCGTTCGTTGAACACGACGAACGAGGCCGCTAGACGGTCCAGACAGACCGACGCTTTGTCGGCTGCCGGTCGGTTGGTCGGTCATTCAGCCAACGCCGATGCCGCCGATGTCGCGGGGAGCCTCGTGCGGACCGAAGTGAGAGAGGGAACTTCAGAGGGAAGAAGCCAGAAGGAGAGAGGGGAAGAGAGAGAGCTTCAGAGGGCAGAAGCGAGAGAAAAAGGGTGCTTCGCAGGGAAGAAGCGAGGAAGAAAGAGAAAGAGAGCTTCGCAGGAAAGATGCGAGGAAGACAGGGAGCTGAGCGGAGTGGGCGGCTGCTCTTCGCACACCAGCTACCGTGTTCTCGTCGGCTAACGTTTCGGCTGCCGTCTGTCAGCAGCGACTGCAGCGATTCATCATGTACGCGAGCAACGTGATGCATGCTGACCGTTGATTGATCAGTTCGTTAGTTAGTTAGTTAGCTAATTCATTAGTTAGTTCGTTGGGTGGATGGATTGCCGATAGGCTAGATGCACGACAAATGCCCCGAGAGAGAGAGAGAGACGAGAATGGCGGCGTACGAGTCGGCGTTCCAGTGACGTTAGAACCATGATGTAAGATTTCCTACGATTGCTGCGCTTACGCTAGCCACTCGGGCCAACTCGGGCTGTGGCGTCAGATCCTTCAGGTGTTGCTCTCTCTCTCTCTCCATCTTTTTCAATCTCGCTCTCATTGCCGTGATCAGGCAGCGTCACATTACGGCGGGCGCAAATGGCGGCGGACTTTTCGTTTTCGTGCCAGGGAACTCCCGGTATACTGCCCAGCGATGGGTGGGGGTGAGCGTGACACCTTTATGAGGTGTCGCCTCACGGTGCAATCAATTCGTCGTGCGCAATCTACGTGTATCATATTGATGATGATGACATGCGGCAACGGGCGCTAATTAGCGTTACCGTGTGACGTAATCCCTACATATGAGCTATGTTAATATATTGTTTTATTCGAGTTTCATATGTATGATTACTTCACGATCAATTAAATGTCTTTTTATACGTATTTCTTATAAATATATATATATATATATATATATATATATATATACACGGAATTTTGGGGTTATCGCACAAAATCCACATAAAGCCAGTACAAAAGAATTGATTTCTAATAGAGTAAACAACGCTGGTCTCAGTTTAACGTTTAAAGCTGGTTCCGTGAAAAGAAGCAAAAAATCGCTAGCGCGAAACACCTAACATCTAAAAACTTTTTGAAGGTGTGAACAGTTTTTAGAGGCTGTATACACGGCCCCTGTACCTGTCAAAAGTACCAATTGCATTACGAAAACTTTGTATACCGTAAGGCAAGGTTTGGAAGGCATTCGGCGCCGAAAAAAGATAAGATTTCACGCCTAAACAGACAAAAACAAGGGTAAACAATTGTGGAATATTTTTATACACTAATGAAGCCATCAAAGTAGTCTAATTGCGTACACGTATCTCATTACGTGCCTGCCGCAGCCGAGCTGCGTCTTTCGATCGTTACATCGGAGCACCTACAAAGAAGCATAGGTCTTTACACGAGCATTTAAGTAGAACGAATCGTACAGGACATTTTCACGCATTTATAGCGCTATATACAGAAACAACACATATTATATATGTTTAAACTAATAATACGTATTTATCTGCATAATATGTGAAACATGTGCATGCATCTTATTGTGAGATACAAATTTCACTGAACTCACTACGACCCTAGAAAGGTGGCACGATCAGCGAATTCAGGAAATGGCGATGGTTTATTCAGCCCCAAGGCTAGGTGAATGGCTTTTAGCGCATCGGTATTTACCGTGTGTTTCTGGTCAACACCGGAAAACAATTTCACTTACGCATTAACTTATGCAACCGCGACTCTTAACGACGACGACGTCGAAGAAAACCAAATAAATTGCTGCTTTACATAAGATCTTCTAAAACGCAGTAGCCAGGGGGAGGGTCTTCGCTGCTCGCAGTTCATCACTTACGTCGTTTGGCTGCGTGCGGTGTTGTCACAAACGAATTTTCTTACGCAAGCCTACGCGCTACGAATTTGCGGTATAGAAACTCGTCTTTAAGCGGGCGTCATTGTCGAGTGAGCTATACGCATTTCAGCAAAGCGTGAGAGCGGAACTTTCCGGAACTGAACGAGACACGTAAAACCATAAAAAATGCGTCTACCTCAAGGCAAGGCATGTCTGCGCGCAAACATTGTGTAACGTGGCCTGCGAGTTAATTCCTAGTTTCGAACCTGCGGGCTCGGCTATTGACGTAACTAGCAGCAGCAAAGGTCTGAGAATTCATCTATGCCCATGCCCGGTCCCCGTGGTGCGTTCATCATGCAGGACGCCACAGTCCGTACGTCACCGTGCGGTGAGTGAGCGAGCTGATAGCTTCGTAACGACACCTACCACGTCCTTGTCAAGCTCTCTCTTGCGAGAGTAACGCGAGTTGTTTCGGGCCACGTTCCTCATGATGAAGTTATGCCGCCACGTGACTCTGATGCTGGCATGTAGTGGTATATATATATATATATATATATATGCCTATATGCATCTCTCTCAGATAAGGCGGCTGCTTGTTAAACTGGTATTACTCATTAGGTTTGCAAAGTTTAGTAGCTAGTTATTTCGTCTAAGCTATGCGTGTATAAAAGATTCACTAAATAATTTGTATATATATATATATATATTTGGCCAGGTGGACCAGCGCCATCTTGGACCTAGAGCCTTGAGTCGTTAGTTTTCAGTGCGTTATGTGACACATTGTGATAACAGACAACATGGACAAATAAATTTGCCGGCGGGCTATGTCGGTCCTATATATATATATATATATTGATTAAGTGCTCGCTCTCTTCTGACTTCATGTGAGCTTTTCAAATATGCTTAGATGCTTGTGTCATCGGCATAAGTGGCATTGTCCCAACTATAAATTATACTAACGACTGTGCGCCATGAAAACAAAATACAATAAACAAAAGTTGACAATCAAATCGTGTGGAATATCACAGTGGAGCTAATGCAAAAATAGAAAGATACAGAAAGTAAATGTTCCAGCTATCTAGATATTTGCAAACACATATTCACCGTTTCTGGCGCTTCTGGGCCATTAAGGTGCAGCTACGTGGTGGTTTTGACTGAGCATATTCGGGAATCTCGCTGCCACTGATGTCCGATCAGTCGCCGGCTGTCGAGGTAGCCAGAATGTGACGATGAATAAACTACGCCCTACATCGGTTAAATCGTTACAGCCCAGTAAAACAAATTTACCGTTACCTATTACTGCAAAGGACCATTCATATGTTTGTGTTATGTGCCTAGAAATATCGGCAGAGATCTAAATTGGTACAATGCGCTCGATGTGACACGACATGAGAGAGCAAGACGCTGTAGTAGGTGTAATCAAAATAACTAGATCGATACTCTCACTTCATGCATTCTTTTTTCAATTTAGTAACTTTTGCAACAAAACGTTTACCAATTTCAAGAAAGATCGCTCTAAACATATTGTTACATCTAGAGTATATATATTTTTCAAACCGCTGTTTGTGGCGACATAACCGCTGGCTCTCAGCAGTATTTATCCTCTATTCTCAGTGAGCATTGCTTTAAGGGAATTTGAGCAACAACAGGGATCACACCGGCGATACCCCAGTATATAATAACCATACGGAGCGCAATAGCCTCCTAGAACACGCCGCTGCTTAACGCTGCACGGAACACATAACATTTAACTCCTGCTTGTACTCTTGCGTTCCACCCTTTTAGCACACGTTTGTGTAAAAAATGCGTGACAAACCAACAAATCAAAGAAAACCGCCTCCGTACTTCTAACACGCGAAAACATTGAGTGAAATTGCAATAGTCATAAGTGCTTGGCAATCTCTTCATAGCCACCCCCCCTAATATTCAGGTTATACAATTTAATATGCTTAGCCAAACCCCAGACGGCGGGGGTGATATGTATGCTTGTCCCACAGGGGAGCTGCGTCTCGCCATTGCTTTGCACAATATTTGTCTTAAACATGGGGTGTCACGCCCCATTGAGTCTTAAATACCTTTTTCATGGAAAATATACACTCCCCTGGGCTCTCCCTTATCGCACGCTGCGCTGCAGTCTGGTGTCGATGGCACCAGTCGCTGGTGCAGTGGCAATAAGATGGAGTCATCCGTTGCGAAATGACTTGTGAGCATGCTATTCCGTTTCTACATCATTAAGGACCCAAATGTGAATATTCGTGTGTATAAAGCAATTATGTTACCTGGCCTTTTATGCTGCTTACCCATGTAGAGCTAATTCTTGTGCAAACATATAGCCCCTGATATAAAAGGGTGACATGTGTATTTATACATGCCAAGCAAACAATGAATCAAATAGGTATGATTGAGGGCGTTTAAAAAAAATTCCTAAAAACAACTCCGTATAAGACGGGCCTCAAAGTATCCGTAGAAGATAATATATCCAACCCAATGATCTAAACCTTTCGTCGCTGACAACTTCATTTAAAAACCACGACGTTTGGGTACGATCGCAGCTTTTGAGCGCTAATCCCAACGATCGTTTCCTCAATGTGACAAAGAACAATCGTACAAGCCAAATTATGTTTTTACCAAAATGCACTGCAAGACTAGAAATAGAATCAATAATATGTTTGCCCGGCGTATAGCCGGATAATCGCTCTACAATGGCGGCTGCGCAGGTTTTACTGTTACTCTGCTCTAATTAAATGATCCCACTAAACATGTTGCAACTTGTCGTTCTAGCTTTCAAAATCACACGCAACGTAGGCATTTTTACATCTTGTTTCTATCTACATATAGACTGCCGCGTGCCACAACCTCTCTTATGTGCCTTGAAGAAATCTAGTAGCCACGCCAGGCTTGTCGTCTTCACAAGGCAACGTACGTTGTGGGTTACTATGTGTAACGCATTGGACTTGCTTGCGCTAATTTACAATGGGACATTTGCAAATTTCTTAGTAGATACATCGACTGCATGACGCTAATTGTATAATGTCGGTAACGCTCGCATTGTGTCAAAACCCTAATATTGTTATATTGTTGTGGTTGCAACGTTGGTATATCTTCCAGTATATATATATATATTCTATCCTTATTCCACTTCATTTCTCAGGCGCAAAAATATTTTGATAGGAAAAACACGTGCTGCTGTTTACTTCTCTATGTATCGCTTCTAAACCCACACACTTGTTTGCATGGTCCTTCTATACCCTTTGGATGGCTGGTGGAAGTATTTTCTTGAACTCCTTTCAAATAGACGCATTGCCTCTTGCTGAACCTCTTGAAACCTTGCTTATATGCGGGTGCCTTTGTGCAAATGCATGTGTGTATATATATATAAATATATATATATATATATATATATATATATATATATATGTACACATGCGTATCTATCCATACATGAATGTGTATGTATGTATACATACGTGCGTTTATGAATATGTATATTTGCGCAGCGGAAGCCTTTAGTAACGGTGTCGTTTACGGCGGAAGCAGCAGAATTACGCTTGGTTTGGTGCGGTTTGGTTTCCAACAACGTCGTTGTCCCAATACGTCCCTCTACTGGTACAGCTAGCTTCTCCTTTACGGCAATGCCGCTTGTCCTGTATGATTGCACAAACGCAAAGGCAGCGGTCAGCTGTCGACTGTCTATGGATCTAGCATTAAGAATGTTTTTTTTATAGAGGATGTTTTTTAATCTAGGCGATTCCTCATCTCATGTGAGTGGAACTCACCGTGAGGGAAATACTAAATGCACCAAAGGCCGAAAGTATTGAGATATCTAGAGTTTCTTTTACAATCCTAGTAGCAGCATGAATACTGACTCTCAGCAGCATAATTTGTCTCAACAAACATCGCTCAAAGAACATCCGGCCAACAACAGGGACTAAACAGGCACGCCCCGGTTATTCAGAAATAATACTACATTTATTAGTACAACCCGGTAGATGACAACCATGCCTAGCGCGCTAGCCTTTAAACCACGCCACCACGTATATATATATATATATATATTTATATATGTATATATCGTGGCAGCATCTTAGCTAGCTCTCAGCGAATGCTTTATCATATATTCTCAGTGAGCACTGCTCAAAGAGAATTCGATTAACAACAAGCATCAAACCGGCGACACCCGGTAGATAACAACTATGACTAG
Source organism: Dermanyssus gallinae (assembly GCA_003439945.1). Taxonomy (NCBI): domain Eukaryota; kingdom Metazoa; phylum Arthropoda; class Arachnida; order Mesostigmata; family Dermanyssidae; genus Dermanyssus; species Dermanyssus gallinae. The sequence goes on along the minus strand of QVRM01003563.1, from coordinate 948,471 downwards.
CGCAGTACCCCGTAGACCACGCTATCAACGAACCTGTAAGACGCGAGTAAAAAAAAATTGCATTGAATGAAAGAGGCACCTTCGTAAGAAGTGGGGGAAGATTTAGGATACTACTGATTAATAGGGGAGCAGGCGACGGGAACGTCGTCGGTATCACCGCCGCCTCAGCCAACGGACGCACTGCTTAGTTCCCAAGCTTTATTTACAGTTGACAATCCGTTTCTACATTCCTGTCCCGTCGCTTCGGTCCTGCATGTTCTACAGCCCTGGGGTAATCGTAGCCCCGAGATAGAATGATATGACCGCTCCTTCTCGCCCTCACAAGGTTCTGATGCACAAGCACAGAAGAGACTACTCAGCAATTGGCATGTTGGCATTGGCAATTGGCACCACAAGGAAAACAACTATAAACTCTTAGAGCGGTAGCAGTAGCGGCGGCGGTGGCTGACTTGATGGGGTACGGGTCGGGATGACGCGGTGAGGTGGTCTGAGGGGCCGGAATAATTTGTGGTCCATTTCCGACGCGACCGGGAAACGAGTGCAATCCACGGAGACCAGAGGCGTTAATAGCGATTGTGCACCGCAGGCGGCAGAGGCGGCATACAAGCGCCGCAAAGCAAGTTCAAGCGTCCGAAAGATCAATTCCGCGAACCTTGGAGGGCTGGATGTCGTGTCGGAAGTACCCTTTTCCTGCCCGATTTTTTTTACATCGTTCTTGTTCAGTTCCTACGTTCTCTATCTATATTCCAGTTTAGTCTCGTTTTAGCTTGTTCTCTCTCTCTCTCTCTCTTTTCCTAACTGTTCTCCAGTTAATTGCCCGTGTTGCAAGGAGGATTGCACTCACTCAATCGCCTGCTTGGCTGATAGGCGACTTCGAGTGCCTTCTAGGCCCATCTGTAGACGACCCACTCGATGTCCTCGCTTCATTGAGATTCAATAGGCGTTTATCTCCCTTAGAATTCGCCACGATATCCGAGATGTATCTCCTTCTCTCTCTCTTTTGTTCATATTTTGTGCTAACTTGTAAAAGGTGCCGCTTCCGCCGCAACTGGCAGATCTCATAAATTTCACATTTTAGGTCCCTCCGGGACAACAAATTGTGTCGTCATACTCGAGGCAATTGTGCAAGATTCAGTTTGTGCCGTACCACATTAAGTCCGCGGTGAGATGAACTTAAAGGATGGACCCGATCGATACACCGTTGTACAGTTTCAGTGTGTTCAAACGATATATATATATATATATACAGGATCCATCATGACGGTATGTACTTATTTTAAGGCTTGGTAGAACTTGGCTTGGTAAATTTTTCCAGCGGAAGGAATATGCGGAAGCTTCTTGTTTAGGAGTGAAATTTTTTTTAATCAAAGTACTTATTGTGACTTTTTTCTTTTACATAGTTGTGCAAATTCTACATTCGCAGGAGAATTAGTCAACCCATGAAGGAACTGAGCATACCGGTGTGTTAAGCATAAAAATTTCGCATAATCTAAATGAGACCTAACACAAGCTAGCAAAAGGCAACACACTGGATTAAAGAAAGTCATAAAATGTCGATATGTTATTGTGTTGTACGTTGACGTTTTAACGTTCAGAATCGTACATTTTTGCCAAGACGTTTCCGCTATCTCGTTCTGTTGGGAAAGTAAATTTCTTGCCAAATTCTACCAAACTTTAAGATATGTAAATAAGTTCCGATACACCCTGTTTATTTGTCTAGTCTGGTGGCGTTGTGCATTCGCCTGCGCCTCGCGACTGAAGGAGACACATAAGTGCGCAGGTTCGAGCCCCACTGTTACACATTTGTATTTGTGGGGATCTGTCCATGAAGCAATACTGAAAGGTGTCCCGTGGATGTTAAATCTTGAGTGAGGGAGAGCCCGAAAAGTTTAAATAAATGTTTTTTTGCTAAAGCAGAATCAAACAAACTAATGAACTTTCAAAAGACAAGCTGAAGGTCAAAATGGTAGCAAGTGTGCATGCCTCTACTTTTGATATGGCTTAGTTACTCGAAAACGACGCAACGTAGCACCATAATTTGCGAAAATGATGAGTATAAAACATACAGAACAACTACCTTTATAAATTGTATCCTAACTCCTAAGCAAGACGGTTTCGTCCTCTGCTTCCATTGGGAAAAGCAATTTTGTTTGTCGAGTTCTACCATGCCTTAAAAATGTACATACGGTTATGATAGATCCTGTATATATCCGTCATCTGTTCGATCTATCCGATGACATGAAACATAGGTTTCATGTCATCAGATAGATCAGATGACATGAAACATAGGTTTCTTGTCATCGAACGTATTACCGAGTTGCTTCCCAGAAGCTCAAAACGTTTGCCTGGTTTACAGGCAAATATGCAGTACAAATTGAGCTAAAGCCGTCAGTGTAAAGAACACAGTCGTTCTGTGAATTTTCAAGCACAATTGTTATGAAGTAAAATGCAAATCATCAAAAATGTTTCGACCCAACGCCGCCACTCTGCGTGCAGGATGCTCACTCAGCCCTCTTGTGCCTACCGAGCAGTGAATCAAGTCGTGCACGGCCTAAGTGATTGGTACCAGACCGACATGAGCAGAAAGGCACAGTTCAACAACAAGCAATCACACAGCTCAGCAACAAGCAATCGCACAACTCAACAACTGGCATTAGTTACAGAAGAGAATTCTAAAAGGAGAGCAGCTGCAGCACAAACTCGACACTGCCAAAGGTTGTTGTTGCCAAACACTCGAAGCGTCACCAGAGCTGAAGCACTGATGATCAGTCTGACCAGAAGTGCGATGGAAGTTGACGAAGTGCTAGGAGGGCAATTCCCGACCAGACCCGATTTGCAATGTTGCCACGGGCGGCCAACTGCCAGGACCACTGACAGACAAGGTCAATTTTTAGGTAGAGCTAGACTGGGAGCCTTTAAAGACTGGAACGTATGGCTAGCGACGACGGTAGTTGACTGTTATGAACGGCTAAGCCAATATCTTAATGGCTACGTGGATGTCGACAGGTTACGCGTTGATGTCATATTGGCATGAGGGACGTCGAGTACGGCCTTCTACGGCGAAGAAGCCACAGAGAAATTGCAGGACGTATCATAGAGCCAGTGCAAAACTAAAACTTTCGTTGATCTTCAAATGCAGTGCGGTGTTAACAGAGGTCATTACATATCTGATAAGTGTATCAATGTATTTCGGGTCAAGTACTCCCGAGCAGCAAATGAGGTTTTGGTCCCTGGTGTGCCGGTGAAATCGTTGCTTGCAAAGGTTTAACTAAATGAGACGACCCTCTAACGGATGGAGAACAAAAAAGATCGTGATGATGGAGCGGAAGCGGAAGGCGGAGCGGCGAAGTAGCGAAAGATGGTAAGGCGAGCCAACAGCCGATTTCTGCTTGCCCAGCAAAATAAGCTAAAGAACGCACAAGACACTACAAGTGGTCTAGAAGGCATTTGATCCCCGATCACGACAATGAGCTAGGCGGTTCACGACCAACGGACGGAAATAGAAAGACAGACCCTCAGTTGGCGCCCGCGGGTCCAGGGGGAGCGGCTAACAGCTAAAGTGCCCGTGAGATCAAGTCAAACAGCGGAAGTAGTAGTTGAGATGCGGATTGAAGTACGAAGATGGCTAGTACGAGATACAGGTAGAACCAACACGCGGGCAACGTTATCTCGAACAGCAAGAAAAGCGAGCAATTTGCTCTTAGCAAAACGGGTAGCAATACCGGAGAGCCGCACGAGAGTCAGAGGTGGTCGTCTGAAGACGACTGAAAATAAAAATTAAGTATATTTCGGTGTATTAAATATATATGGTGGAGCTTACTCTATGCCTAAATAGGCTTAGCTAGAATTAAATGTGTTGACCGCAATAGTTGACACCATGTGCTTGCTGGCTGTGCACCAAATGCGTCCAATTAATAGGAATATGGAGTTTAAAATTCAAGAGTGTCCCTAGACCGGATGCGACCGACTCAGAAGTTGTCCAGAGCCCAGAGAAATGGCGGCGTAAGTTTCTCAGAACGTCAACTCTCAAAGAAGTATGGTCAGATAGAAGAGCCCACTGGGTAGCGTCGCAAATATATTCGGTGCAAACAGTTGGTTCTTATTTGTGTAGTTAATTGCACAGAAAAATCCTCCTTACTGTCAACTTTTATTTGGACAAGGCATGATATAGTTTATTATGGCCACAGATGTATTGTTGGTCATCGGAGCGTACATGAAAAGTGTCGCAGGAATTCATTTTGTAAGCTGACGCTAGGCGCATTTGCTACATTGCGAGTCGAATAATAAGTCTACGCTAGGAACGGTATAGACTGGGTCAGCCCTCAGTGACGTCTTGAGAACACGTGAATCATAAGCGTATCAAGGACCTGGGACTTTTCCTACAAGCTTTCTATACTTAGCCATATGCTGCTTCCAGACAGAAGAACAATGTAGCCTCAATCCGATCTTCGAGGTACACGACGCGTCAAGAAAGTTTTTCGGCGGTAGTGTGAAATAGCAGCCGAAGGCTAAAGCTCACAGACAAACGGATAGTGGTTTCAATATAAAATAAACACACACACACATCTAACCGGCAACGCCCTTGAATTGGACTGTACATATTGCAGCCCTACACAGCAAGAATACCAGCAGTGGAACAGCGCATCCATCTGCAGGTGGACCCGGTGGTACCTCAAAGAGAAGCGAACTGAGCCTATCGACTTGCACGTAGGTTCGGTGTAGCATCGTACAAATTGGCTTTTTGTCTGTATATACTGTGTCTATTTACTAATGTCTGTATTTGGCACGGCTCCTAGGGACAAGATCATGTTAAAGTTCGCTGAGTGCAAAGTCTCGCTGAACATGCTTCAGCAAATCAAGGCTATGCTTCAGAAAAACGCAGTGAGTATTGATGACGTGGTGTCCCACCTCCCCCCGTTTGCCTAAACGACCGGTGTCACACCTGGGCGATCTACTTCTCACGTGAAAACCTTGCTGTTTGCAGGTGACCTTGTCATTTTCGGATGAAGTCGTTTTTATCTCCAACAGGCATTGACGAGACTCTCCGCGTACGTACAAGATACCGGCCTGACAATCAGCCTCTGTAAAACGGAATATATGAAATTCCACAGGGGAGGGCGAGTAGCCGAGTCTGACCCACTGCGTACAGGGCCAACCACCCTTGAGTATGGGAATAGCTCCAAGTACTTGAGGGTGGCACTACCTACCAACGGCGGATGTTTTAGAGAGCACATTACGGATAAGGTCGGGCGAGCCTTAGACGCGAGTGCTGACGTGCGCACGCCATCAAGGTATTGCTACAGTCAGCAATGGCCTTGTTCGAGATGACAGTTGCACCTGTTGCACCTCATATATAATTTAAGTAATTTGGGAGCACTTTTACGCGTCGCAACTTAAAATGCTCGATCGTATAAAGCTATCATTTCTCAAACGTGTAATGCGGCTACACTGTTCAACAGGTTAAATTACCTCCTAGGTGGCACGCCGCTATTTATAGAATTTCTCAAATATAGTTTCAACATTCCGACTGCTCCAGCTTACTTGAAGTTAATTGGCTAATTAATATAGGAGCGGAAGATGGCAGAATTCGATCCTGAATATTATGGTACAGGTGCAATGACCAACAACGCATGGAAGGGACTTAACAGGACCAATAGGCACACGTTTTACGGTTCATGGGTTTCACCACATTAGGTTTTCATGTGCCGTGTGATACCTGTATTTGCAGTAAGTGCAGGGACTTTTCCGCTAGGTACCACGCAGCGGTATGCCGAGAAGTGACTTTGTGAGTAAGCCTCGCTCTAATGGGAAGGTATTATTATATGCTGAGGACATCGGGGAGGAGATTATCCTCAGATTGAAAGTATGTGTATATATGTATATATTTTTAATACGGCATGGAATAAATATGGGGTCCGTCTTACGAGGCAATGCGAAAACAGTCTTGTGGACATTAACTATTGACTGAGAGTCAGCCCGAAAAAGTTAGCCACATGGGAGCTTACATAAACTCTAAAATAGCTGGTAGTGACGTTATTTTAACTAAAGTTCCCAAATAGTGACAGCACGAGCTTCGTCCAGTGTATGGACGCTAGTGCTCGCCAGGTATGAATAATTATTGAAATCCTTACATACTGTTCCTTGTGCAACATACATACAACGTCGATGTTCACTCCATGCTGAGTACCATGGTATCTTGCTCGTGTCACCTGGCCCGTGGAGGCTTTCGGTCCGACATAGTGTATGGTGAAATACATGAACTGCAAAACGTACGCTCATGTCTATTCGTCATGTCCATTTCCTTTCATTCTGACTTAGCATTTTCCCTGCGGCGTTTCTTTTTCTATCTCTCTGACTCAATGTGAGCCATTTTTGCTACTGTTCAATGAACAGCAGATACGCCGGGCTCTCTGGGAATGCGAACTGCTCTCTAACCTGTTCTATGAATAGGGGGTATTGGCTGGCAAATAAACCTCGGCGAGTAGCCAAACGTAGCTCTCGATATCCCGTTATTTTCAGTCAGCGACGAGGCTCATAATAACTTCTTGCAAGCAATATTTTTTGAGAGACCTTGACACGAGCCTTTGCTGACGTTAGTGACGCATGGAAACAGTGACAATATTCCTGTGTGTATGTGGGCTGTTACGTTCGTCCTCGCATTCGTTGGCAGGTCAAGTCTTCTACTATTACGTCGTCTGCACACTCCCCGGTAGGTCATTGATCTGAAGGCTTAATCTTGTCAGATTATCTATAAGCTCGACCGTATTATCTGCCGCTATGGGCTTCATGTTTGCGGCGATCTGGTTGATTCGCTCACCCTCTATACAAAACATAATTGTCTTCTGACATATAACTTTCATCTCACTTTATAAGCTGTTGTAAAATACTAGCGCCGCGTAATACTTACTATACGATCATAGGGGATCCTAACTCCGTGAGAACTAAAAGAGCCACACCATACAGCGCTAATGTGGACAGTAGTCTTACTGATCGTTTGACGCCCTCGCAGTTCCACTGAACTATTTCTGAAATTTCGTAGATCCGTTATCAATTAGTAAAGATTAGGCTTCTGCTGTATGGACGGGGATATTGATGCATATCGTTATTTACCGCGGACGCTTCGAATGCTGCAGACGTTCCTTTGCCCTTGCCTCTCCCTTGCGCACCGTAGTGGTTGTTCCTGCCCGTCAGCGTAGTCCTGTGGTGGGCACCTTGCCCCACGTAAGTGTAAACGAGGCTTGTCGAGACGACAATTTAAATTCTAAATCGTAACTCATCAACAAGTTGCCTCTGCAACTAGCTCAGTTGTATCCGAGAGCCATTTCCACCAGTAGACGTTCCCGTGATGGAAAGATGCAGGTGTTGCCTTGGGATGATATCCACGTTTAATTCCTCCTAGCGGGGAATTAGGGTACCGTTCGATTTCCTGCAGCTAGCGCTGAACTGAAGCACCTGGTGACGATCGGTAATCGCAACTATCGCTGTTTGGCATGCATAACTCTACTGAGATCTGCTATCACTCTTTTCCTATCTTTGGGAAAGTCTTCCTTTCTGAGACTTTCTTGCCCTCTGTCTGAGCCAAGCGGGCCAGCACGCACGGCAGCATAGTCGCTTTATTCGCCACCGCTTGTTTTGCCACCGCTTGACAGTGCCGATAACACCTGCGCGCTGATCAGCTGTGATCAGCTGCGCCGGTCGGTCGGTCGGTCGAATGAGTGTTGCTACCTGTGATGCAACACCTAGATGATGTCACTTTATCGGTGCTATCTGGTCCGCTCTTGCTGTTATCGCTGCTCGATATTGGCTACAGCCCGGTATTTTTTGTCTCCGCCGTCCTCTGCCTCAGCCTTAGGCTTTTCCCGCCCGATAGTCCCGCCACTATGGCTGCTAACAGACAAAGTGGAAGTTGCTTGCAGCCTGTGAGTGCGCGAATTCGCAGTTGTGGCAGTTGCAGTAGAGGCGGAGGACGCTACGAGGCTACGCTTCGGCCCGTCGTCATTGATTGGTCCGTCGGTCGGAGTTCCCGCGCTGCTCCAGGCGTGCTCGGGCTCACCATTAAATTGACTGCGCAGTAGCTTTGAGCCTTGGTTGGGCCCCACTGTCACGGCTCACAACGATCATAAACGGGCGCACGGGAGTTTCGTGCGGCCGGTGCCGACGCTAGCAGACGAATATGTGAGCAGCGTACGTAATGTCATCTCGACGTAACGTCGCCTAACATGGCGCCCTGTCGGGAGCTATAGAGTTACTAGCTTCGAGACTATTAGTCACGCTCTGCGTTTTAAATGAGCAAACCGTAAGCAATTGGAGAGCCGACTGTTTACGCTTTTACTGGATTAAAAACAAGAGATTCGGCTCGCTCATGAAGCTCGTCAGCAGGCTAAACCAGTGCCAGCAACTGCACATAATTGTACCATATATATATATATATATATATATATATATATATTGAACAATTATGTGCTACCGGTGGTTCTTGGTAAAAAAAATGTGAATGTTCATATTTCTATCGGCAGCCTATAGCAGCTTGCGAGACCATGAAATGGCAGCTCTCTCTCTCTCTCTCTCTCTCTATATATATATATATATATATATATATATATATATATATATATGGTGCTGAAAGGCGAGATCGAACCTGCCTAGGATCCTAGGAGAGATTCATGCCTAGGATCAGAGTTAAGCCCGGTAGAGCAAGCGGGGTGTAGCATGGTTTATATTGGCGATCTCCACGCCATAAAAACCTTTCTTTAATTGCCTCAATATAATTACGAGATCCTCAGGCCCGTTAAGAGCAACGACGTCGCTGCTGCAAAAACTGGCCTGGTGACTTGACAGAGCTTATTTAAAAAAGCTGACGATTTCGTTCGAAGTTTCTAACTGCCTGCTGGACAAATACCGTAATACAAGAACAGAATTGTTAGCCAAAATGTTGGCATCTTGCAACATGCAGGTGGTACTAAAAACTTAGGAATGCATTGCGCCTCAATGGAGATCTGCACTGGATGTTGCTTGTATGAATACAAAATAAATGTGACGTTACATAATGGCCGCAAAAAGCAACCCTAGCATCTGAATTGCTAGAGTATACTTGAGGTGCCGCTAGCACACAGAGGTCGTACAGACGACTAAAAGCAGATAAATGAAAATGTAAATCCTAAATTGTAACTCATAGACAAGTCGCTTCTGCAACGACCTCAGTTGTTTTTGACAGTCATTTGCACTAGTGGGCGTTCCCGTGAACCATGGAATAATGCACGTGCGTACTGCGTGCCCGAGTGTACCAGAGGTTTTGGCGTTGACGAGCTTTTGCCGTATGCTCGCCGACAGTTATGCAATCCGTGCCACCTCACTGCTCCTCAAGCGTTTATAGTGTCACCCCGAACGGGGAGAGCGACGTCGGTTCTACTAGTTCCTCGTCGTACCGCGGATTTACCAAACCAATCAATATATAAGCTAGGTTGGCTCCAAAAAACACGCACGGACTACGACACCCACAGGTATTTTCCCGCAGGTTTTCATCTGCGGCAACCGCGTTCTACATTGCAGCTGCACGTGATTCTGACAAAACTAAAGCAATTAAGTGCCGCTGCAGGAAAATTATGCGAACAGCGATGCACTCAGCCTATGCTATTACAAGGCCGGTAAAATTCGCACAACTGTTTCCGTATCCGGGAATCGCATTTTGCGCGCTGTCATCCCACGGTGCTGCAGACTCTTAAATGTTGCCGCTAAAAATATTATTATTCTCATTTTATTCACCAAGAACTGGTAGCACATAATTGTTTAATATGCTTCGTTGAGGCACAATACATCTCTATCCGACGTTTTTCAACTGATGTCGGGTCGATTTCTTTGCAGTTTAGGATACGATAACAGCCTATATTAGAGTAACCTTGAAACTGCATGCTTATGCGTCGATTTCGTAACCTTTTTTGGACTTTGACTAGTCTTCCGCTGGCCCTGAGTTCATCGCATTGAACTAAACGCATGCCGTTCAGTGCGGGTTTGTGTTATAAACAAAATTTATATTTCTTCACTATGTAATTCGTTTATGTGTGATGCCGTTCCACGAAATGCATTCCCTTTCAGGATTAGGTCTTAGGTTATATAGTTATCTTGTCACAGTTACATGAGCTATGTTGCTTGCAAGGCTTGAACGAGTCTTACTACTGGCACGGATATCACCACTATATATGCGTCAAGCCAAACTGTTTAAATATTGAACAATGTATGTGCTGCTCTTTGCGACGAAAATTACCAGTGGCGCTACCAGATCCTTGCGTCGGACACTTATGAACACCATTTATAGACTGTCCCAAGCATTTATGGACACCTCACACGACACCGCTACAATCAGCATCAGTATATATATATATATATATATATAATTAGAATGTTTGGCGATGCACATTAATAACAATGTTGTACTGAAATATCTATTTCGGTTGTTTGAAAATGAATGAATTAGCTAGCTCACGTGCATCACGATCGACGAGTACTCCAATGTCATTAATGAACGCAAAAACCGCGACAGGATTCGAGTTAGCAGTCACTTCAGTCGGCGCCAGAGAACGTAAGCTCACCTCGGCTGAACGGGTTGTGGTTTACCGATGGGGTCTGCGCGCCGCCATATTTGTATAGGGTATATCCGTGATGAAGCATTTTCATTCATTCACGCACTTGGGTAGGTACAACGTTGATTTGACGTAGTCGCCGTAGTCGGTCAAACCTACGCAAATAAACTGTATCGAACTTATTTTTCCAGCTTCACACTGTGACGCAATCCAAGCTTGTTTGATTCATCACCAACCACACACGCCAAGCGACCACTATCAGTAGCAATTGAAGTAGCCCCATTTCACGACATGTCCAGTGTTGCCGTGTTCGGGGAACCAATCACTCGGTCTGTTGAAGATCGTATCGACACATCGACCAAAGTCATCATTATGCATCCACAAATCGCGTAAAGCAGCGCATTAGGCCTGTAAACGTGACTGCACAATGTCCGTAGTACACCTGCAAAGGTGTCTGGCTAGAAGACGTACGTCTAGCGACAGACGGGATGAGGCGTATTTGCGCGCCCGAGTTTCCTCAAATCCTTCGACCTAGGCTATAACGCGCCGCGGACGTATCGTACTTAGTTGCTATGGTCCTATATATCTCACTTCCTGTGGTGTCATCGTCGACACTATGAAAAGGCTTTGAGCTTTGCTATGGCGGCCACAATTGTTACTGCTATTCGTGTTGTTGTCGTTGCTGATGGTGGTGCTGCCGCCGCTGGTGCTCTCTGATGCCCGGCCGCCCAGCGGCACCATTATCGGCCTCCTATACTGAGAATCTCTTCATGACGGGCGAGGTGCCGGCGGTAGTGGTGGTAATAGTAATCGTCGTGGTGGTGGTGGTGCTGCTGCTGTTGGAGACGGCGGTAGCCGCCTGTGACCAGTCATGAAGAGCTCGTTGGTTTTGTTGTCGTGGGCGCGGCCGCTGCTGCTGCTGTCGTTGTTGTCTCTGTTGTTGTTGTTGCTGCTACAGGTGTTGTTGTCGCTGCCATTGTTGTTGTCGCTGTCATTGTTGTTGTCGCTGTCATTGTTGTTGTCGCTGTCATTGTTGTTGTCGCTGTCGTCGTTGTTGTCGCTGTCGTCGTTGTTGTTGTTGTTGTTGGTGGTGTTCTTGTCGTCGCTGTCGTTGTCGCTGTCGCTGTTGTTGCTGTTGTCGTCGTTGATATCACAAATGGCGTTGTTGTCATTGTGATCTTTATTGTTGCTGTTGCTTGTCCTCACTGCCAGCAGCAGCAACAGCAGCAGCAGTAGCAGCAGCCTAAACGTGCTTCATCGGGGGGCCCGAGTAGCCATGTCAACACCGATCATGCCATCATCACCATCGTCCTCGCGACGCTGACCGCTCCGTTACCGTTGATTGGCGCATCCTCTGTTCGTCGATCTATCTTCTATAGCCGCTTGGCCGCCCGCGGTCGCCGCAACTCCAAGCAAAGCGACTGCTCTTCTCTGACGTGAGTCTCAACGATCCAACGCCAGCAGCAGCAGCAACAACAACAACAACAACAACAACAACAACAACAACAACAACAACAACAACAACAACAACAACAACAACAACAGCAACAACAATAACGACTCTACAGCCAACTACTACAGTGGCAGTAGCACTGTCTGCGTATATGTACAAACGTGTGCAATACTTGACGTGTCGACTTGTCGTTGTTGAGTTATGTTAGCTGCCCATGCAGCAATGATGATGGTGATGATGCGGGTGGTGATGGTAATGATGAGGATGAGGATGCTGATGATGCCATCGCCGTCTTCGTGCTTCCACAGCAGCATTTATCGGTGTTCTTGGCCCACTAATAATTTTCGTTCATACCGCCGACGAACCATGGCGAATTACAGGCCATAGAGACAACTGGTCTGTTCGGCCTCCGCGTTTTTGCGTTTTGCCCTTTCGCTTTTGTCTACGTTTTTGTATTCCTGAAAGTACAATTACTGTTCAGATTGCCACATTTTTTATACAAGTTGTATATGGGGGTCACCCATTTATTTAGCACTGTTCCACAAACATCAAGCTTATGAATTAATGCACATTATTGCACTCTTCGATGTTGACGTTTAAATCGTGTATGCCTATTAGCGTACACGTCACTCTTCAACAAACCTGAAAAACAGAAGCAGCGCTAAGTTGCAAGATCCTGAACGCCAGTGAATGTTCCCGAATGTCCCGTTCCGGGACACTTCACTTCTCAAAAGCTCAATTGTCTCACCGCTTGCTGTGTGGCTTGTGGCATTATCTTGTTAGGACTAAAGTACACTCAATTTTGTCCAAATTTGACCAAAGGCAATAGGGATCATGCTGCTAAAATGACCACCATTCACAAGCAGAATGAAAAATAGGGCCTAGAAATTCTTTGGGACCAGAGGCTGCATTGTGTCACATGTAACTGCTCTGCGTGAATCACGTTAGGGTTTTCGGTTGGCCAGATACGGCGGTTTTGTTTGTTCACACTTCCATTCAGTTGTAAGTGGGTTTTGTCGGAAACAATCATTTTTGTAAAAAATCGACGTCACGCATCGTCATCGTCTCGGGAGCGTAACTGGCAAAGTTTAACCGTTTCTGATGGTTCGTAGGCCTGAGATACTGAATCGTATCTACTTTGTGAACTTCGCTAAATTTGATCTTAAACTCGGTTGCTTACACTTGGTTGAGCTGCGCGAAAAGCCCACCTATTGGTGACGTCGCCGATGTTTCCGGACATCGTTCGACACTGTCGGGCACAGCGGCCATATTTTTCAGTTGAACAGCCGAGCCAGAGCGAGTAGTCTTCCACGGCTTCGCACATCGCGTACTGAACCTGTACTGTGAAACGCTTGTCCAAGTTTACCGGTTCACCCGACAAGGCCGGTTACGACGACCGTAAATTGCAGACAGAGCTAGCCAGCATGTTCGTACAGAGTTTCCGTTTGAGCGATAAATGTTTACAATCTCTACGCGTTCTTCCGTTGAGTGACGCTCCATCCTGGATTTTGCAGCCCTACCCCGTTTCTGTTTACGAAGAAAGCAGATTGCGGAGAGGGCAGGGCTCAGCGCGAGAACTTAACGTAACCCGCCTAAAAAAGAGTTAACTTTTTGTGAATTGAATACGGAAATATGCCAGGTGATTATTCGGGGTATTCGGGGGTTATAGTATAATTAGAGTTGAAATCCAACAAGAATTTGACAAAGGTAGTGTATTCAATGTCCGAAAAGTTGGCGTATGGTACTGTATGAGATAATCATGACTTAGTAGAATAAATAGACTTATCTTCATCGGTACGGTCTGCGATCTTGGGAATCTTCTTCCCATGCAAGCGACGATATCCGATCTAACGGGGTGAGCAAATTTCTCAGCACATTTACAGGCGCTTTTACCATATATATATATATATATATATATATATATATATATATACAGCTAGCTAATTGTGGTATTTACCATAAGAAAGTCGGTGAAGCCGGTGTTTATTTAATTGTAGTGCCTTACAAAGCAAAAAATAATTGACCATCAGGTAGCACCGGCCAGAGCAAGCATGTATGACACGCGTATGTATTAACAGGATTTTTTAAATAAAGACAAAGACAGGGTTGTGCGGTTGCACAGTTTGGGTAGTTTGGGTTGTTTATCAAAAATTGTAAAAGTGCGGATCGACTTGTGCATCCGCGCTAATGCAACAGAGGTGAATCACATTTTAAAGGCAATATATATATAATTTTTTTTTCTTTAATTCTTGTAACTTTCAACGTGAATTACTCAACGAAAATGCATTGTATGACGTTTAAGTTCTCGGTAAATAAAAATTGTTGAAAAAGATGAGTCAAACAACGAGACAGAGAATCACACTCAGCAAGGTCCAAGGAATGCTTCGTATGAGCGCATTTCACACAAGGTAAGCCCATTTATATTACCATGAAGAATTCTATACAACATTGGGTGAATTTGTTACAGCGCGCTAAATAACAAAACATGCTCGCAAATGTACACGCCTGCGAAATAGTCCACCAATACAGCGTATTCATAATACATAACAACTTAAAATAAAAAAATTAAAAAAAAAGTATAACTATCTAATCTGAATAGGTGTTTTCCGACTTAAAGCACAACAATTCCAATTCAGGGTATACCTAGACCATGGCCTTAATTCAGACTGTGAAATTAAAAAACATTGCTTTACTTCGCGGACGAAGAGATGTTCCGTTGTAAGGCATCTAATGATTTTGGGAATGCAGATCCAGGTTTCAGGCAGACGACATGCAAATGCGAGTTGACTAGACTTTAAAGACACTGAGGGCACTGTAAAATTTGTTGCACGCCTTGTTGATAATCTGCTGGGGGTAGGAGCTATTGGAAACGCAGTCTCTGTAGGTACAATAGCTCCCAAAATTGTTTATATCAACATAGAAACCTGTAGCGTGTATTTATTTCCATCGTGAGTAGGCTAAATCGACGGATCACACCTGGAACGGAATCCCTTCGCCAGCTAGAAAAAAATGACTTTAAGTGCGTCATTCTGTTTTACTCTGGCTCTTCGAAGAATTCCACCATTGTTGCCACCACAAAAAGATAGCACAGCATAGCACTGGTTAGAACATGGCTTTGTACGCCAGAGTTAAGACCTCTGTGGGACCCCAATCAATTTCATTCAAACATGGCATAAATAATACAACATAGCACTTAGGCACAGTATAATCAATATGGCGATGCCGCCTTATGTTTTCATGGAGAACGAACCCAGGCAGCTAGCGGTCTACAAGCCCTCAATGTTCTAAGGTTTAGCTGGACTCTAAATAAAACACAAAACTTAGAAGCGCAAGAAACATACGAGAAAAAACACCCATAACACATCGACCCTAGTTTGCCATAAGACGGTACCAAGGATCTCGGAAACAGAGACATCAAATAGTGAAAATACATCCTTTTTTATACTTAAGGTTTCCATATACTTGCTCTTCTGAACATGAGCGACTGTAGTAATATATAATAATAATAAATCTCACGTATCAAATTGGCGACTTAGCTCGTTTGCAATTTCAGCCGGGTCTTCAAAGGTTTTATCGTTGTCAAGTAACATTGCGGACGGCAAGTCCACTAAACCGTGTCTCCCTTCACAGAGTCCGCTGATGAACTTCTAGAGGTAAGAGGAATCGACTCGCAAGAATTCAAACCGATTACGACATAAGTCTGTCTGTGCGGCAAGAATTGCATTGAGATATCGACCACGACTGTTGAAGTAGGCGGTTTTCGAGTCCACTGATTTCATCTTACAATGTATGCGGTACATCTTATTAACCCTGCGACTGTAGCCGTCGTTAAGCTAGAGAGAAAGAAAAGTATCCGTTTTGCACAGACTATCAGGGGCAGGAAAGTCCACAAGGTCAAAGGTATTTTTCGTATCTAAGAAGCATGAAATATATATTATTATAAATATATACACATTTGAAACTCTGTAAATTAGACACGGCATTGACGGGAGACCGTCAATAGTAGTTGTCCGCCAGCTTTATGTGTATCTTAAACTAAAGATAGGGCAAGATATGTATGACCAGGCGTTGATAAACGTAAAGAAACAAAACTTTAAAAATCCAGTATTTCCGGTGATTTTATTGTAACCTACGAATGCGTGTATATATACGATATAGATAAAAATTACGTAATTAGAAGGATGGGGGAGTTTAAAGTAGTAAATCCGATAAGTTAACGCTGGTGAGCTGAGTGTATTTCGATAGAGAGCCCGTTGGCGTTGTGTGGTTCACTTATAAATATAAGAGGGGCGTTTAATTAGATCAGTTTCAAAATTTCAGTCAGTTAAACATATTGTCGCTCCTTTTAGGTGAAGGTACGGGAGAGTAAACTAAGTCCGCTATGTTAATTTTAATTGTATTTTTAGTATTAGTCTTTTTGTATTAATAATTATGAAAAACGCAAAATCAGTGGAGCGACGTGATCCGTGTTGGAACAGATCTCCCGAACACCCTCTGTACGCAAAGCGCTAATCACGGACGGAGTTTTTGAGATAACGACACATGTATATAGTCTACTTCACCAGAACATCAGCAGCGATATTCTATTCGATCAAAATGATCCCGGCGGGATGAATTCGCTAAGGAAGTCCTGATTAAATTTAACAACCCCATTGAAGTTGCCGATCTCCACCCAAGCTGTGCCGCCACAAATGGTATCTAAACACAAAATGTTTTTATTGAATAAAAGTATTGCACTGTGGATCAAATTATTGGGCCAGGTTTCCTACACAAATATGAATAATAACAATTTTTCCGGATACCGGATAAAGCACTTCAGTGTCTGCCTTGTTCTCTTCCATCCCATCTAAATTTGGGGCTGAGAATGTGGGTGAAGTTGCGGCATTGTGCGGTTTGCTCCGCAAATAAATAAATAAACATATATATATATATATATATATATATATATATATATATATATATATATATATATATATATATATATATATGTCCTGTAACCTTAAAATTAAGTAAATGAATTATCCAATACATACATTGAAAATAAAATATATATATATATATATATACACAGGATAATACTTCATTATTATGTACCTTCATCAATACTGCTGCTGCTGCCGCTGACAGTCCTTTTGGTGGAGGCCTCATCAAATAGTCATCCGCTGAGACGCTATTGCGTAACTTCATTACGACTGCCTCTGCGGCCCTTTCCCAGACTCCTTGACGTCAAGGTTGAGATGATTCACGCTCCATTGCCCGCCGCTTGCTCGACGGTGGGTGGGACGAATGGCAATGGGTTAGCTCCGAGCTATCAGAGCGCAAGGGTGCCTTAGGCCGGGGTGGTGGCTGCGGCGGCGGCGATGGCGGCAGGAGATCCCCAATGCTTTCCAGTGAATGGCGCTCTGTCTGCCCGAAGGCTTCGGTTTGCGGCGGTGGAGTCGTTTTATCGAGGCTTGTCTCATGGCGGAGCCTTAGTAGGATCTTTCTGCCTGCCTCTGTGGGGAGCAAGAGTCCGTGACATAGGGAGAAGCAAGGGGAAAGGAAGGTCGGGGTATAGGGAGGAGAGATGAATGGATGGCGCAGCCTTGGCCTTGCGCACGCACGCAGGGCTGTCCCGGAAGCTTCGTCGAGCAAGTGTCACGGAGGGTCCTCGTCCATTCATCGCTGCAACTCACCTCCCCGCTTGCAGAGAAAGAAGCGGCGGAGGAGCCCGTGACCCAAATTCGGTTTATGCGCCGAACTCAAAGAGTGCCCGCTGTCATAACGGTCATTTAGGCCATTTAGACGGTGCGCGAGCGAGCCGGGACCGACTACGGGCTCCCGGGCTACCACACATGCCCGGTCAGCGTCCTTACGCGAACAGTGTGTGACGCAAGAGTCCTCTCCGGGGCGCGAGCAGAGAACGGGGACTTTGCGCCCCTTTCTCAGCTGGGTAGCTTGGCAGGCGTCGTGGATGAAATAGCCGTCTATATGTGATCAAGATAAGCCGCATAGACGACCAATAAAGGTAAACGCGCGGGCAGCCGCTTTAGGTGCGGTCGTAGCTAGTAGTCTTAGAGTATGTAGAGGGACTTTCGAGAGACTTTTATCGTCCGTTTTTACATTAAGGCCCTTGCTGGGAAGAACGAGTGGTCACCGGTTCTAACAATTTTTCACCAGCAACTGAAATTGGCATAACGCCGCTGTTGTTTTGCCAATTGTTTGCTTCTTTTTGGCATTTGCCGTGCGACCTAGTTTTACTATTCAGAGTTGCTGTTGCGTCTTAGGTGCAAAACGCCTAAAACGGAACGAGTGGGTTAACCCTGACATTGAAGGAAGTGCGCTCTGAAACACGCATCACGAAAAACAAAATCAGGCTAGCCTTAATGGCATGTCGACCGCGCATATACTGTATACATGCGTTTTATATTTACTCAATTTCCTTGTTCAACTAGATCATCATATCACGGCACGAATAAGAAGAATCGTTTTAAACAAAAGCATACTGGTAATCAGGATTTTTGATATATATATATATATATATATATATATGTGCAGGATCATGTATATCAATATGTACTTATTTTGAGGTTTGGTACAACTCGGCAAGAAAATACCTTTTCCCAATGGAAGGAGGGGGCAGAAACGTCTTGTTTAGGAGAGAGAGTCATATTTATAAAAGTAGTTATTCTGTCTTTTTTCTCCTACATAGTTGTGCAAAATCTACGTTTGCGGGAGAACCATTATACCGGCGTGTTCGGCAAAAAAATCTGCACAATGGAAGACACTTCACTAGCTTGCGTAGCGAAAAGCGAATAACCATATTAAGGGAAATCATAAAAAGTCGATATGTTACGGTAACGCTTTTACGTGAAAAATCGTAAAATGTTTCCATTATGACCAAAAATGTACGTCCAAAAGACAACTCTCACGCAATAGTCAATTTAATGCCCACCATTTTCGTATTAAAGTAAAGGTGCTGCGTTACGTAGTTGCCAAGTCACTAAGTTTTTTCGACAGTCATGGTTGTTATGTTTTACGTGCAAGCTTTCAAGTTCAGAACCGTAAAATTTTGTCAAGACGTTTCCGCCTCCTCCTTCCATTAGGAAAAATTATTCTCTTGCCGAGTCCTACCAAACCTCTAAATATGTACCTAACTTTCTCAAACACCCTATGCAAGTATGCATGCCTTCGCGTTCAATATGGCTATCGAAGCTTAGTTACGTGACAATTACGTAACGCATCACCATCACTTTGGTACGAAAATGGTGGGTATTAAATTTGCTATTGCGTGAGAGTGGACGATTTGTCACGAAAAAGCGTTAACGTAAGACATAACAACATATCGACTTTTTATGACTTTTCTTAATCTGGCTATTCGGTTTTCGGTTCGTTCATGCGTTGACTGGTTCTCCCGCAAACGTAGATTTCGCACAACTATATACAAGAAAAAGGCAGAATAACTACTTTTATAACGTTCACTCTCTCTCCTAAAATAGACGTTTCCGCCCCTCCTTCCATTGGGTAAACTTATTTTGTTGCCGAGTTCTACCAAACTTAAACTAAGTAGCTCTTGATATGAATGATCTTGTATATATATATATATATATATATATGATTGATTGATTGATTTATTTGCTTGATAGGTGTGTGTACCTATATCACCCCTTTATATCAGGGGCGCATAACGCTGCAGCTATTAATGATCTATGTTGTAGTCCGCCGTTTTTTGCCTTTTTACTGCCGAATTACTTATCTTTGAATCCCTTCTAACTTTCTCCATAAACCCGAGCTATGCACTAGAACAGCGTTTCCAAAAGTCAGCCCTGGAACATAAATTGTCTTCCAAATGTCTCTTGTAACTACATATCTATTGAACCCACATAGACTCTTGCACCTCATCGAATTCCTACCCCTGTCTGCTTTCTTTATTTTTAATATTTCTTTCATTAATTCTCCCTTGGACGCTATAGTTACACCTAAATATTTATATTGATCCCGATACCCTAACTCCTTTCCCTGCAATCTTAGCTCCCGCCATTGTAACCCCCGAAAACACCAAAACAGCGCTCTTCTTTTCATTAAATATCATATCTAGCTCATCTGCTGCCTTCCCACACGCATCAAGCATTCCTTGAACCTCTTCTACGTTCTTTGCTAAAATAACCATATCATCTGCTAACAACAACAAAAGAGGAATTCTAATGAAGGTTTCTTTTTCACCGATCTGCCACCCCAACCCGGTGTTATTTACCTTTCTAGCGATTCTTTCTATATATATTAGAAAAAGAACTGATGATAAAGGGCAACCTGGATATTTTAACTATTTGATTCAGTAGAAAAATATGGTCGTCTAACCTATATCCTTTTCTAAACCCACATTGCCATTCCCAAATTTTACCATTCGCTTCTAACTTTTCTTGTATCCGGCACCTAAAAATTTGCATGAAAATACGGTACGTAATCGGTGTAATAGTTATGGGTCGTCTATTTCTGAAATCATCGTTATCGACAACTTCCTTTGGCAGCAAAGATATCCTTCCCTTACGCCAACTTCTCGGGATGCTACCTCCGGCAAAGATGTCATTAAAAACTTTGGATAAATAACTTATGTAGTTCTCTCCCAACGCATTTACAATCTCCATTGTTATTCCGTCTACCCTGCATGCCGTCTTCCCTTTCGTTCTTCTAGTAACTTGTTCTATTTCTTCTACCCCTGTGATTATACCTGTATTTATTCTTGACCTTCCTTCACTACCTCTATTACTAATAAAAAATAGTGCTTTTACTGCCGCATTCATCTCTTCTTTTGTGAACACTTTTTGATGCTCAAGGTTAGTCATGCTTTTCCCTGCATTGACTACATATGCCCATAATCGCTTTACCCGTTGTCCCCTTGGAACCCCTAATATACTATTCTCCCCTCTTACGCCCTTAACTACTTTATAGCATTCATCATGTATATCACACAGTATTGTATGCATTTTATCTAGATCCATCTCTATGGTGTCCCCTAAAAGTTGTTTAATTTCATCTATTTTATGTGCCCAATTCTGCTTGTCCATTATCTTTTTGTCTAATTTCAACTTATTAGTAGCTCTTCCCCGTCCCGTAAATTCCACCAAATTATGGTCACTGCCAATGTTCCATTCTTTTTCTTCATCAACAATCATCTCTCCCACCCATTCCCGTATTTTTCTATTGACCATAATATAATCTACACATGATTTCCTATTTCCTTGACTATACGTATATTTTCCAACCACTACTTTATCTAAATTAAGTATATTTAGTCCTGCCGTTGATACCCATTGTAATAACATTTTCTTTTCCATATCCTCTCTCCCGTCTTACTGATGAATGTGGGCGTTCATATCTCCAAGGCACATATTTCCCATCCCCCCACTATTTGCGACCGCCTCTGTTAATCCACTGTACAGTTTTTACTTTCCTCTAACGTATTACTCGGCGCCCTGTATACCCCTATAATTCTTGTTACCCCGCTAAGCCCTTCAATATCAACCACCACCAAATCTTTCATTTTTAATTTACTTACTTCTCTACTTATTATGCTTTTTTAATGAATATACATATATATATTTATATATATATATATATATATATATATATATATATATATATATATATATATATATATATATATATATATATATATATAGGCACGACCAGTAAACCTCAGGGAACGTACCTCCTATACTGTATTGTGGGGTCCTGGCTTTTTCTTGTTAAATTGATTCAAAAAGTGTAACCCTTCCATTTTCATACTTATTTTCTTTAATGATCTTTGAGAAGATCCAGGCGCTAGTGCCCGTCTGTGCCATATCCCATACATAGAGCATTACTGCAAGACATCTTGTGCTTTCATCTTCTACATTTGCTGCTACAAGCGATTTTTTTGCTGCTACAAGCGATAGAGTTAAATATGTCACCTTGTTCCACAACATGTTGTTGGGTATTAGTAATACTTCTATGTCTTACAATCTTTCGTGGTCCTGTTTCAGTCGCCATGGTGCCAGACATTAACTAAATAGGTGCCCTCTTCTTGACGCCCCGTCCCGTGTGACTACAGCGCGTTTTGTGGAAAAGTATGATCGGCGGATACATTTCTCCACCCCATTCTAAACGCACTGTGAGGGGCTTTTCCAGCCGCAGACTTCAAGGCGCCAAAAACAAAAAATCTTAGTGTAGCGCTGTGTAGTAGTGAGACCAGGTAAAATCGCGACATAAGCAAGCAGCTTGCACAGTTCGTATCAGGCGCAGGTTCTCAACGCCTGGCTACCGAAGCCGCGAAAGCCGCAGCTAAGTAAGATGGTCTCGTTTTCCCTGAGGGAATACAATTTGGAACTGGTTGATTGACTAACCATTAAAGGTATGGGTTTTAGATTCGATTGTTTTCATATAGCTACCAGCCTGCACGTGATACACATGAAATTCCTAACCTGCTACTCATTAGTGTAATATTAGTACTAATGAGCTGTCGTAATACTATCATACTAAAATATTACTGTGCTAGCAATCAGGTGCGAAGCGTATTCGTAACCTTCTGCAATTCAGCATATTGCCTCCTGAAATCAAGGTTCCATAAGTTTGATTGACTGATTGGTTTATTCGCTTGATACGTGTGTGTACGCATATATATAACATAACAAGTATATATAACATAACATAAAATCACCTTTATTGTCACATAAATGGCGTGTGGTACAATTATCATGGTCATATATGTACTTCTGAATGAAAAACGTATATATATATATATATGAAATCTTACGAGGTTGTAAAATATATAGGACAACCTTTATTGAATGCTGATACGTTCCTGCGGATTTCAGTTATCGCGCACCTCTCTCTTTCTCTCTTTGTAACTTTTTGTCTTGATCTAGTACGCACAGTTGTGCCTATTTGCTTCTGTTGTTTCTGATCTAATCATTCTTATCTGAGGTACATGTCCGTAATACAACTATTGAAACAACATATATTTCAATTTATCTCGCCACCGCCACGTTTTAATTTTTACCAATCGCACTACCATCAGCGCAATGACTAGTAGATAAGATTCGCTATACGGGTGTTTTTATTTACTATTAACTAAGAAAAATTGACACACACATTTTAGACCTTATTCTTTAATACTTATTAGTCTTAAGCACACATATTGGTTTTCCCATGGTCGTACAGTCTCTAACCTGAAAATCCACCCATTTAATTGGCATTGCAATGTTTAGACTCGGAATATTCTGCAAGTGCTTAACTGCTTAGTGATCGACAGATTAGCACAAAATATTTTTACAAAAAAGATACTCATGTTTTTTTCCCGTCCAAACTGCTTTCTAACTTAGTTGTTACTCGTAGGTTTTCATTGGAATTCATGACGGAATATTTGACACAACCCTGTTCAACCGCACATGTCACAAACACTACCAAACTTACGCATGTAAAACACAAAGCGCATTGCGTCAAGATCTAACGCTAACTATTTCTGACGTTGGCTGGTACATGGCGGGTTTCTCCCGCGCGCTTAATAATAAAACACATTGTCTTTCATTGTATAGAATAAACTTATATTATGAATGTACTATGTAATAATAAACTAAAGTAAAAAAATACAAGTAAAATCAAATTTTGACGTCCTACAACAATGTAGCTCCTATGCCGACCGCTTGGGTCGACCACACGGCATGCGATATTCCATGTTTGACGAATTAAATTCCAATACTCGAGCTCGTCTCGCACGCGAGACGCAACGAGAAAAGTTTGCCACAGCGCGCCACTCCAACCACGCTCCGTCAGCCGACCTTATCTGTCTAGGTCAACCTGCACGCGCTGCCGCATCGACAGATAGCAAGCGTCCGACGCAGCAGTCGCTCAACATGATGATGGAAGACCTCCATTGCCACGGAATAGAGGAGAAACCTCGGAGTTGGTGCGTTCCCGCGGAGAAAAATCGATTTTGATGAAGAGATGCTTCTGACACGCAATATACCACCACATGGCTTGCGTCTAGCGTACGCCCTTCCTCCCCCCCCCCGCCCCCCCACTGAGAACGCGTACTCGGCCAGCAAACTCCGTGATTGTTTTTCATCCCATTGGCTTTCTGACTCATTGCCGCATAGATGTTTTTCTCATAGGCAATTTTGATTCAGTCAGGCTGAAGGCAGAACGATCATCTTGACGGAACACAACCAGTTCGAGGCTACTCGCATGCGCAGTCCACTGCTGTTATATATTTCTAGATGTATAAAATCCTCTCCCAACAATCGCCGCGTTGAATTTTCTACGCGGCGCATGATGCAGGCCTGCATATGCAGCAGAAAACCAGTCGAAGCACCTTAGGGAATTTTTTTTTAATTTGAGACGAGCACTACCCCAGACGGAGTTCCTTCTATTGTGTTTAAGCAGCGTTGACTATTGCTATGTCATCAGTTAGGATTAGTTGAAATGTCAGCGATCGCTTGAAGGCTCGATAGTACCGGACAGTTTTTTTGACGGCGATGGCTAGCCCAGTATACAAGTGGCAGATCTTTACATCTAAGAATTGATCGCCAAAGAACAATTTGCGCGCACTTTTTATCGTAGGAAACTCACTATCGTTGGGTTGAATATGTTTGCGCATCAAGATGTTTTGACGTCATTATTTTAAGGTCAGCATTTTAAACTCTAACGTACAGTAAACTAATTAAGTTGCTGCCTGCATTTAGGATAGACATCAAAATAGTTGATTGTATAGACGTCCTCTGGCATAAGCGGATTGTCCACGTACGTGTTCACGAAGCCCTGTCTGAGAAAACTGAAGTTACCTCCGATTACCCGCAATGAGCCATCCTTGAACAACTTACGTTCATCCTTCACATCAACTACAAAACAATATTATTTCTAAAAGTGCACAATATAAAATATATGCAGATGATGTAAAATTATATGGAAAAACGGAATCGCCTAATGGCTTTAGAAAACGTTAAATGAGTGACACAAGTGGTCCATATCTCGTCATCTGAAACTGTTGGTGGATGAGTGCATTGTACTTCATCGTTGCCATGGAAATGCATATTCCAATTATTCAAAGTACAGCCATACCAGTTGTATAGATACAGGGTCTATCATTGGCTTATCAGGTTTGGTAGAACTCAGCAACGAAATAACTTTTTCCAATGAAAGGCGGAGGTGCAAACGTCTTCATTAGGAGTGAAGATGAAGTTTATAAAAGTAGCTATTCGGCCTTTTGTCTCCTACATAGTTGTGCAAAATCTACGCTTGCGGAAGAACCAGTTAATGTACGGAGTAACCGATTTTGTCGGCGTGATCGGCCGAACCTTCTCTAGAATTGATAATACCCGACGCAAGCTAGCGAAAGGCGAATAGCCAGATTAAAGAAAGTCATAAAAAGTCGATATGTTCTTATGTATTAGGTTGAAGGTTTAAATTAACAATTTGCTGTTACGACCAAAAATTTACGCTGAAACAACAGTTCTCGACCAATAGAAAATTTAATGCCCATTATTTTTGGACCAAATGACGTTGCTACGTTACCTAATTGTTGAGTAACTAAGCCTTTTCTTTAACGCTCTGACAAGCAAATTTTAGACGCTCGTAATGGGCTAAGTTGCCTGTGGCACGGTGTCGTCTAAATGCATCTATCGTCATCGCGTTCTCGTACTGGATTTATATAGGCTTTCTCCAGCAGATGTATGTAGCAGCAGGGTAAGACAACCACGTCCAACAAATACAACCAGCAATGCCGGGGCTCGAACTTGCGATTGTTTTGCTAACCATGGTTGCCATGGTAACGCCCCGTTTCGAACGGTGCGTTAGCCGCCTAAGCCACCGCCGCTACCTTTTCGATAGCCATATCGAAGTCGAAGACATGCATGCTTGCTAGCATTTTGGCCTGCTTCAACAAAGGTGTATGAGAAAGTTAGGTACATATTTTGAGGCTCGGTAGAACTCGGTAAGAAAATATTATTTCCCAGTGGACGGAAGGGGCGAAAACATCTTAGCAAATTTGTACGATTCTGAACGTGAAAGCTTTAACGTAAAACATAACAACAATAGCTGTCAAAAAAACTTAGTTACTCGCCAGCCACGTAATGCCACACCATCACTTTGATTCCTTCATGCGTTGACTAGTTCCCCCGCAAACGTAGGTTTTGCACAAATAAGTAGAATAAAAATTGCAGAATAACTACTTTTTTAAATGTTATCCTTACTCAAGAGGTTATCGCCCCTCCTTCCATTAAAAAAATTATTTTCTTGCAGAGCTCTACCAAGCCTGAAAACAAATACAATTACTTTAGATCATTTATGCATGCACTCAATCTCGACATGCCCGCCGAAGAATCTTATTTACTCCGCAACCACGGCTTGCATTGCCATAGGTTTGGTACCAATGATCGTCGTGAAATGCGCATTTGCTTGAATGTGTTAGTTTTAAGCGCTGTGAAAATGGTTGTAGGGCTATGCATTTGAGGTATTGGGCGTGAAGACTAATAAAAGAACTTAATTTTTGCAAATTCTCTTCTAATTGACCATGTCGCATGTTCTGGCCGGCGATATATGTTCTTCAAGGAAGCAGAATTTTCGCGGATATCAAATGCATAAAATGTGCTATTGCGAGACAACCAGTCCTTCTCTACAGAAACTTGACACAACGTGGCGAACACGACGGTGAGCTTGGTTTCGGTATAGAAGAACTGGTTGTCTCGCAATTGCACATTTTATGCTTCTATGTTGGACAACAAAGACAAATTTTGCTCGCACTTCGAAACAAGACGTCTCAGAGACCATGTTCTATTGGAAAAACTGTTTGCTTTAACGAGCTCTACAATTCTTATTATCGATCTTCAAACCGTCCTAAAACACGCCGTATATATATTATAACGCCCTGTGGCTCAGTGTTATATTGCATGTATAATTTTTAAAAGCACTTAGGTTAAACACGTAACCAATTATATGACGAATTATATGGTTTTTTTGACACTTTTAAACACGGAATTGTGCGTCGTCGCTCTACGTACGTACAACTATTAGGAATGACAAACGATTGGGCCTTGTAAATAAATGCCAACGAAGACTTTCATTGTATATATTTTGATCAGAAGAGTGCATCTTTGACGTTTGGATCATAGGCTTCTTACTGACAAGATGAAGACGCTCCAGGTCCATTTCAATACTCGTAAATGGACGTGTTGCTTTTTCGAGCGGCAAATACCTTGTGTTGTGTGTGCGAATATTGTGCACAAGCCTTTGGTGTAATAATATCAACGTATCTTACATTTTCTGCACATTTAAGAGACCCAGTAAAATCAACAGATATACTTGTGAACATGCTGTTCCGTTATTTTATCATTAAGGACCCAAATGTGTATATTCGCTGTATATAACAATTGTGCTATCCAGACAGTTGTATTGGTCACCTGTCTGGAACCCTGGAACTTACGCAAGCACATAGGCACAATTAAAGGTGTTTAGAGAAGATTCCTAAAAAATGCTCTGTAGAAGATGTGATATCAAGCCGAATGCTGTAAACATTCCTTCGCTTATTGGCCGTTTCTTTGATGTGATAATGAACAATCGTAGAAGCCAAAGACTGTTTCTACTAAAATGCATTGCAAGACTTGAAAAATATTTTTTTCCAAACAATTCCATTGCATTCTATTATGTATATAAATGTGTGTGTGTGTGCGTACTACATTTCATTTTAGGCACATTTTATACTGTCACAATAACAGTAACACCGTAATGACTACACCATTGGAATGGATACCACGTCAGAGGGAGCCGGCCCTGTCATTGGTTTGCTTGAGCTTGGCCTTATAGTCAACGCGTTCTGTAGCTCGTCAACTCAATATGAAGCAATCAATCGCTGGCAGAGTCTACCAACGGCATCAGCTCGTGGGCAGTTCCCATCGAACGTCGAGTTCGGACAGGATTCGCTCAGGACGACCGCCGCGCGTCCCTTTAATGAATATTTAGCGAAATCCCCGACCTTTTGCTGTCCGGTGTAAGCCGACAGCTCAGCTCGGTAGCGCTCTCCGGCTGGTTGTTAGTGCGGAACGCACTGTGCGGCGAAGACTGCATAACATGAATGTTAGACTCTGCGGGCCCGCCAGCAAGCACGATGTCGGTTTGCGCGAAATCACGATAATGAGACCGTTGACCATTGGCGGACAGAGCGTTATTTTTCTTTTTTTTTCGGATGAGACCAGGATGTCCCTCTACGGTAACGATAGACACGGGCACGGGTGTGCCGGCGACGAGGCGAATCGTTTGCGCTAACATGTATTGTGGAGCGTGTCGCCTTTACAAAACCGACGGCGGTGGTTCAATCATGGTTAGGATTGTAATATGCTTTGGCAACCGAACTGAACTCGTGGTGAGATTCGAATTCGAACGTTGACGTTAGATTCTGACGTGCCGCCGCGCGGTGGCTTATGCAAAGATGACCACGTCATCTTCATGCGCGGTAATTCCAGGCCGCACACCGCTGTACTTATTTGGGAAACCTCGCAGAAGCGGGAATTGGCTTGGCTGATTCATGGCCAGCATGTTTTCCCAGCCAGAATCCGATCGAACTGTGTATGGAATGAGCTGAAGCGACGACGAGTTATAGCCAGAATTTGCCAACTCCAGCAACATTTCCTCCGAGCTCGTGAATGCTACGCGCGAAAAGCGGTGAAATATCCCACGGCAATTCATTGATGAGTTGATTTGATCAATGTCAACTCGCAAGGGAAACGTTACTAGTGTACGCGGATACACTCATATAAATTAATTTCACAGTTACCACAAAATCATTCAAGTATGCTTTAGAGCTGAGTTGTTCGTAAATTTAATGGCGTAGTCGTTCTTAATAGGTCATTACATTGTGAGTACAAGGTATGTTAAAGTGGCCCGACATATATATATATATATATATATATATATATATATATACCCCGTGCACACGTTCTCGGGAGCCAAATGTCGCTCCATTTGTATTCTTAATAAACATATACTATATATAGAAAATATTGTGATGATTTATTAATCATTTACAATACGTTTGCACACTCGGCAGTGCTCGCCTTAATAAAAATGGTAATAAAAAGGTGTCACGTGAAGTTAAGAATCAGTTGTCCGTGTCCTTGCTTGATGGTAGCCCCCGCTCTTATGGATCCGGTGCGAGCGATATATCCTCAAGGTTCCTTGCAAAGTTAAAACGGTGAGATCCATAAGATTCCTCTTCGTGACGCCGAGCCCCAAGAGCGTCCTCGCAGATTCGGAGTCCCATACACCACTCATAGAGATAGTGATGGATCCGAATCTGCGAGGTTTTTGCGGGTAGGGGAGCGCCGCTCTTAGGAACTCGACGTCATATTTGGCGATCTTGTCTTGCCGTGCTTTTGCCGGTTCGGGCCGCAAACCTCGGCATCTAAAACCCAGACCTCGGTAGGTGTTGTTATTACGAGGTCGGGCTTTAGACCCGGTGCGCCCGGTCGACGGAATACTCGCTCACGAACCACCTCATGACCCCTTTCGCGGAGAAGACGCGCCACGCGATCACAGACGTCGTCATGTCTCTTTGTGGTTTGTTTGTGTGTTATATCGCACATCTGAGCGACATGAGCCAACGTCTCAGGCGCATGACACCCGTGCCTACAACGTTTGTTGTAGCCCGGGCGTCCCCTGGCCAATCTGGCACGCGTTGGTAGTGCGTTGATCCTGAGCTTTAGTAGGTTTAAATACTCTTTACCAGATAGGTAGGGCATACCCTTAATCCAGTAATGTACAAAGGGCGTTTCGTGTGCTTTTTTAAAATGTGCCCCATCGAACGTGTTGTGTAGTTGTTAAGACCAGTAATCGGTCTCTTGTGTAGCGGTCTCAATGGAGGTTCCCAAGCGCTCGCAAAGAAGTCTTGTTTTCGCAAGATCTTTTTTAAAGTGCTCGGTGGTTAGCATCCATTGGACGCCAAGGTGCGTGGAGTATTGTAGTGCTGTCAGGCGGGAGAGGCGGATTCTGGGAATGAATGTTTGGAGGCAGGGGATGTCCAGACCGCCGTGTGCTGTGTGCGTGTACAGGTAGGCGTTCGGCACCGAGTTTTCGAGCTTAAGCCATTTCGACTTAACAACCTTTCTGATCTCTTTATCTAGGTCACTAAGGAGTGCGTAAGATGGTCTGGGACCGGAGACCAGTTTATATAGGAGACGGGGAATGAGAAAGTCTTTCAAAAATATGAGTCTTTGATGGGGTTTAAGGGGAGCTATCGTGAGTCTGTTGAGTAAGTTAAGGAGTATATCCTTGGTGGAGTCAACTCTGCCATTGCTGTCATAGTCGACTCCAAGATATCTCCATCGATCGCTCATACCTTTAGCTGGCAATTGCCGATCTCCAACGTTAAATTCTGATACGGTATTGATAAAACCTTTACCTTCCTTCCTATTAAATAGGTGGGAGATAGTAAAGCTTTTATTAGTATTAATTTCAAGGCCTCGGGATTTTAAAAGTGGGTCCGCAATATTAAGGAGCCGTTGGAGAGTGGATTTTGTGGAGGCTAGGAGGATGAGATCATCCGCAAAGGCTAAGCCCATAAGGCGGAAGTCATCAGTAAGTTGGTACCCGATATTAGTTTGGTCTAATTTTGAGAGAATGTCGTCGAGAACTAGATTAAATAAGAGGGGGGACAGAGGATCTCCCTGCCTAACACCCCTAGTTGGCCGAAATGTGCGACATTCTTGTCCAAATTCTATGAGAGTTTTAGATGAGAGGTACAAGCGTTCGATATAGTTAATGAATACCTCCGGGTATCCGCGAGTCCGGAGTGACCACAGGACGGAGTCATGACTCACCATGTCGAACGCCTTACGGAGGTCGATTGAGGCAAGTCTGAGCTCACGTCCTGCAGACTTGGCATCGTTAAGGATACCATCCAGAACCGCAAGATTCTCGAAGGTACCATTATAGGGGAGAAACGCTCGCTGGATTAGAAGCTTAATAGAGTTCTGGAGGCGTCTAGAGATAATTTTGTTAAGCGTTCGTTGTAAGTATGAACTAATAGATAGGGGTCGCAGATCGCTTGGGGATGTGGCATTGCTAATTTTAGGGATGAACGCTAAGCGAGCAGTTTCATGGGCTGAGGCAATATCGCTAATTATTAGTATGTTAAGAATACAACAGACTACTTCTAACGGGAGTTTACGGAGGGACGAAAGACAAATCCCGTCCAAGCCTAGTGCTTTAGAAGGTCCGCGGAGAGCTGCGTGGGTTTCCTTTAAGGAGATAGGGAGGGAAACCTCAAAGAGATCAGAGTTGGGAGTGTATACGGGGCAAGGGAGTGGTTCAGGGGGTGGTTGTGTCATCGTGTTGGCCCAGTGTTCTACAACTTCGGTGGCCTGCATGTTGTGTATGGTGTGTTTGCCGTCCAGCACCTCATGAGCGCATTTTGGATCGGTTTTGGCTAAAACGTTTTTGAGTGGTTGCGTAGTCTTGACGTCGCTGTTGCCTTTTAGATACTCGCGCTTCAGTGGAAGGTGTTTCTCTAAAGGCACGACGTCGGACAGTGTGTGTAAAATGTTTGTTCAGAAATTCGTTTAAGGCGATAGTGTGGTCCTCACCTGAGCAAATTATATTTGACAGATGAGTAAGGTCTGTTGAAATTATGTTGCGTTTGGGAAATGTGTTTGTGAGGGCTTGTATTTTAGATATAATAATATCTTTTTGGGATGGATTATAGGGGCCATCTGATTCAGAGTATCGAGGCCGACTACGCTCAGGAAGCTCAGATCCGTCAAGGTTGGAATCCAGGAGAGACCTCTTTTTAAGGAGGTCCTCTACCAGATCCTTATGCGCCTGAGAATTACGTTGGCCCCTAATCGCCCCAGGTGTGCGTGAGTTAAAATTAGTAGCTAAAAGGTGGTCAATTTCTCTAGGAGTTTCGTTATTATTATCTAATATAAAATCTGCTTCTAATGTTGCTAAAAGTTCACGGTCTTGTGGGTTCCATCTGGCCTTCTTAGAGGGAGGGGCTAAAATGTTCTCATTATATTCGTCCGGATGGGCACGACGACGGTGTAAATTAAGACCTGATTTAGAATTAAAGACCTTTAAGCAAGTACTAGATGGACATTTACAATTTGGCTGGGAGACGCGTGAAGTACTAGGGGGGTTAAAATTATCATTAGAAGCAGCAGTGTCATTTTGTGAGGAACTTAAAATCAAATTATTAGTCTGTGATCGGTTAGGAGTTTGGGAGGTGGCACGAACTTCTCGTTGATTGTGAGTCAATCTAATGTGGCTCGCGAGGCCCGCGCCAGATTTGCATACTCGCCCGCAAGTCTGGCAGCTGAGTCTTCCGGCGGTGTTGCTGCCGTCACGTGATGCCATCGTTGTCTTGGTCCACAGCGGTGGTAAGATTTCTTTAAAAGTCTTGTACGCGAACGATGGCGCGATTTTACGCAGATGTTGTTAAAATCGCTAAAATGAAGCGGTCTTTAGACCATCATTCTGTTCGTCTCTACCCAGGGAGCACTATATCATATTTTGTCACGTACTGTATTTATGCAAAATAGCGTCAAAAGTAGAAGTTAAAAATTGCACATTAATATGTACAATAGTAGTGTCGGTTTAAGATATATATTTGTGGTAATTAGATGGAAGACTAGCATCAGACAGATTAATTGCTGTCTCTTCGATTCAGTGGAATTGAAGCATCTATTACAAATATATAGTAGGTATGTAGGTAGTCAATTAAAATATATAGTGGTTTAAAAACACGATATGGCTGCCCAATATATCGTTGCTCATTGTATTCTCTACGCAGTGTTCGATTTTAGAGCAAAACAAAGCGTATCGATACACCACTATACAATGTATGCACTGTCTGGGTTTTGTAGCCAGTGTATACACTTTACCTATATAGAAGTTAAAATTAGTGAAATATAATTAGGGCCGCTATATTTCACTAAAACAACTATATAGGTAGACTCACCTTACCTAAATCTAAAAACCGGCACAATCACTTCCACTTAAAAACGCTAAAATGCACTTCAGACAGGCCTTTGCAATGGTGAACGCACTGCTAACCTATCTAACACAGTGACGCGGCGAATTATAACAATTTTGCATCTTTTAAATGCAAAATGGAACTGGTTGACGGTGTTGGATCTCACAGTTCGGTCACACTGGTGGCCACGATGGTCTGTGGCAAAACTCCCGTTAAAAAGCCAGATATAACTTGCGATCTAGGCAATTTAAGCGGGAGCTCGCACCAGTGCGACCGTCCGGCTCAACAGCTGAGTAGAGACGTTATATATACACAGTATATATATATATATACATATATATATATATATATATATATATATATATATATATATATATATATATATATATATATATATATATATATATATATATATATATATATATATATATATATATATGTATATATATATATATATATATATATATATACTGTGTGTGTAAATCTTGTGACCTTTTTGGTACAATTCCTTCCATCTGCCCGTAGAGCCCGCCACGAGATGAGTGCGCGAGGGAAGTAGTTGTTTATCAAGCAAGCTACGTCAGACGGTGATCTCAATTTTAGCAAATGATGCATTTTCTCTCCAAAAAAACTCAGAGCGAGGATTACGAAAGAATACGAAATTTGAAACTTTGCTGTACTAGTTTTAGGATATGGCAGAAGATGCAAAGTCACATTTGAATATTAGCGTCAGATTAGAAACAACCCTGCGTGCATAAGTCTGTCCAATATGATTGAAGAATTCAGTAACAGGCATCTTCATTTTAACGGACACGACGCCTAAAGGTACGGTAAAAGCACGTGATTAGTGCAGTAGGGCTTGCTGATTTGGGTACACTGAAACTGTCTGTACAACTTTATGGCTATATGTAGAATTTCTAGACAATCTGTTGTTTTGCCGTTTGCCTTTAAAATCTATTTTGTGGCTTGCGTGCACATGGGTAGGGGCTTTTATCAATGCCGACTAAATATCTGAATTGGCTACAAATCTGAGTAGAAAGCTGAATTGGTAGACTTAATTGGAGTATATTTTTGTCTATTAAACTCAATCCAGTAAAAAAATTACTTCTTCTATTCAAAGTATTCTATCTAAGAATACTTTGAAACTTACATTTTTAAAGATGGAACAGGAACTCCAGCACGATGCACCAACTGAGTGATTGCTAGCACGGACAAACCTGCTCAAAACCTACTACCCAAGTCAAGTCGAGTCAGTTGTACGCTGTGTCATGCAAGCGTCATCTTTAGACGTGACGGACATGTCGATTTTCCGCAACTCTCGCCAATAACAGGTATGTGCGCCCTGTCAGTCGTACGAAGTAAACTGATACATTACTAAAACAAAATAAAATCCGAGTGCAGAAAAAGAGCTTTCCTTTTTCTAAAAGAACATTTGTTTCCTATTTATCCATGCATGTTGGGAAAGCTTCAAAACAGTAAGTAAAATGTTATCTGAAATAAATCTACGTCACTCATGTGTATTACGTTTATGTTTGTAAATAATAACATTAGTAATATAACTTTCCTATGTTAGCACTTTGGAGTGGACAATTGTCTCCATGAGTAATATTGTTTGGATTACTTAATAGAAAATAATTATTACAATTAAAGATGCGTATCCTAGAAAAATTTGATCAAATCACTGCATGCTGCACGTAGTAGATTGCTATCCTTTATCATAGAACAGCTGCAGATACAGCATTAGTCCGTCCCATGAAGGTTATCCCGTCTACGAAGTTTTTAATGGAATCTACGAAGCTAGAAGCGAGTTGCGACACGTCGAAGCTTTTGCAGAGAGGCTTTCTTTTTCGGAGACACTATCGTTCGAGTCCTATATATATATATATATATATATATATATATATATATATAAGTTGTGCGTGATTCTATTGCACTACCTTCGAAAGCTGTTCAAACACTAGAGCGCTGCTAATGTCGCAGGAATACCATTCCGCCCTGCAACAGCTCCGACGTGATCTGACTCGTTTTTCCGTTCGTGGTGGGTTCCATCAGAAGCTTTGTAGACAACAACTACTACTACTACTACGACTACTATGATGAAGACAACATTGCTAAGATTGTTTCTTTGTTCATCTTCTACTCTCTCTATCTCGTGGTTCGTTGGCCACACGTGCGCCCAACAAACATCATCATGCGTTGTCGGTTGATGTCTGGCGGAAGGAAGGAGAGAACTTATCGTAGGCAAAAGCCATAACCATTCGATTTGGTCGTATGCGAGAAGCCTCGTAGCTCACCGTTCGTATCGCCGCTTACTTCTACCCACCGCTGTTCTCCCCATTTAGTTGTTGTTAATATCTGTGTCTGCGCATTAACGTATATCTGTTGCATCTTAGGGGGGGGGGTGTTAATCTCGTGTTCGCCGTTACTCTCATGTCTGTGCGGGTGGGTATGTTTTGTGTATTTGACGTATGAATGTATGTGTGGTGGGTTTTCGCGATTGTGCGCGGAGCTGAACCACCTGCGCTGTCGGAGATTAGCGGTGAACGGGAAACGGTGAGCGAGCTGGCGTCTCGAGCGATGAGAGGAGATGCGCAGGCCGATTCGAATCGGTCTGGCAATGCGCGCCTCTTCGACAGATCTTTGAGATAAACACTTGGCAACACCAAGATATTATTTGTATGTGTTTGTGGAATTTGGCGAGCCGTTTTGCGCATGCATTTGTCTACGTACGTGTGTATGCGTATAAATGGTGTGTTTGTGTTTCTTTTTTTTTTTCGAAAACCGTCACAATTAACGAAAGGAAGAGTCAGAAGGAGAAACTAGCCGGTCAACGATGGCCACTGGCTACTGAATCACCGTCGGTCGGCCCACAGAACAGCAGAGGAATCTTTAAGCAGATCGCATTGTCGTTCTGCCAATGCACAGAATATTGTGATACCAATCAGCCCTGAGAATACAGATGGTGGGGTATGAGTCCAGATCCAGAAAGACCGCCATCGCCACAGTAAGGTGCCACCTGTCGCGAAAGTCTTCATATGGCAAATGATCGAGTTGTATAATTTCTATAATCCTCTCTCTCTCCTTCTCTCGCTGCCTTGCAAGTTGGTAAAGAGCAAAACGACGAAATGGGCAATGGTTGCTTTCACTTGGCTCACTGCACAAACAATCGGATATTGGATGAAGTGCGAATCACTTGCCTGGCATTGCCACCGGGCAGAATCCCGATAAGTCGCACAACAAGCTGAATGGAGTGTAGTGCTTAAATTGAGCCTAAGCTCCTGTCAGGCAAAAAGCGTCAACGTGTCACACTCCGCCAGCCCCCTGGCTGGCCTTGGTTTAGAAGCACGGGCCCGGCAAAGGAGGGCCCGTGTTACCATTTTGGCGGTGAGAGAAACACGTCGGTCTGTGCCGTTCTGGCGTGCGTACGTGCGTGTGCAATGCCCTTAACCTGATGATGCGGAGAAACAGGCGGTTGAGGACACTTTTTTAGAGACCAAGTAGACCTCGTGTACCATCCAAGGTCGATACCTTGGCCAAATTGGAAATTCTCTATTTGACGGAGAGAACATGGGCAAATGCTGAAGCGTGCAAATCAGCAAGGAAACCCTTGTTTATATATATATATATTTACATATGTAAATATATATATATATTTATATACATATATATGTATATATATATATATATATATATATATAAATATATATATATATATATATATATATATATATATATATATATATATATATATGTATATATATATATATATATATATATATATATAATGCAGTATAAGGTTGAGATATTTTGTTGTCTTTGATAAAACTAATTCTCTCCCTAGGAGGTTTCCTGTTAAGGTCCAGCTTTAGCTGGGGAGCCAGGAATACAATGACGTTTGTCTTGCTCGCATTAACGCCAAGACCAAATTTATCGAAGATTTGGCGACTGTTTCTTGTGAAAGTAGATGAGGCGACTTTAAACAGACATTGGAGACAATGGGCCAAAAAACAACGCCAAATATTTAGCAAACGCGATCAGCTTGCCTAAGTTTTCCCTCTGGATATTCAGAAAATTAAAAAGAAAATTAAAACAGCAAAAGTTTGAGCACACAACTTAGAGAATGCCGATGTCCGGCAGCTGGCGGTGTTTTATTGCCCTGGTTTTTGTGAAATGGGGTCACATAAAAGGCCTTGAGACGTGCGGGGAAGACCGAGAGATTTACAGTTAGGGAGCCGACAGTGAAGAGGACCGCCACTTTTAAAAATCTCCCGGGTACACCCATAGCTTTACAGCTCCACATCGCTTTTTGTTTGATTAGAATTAAGCAAACCTCGGAGCCTAATACGGAACAGAAATTAAACGAGTTGCCCTTGATGGCATCATAGATTTGTAAGAATGGGTGATGAGCCACCTTCTAGGCAGAGGGGCACAACAGTGGCCGAATCTATGCCGGTTGATGACTAAGCTTATCACCAATATAAAGCTCTCTAAAAATATGAAAGTAAAAAATATATATATAACTTCGGGAGAATTTAACCATTTCGGTGCCTTCGATACATTTGGCGTGCCGGTCAAGTCGTCGCAACCCAACGTGAAAATGTTATATATGGAGTTTTAGTGCTCAGTGCGAAAATGAGGATTTATATAAGTTAAGAACAAAAAAAAGCCTCCAGGGCTGGATCGGCACCGCCTGCATCAAACACACCGAGCCAGAGTGCTTTGCTAATATGGCTTAAAAGGTAATGCTTGCCATGTTCTGTGCCCGAAAAAGCACAGAAGCTCCAACATGAACCGAATATAATCTGTAAATATCAAGATGTCCAGAAACGTTGGTGGAACAATAGAGAACTCGGTTACAAACTGTGATATTGTCAATACAGGTGCTGGAGTAGTACAGCGGACGTGTAACACGATTAAAAAGCATACCCAGATTCCTGGTCGAAAAGAAAGAGATGGAATCTGAGGGCGGCGGGTCAGCTAGCCGTTTTTTTTATATGAAGCGTACAATTTGCACGTTGCTAATAAAAATGTCAACTCCTTCACACTTTGGCTGGACCCTAATAAATTGAAGCCAGCAATGGAGGGAGCATCCTTTAACCATATCTCGCTAAACACTGCAGCGTTTCCATATGGACGCTACAGCAAAACATGATCCTTATTACTGAGAAAACTACTAAGTATATCTAACTGTCCTAATTTTTTTAATCTTTATTGTCAGCATTTATGTAAATATCGTGCCGCTTTTCACAGCCGCTAAATTCGGTATTTTTCAGGGAGCCACTGTAAATGTGGCTGTATTTAATATTTGTGAATATTTCCGAGGCAATAGTAGTAAACTACACAGAACCAATTAAACCTTTTTAAAAACCGATAAAAGAGAAAGGATTGCGTCGAGCAGCATTTTAAAACAGGATACAGCATTCGGGCGTATAACTTTGAGAACTTGCAAAACAAGTTTCGATGCAGAAAGAAAAAGCTGAGTTCCGAGTGAAAGCCATCCTTGATGTGAAATTTGATAGTTTTTGCATAACAAACGTCTTCGGTTTACCGTATTTTACTGAACGCTTCATGATAAACACATTAATTTTAGTTGGAATGGCAGAGACGCCCGACATGTTTACACGCATTTCAGGACCAGCTGCAGTCTCGATGACCAACGAGCGAATTACAGCAACAGGCATTGCCGAGAAGATGTGGCTAGTGGAGACTGAGGAGCTTCCAGGGGAGGGCTTGAATCGGCCGAGTCAACAACGTTCAGCGATTTGTCGTTAGAATATTCCTGACTGACGTGTTGCATGAGCCGCCACTTCATCGGGATCTTTCAATTTCGCAAGCCCGGGCAAGCCATGAAGGTCGATGAATTTACGCAATTTTTTTCCAGCTTACGCAATTTTTTTCCAGCTTACGCAATTTTTACGTCAGAACAAACTGGGTAGCGATCGGCTATCGTGCGGCAACATGCTACACGATAGCCAGATTTGTCCCACCACTGTTTATTTGCGAGATCTTTGCGGCTGTTGAAGCAATGTGGCCATCTTTTAGCACGTATAGCATGTCGTAGGGTCATCGGCATGCGTAATACCTAATGCGTTCTGAAAGCCAGAAGCACCTCTGAAGATAGTAAGTCGTTGAAGTAAAGAACTACACAATCACCGGTCCGCTTCATATAAGTTAGCCTCTTGGCTGAGAGTAAACCGACGTACGTCAGTCAGGCCACGATATCTTGCTCGAAAAAGAACCTTTATTAACTTTGATGAAAACCCTGTTAAGTTATGGCACTTGGCAAGCACAGAGACACTGAGAAGCAGTGGCCTTAATTGATCCCTTAACTGTATTGAACCAGACCTGCATAGAACCAAGCCAGGATTCAGGCTTTGTAAGTCGAAAACGTCTGAAGAGGACTCCACAGAGCGGTAGAAGATTCTCGCCGAATGAATTGCAAAGTGTTTATTAAAAACTTGATTCCACCCCTCCTCGAACGCTTTGCTACCATCGATAGTGGTATTACACTCAACTTCGCCCACATAAACAACTGACCTAGAAACCTGTACAGCCTGAGGTGCGCTGGCCATACTCGGAGCAGTTGACGTATGACTCTCTATTGTGGCACCACCATCAACAGTTTTTTCTTTTGCTCAGCTACGCCTGTCCTTTTCACTATTTTGTATGGCAAATACAAGACTGTGGGATAAGCGCAGGGCATGCGTCGTAAAGACGACGTGCAAACTTGCTCCTGTCAGCAGACAGACGGGGGCAAAGAGAACTAGTTGACAGCCCGAGGGGACGGCTGAGACCAGATATGCAATAGGAAACTCAGACGGTTGTTTAATTAACATTGCAATAGGAAACTCAGACGGTTTGCGGGGAGCACGCCAAATCACGAGAAACGGCGTGCCGTTAAGCAATATGGCAGGTCTTCCAGAAGTTGGAAATAATGAGCACTACAGACACAGAGCACAACGCACTGCGCCTAGAGTGAACACGAAGACCTGGGGCTTACTCAGAAATACACAGACATATGAGGGAAGAGGCCAACAGACAACAAAATCGAGGGAACTCGGATGCAAGCGGCCCGCACTCGACAGAACAGAATGCAGCATGCAGTCGGTAATATACATTCTTGCTTTTTCGCGTCCCCCTTTGCTTGGGCTTAGAATAACGCATGAAACTTGACCACAATAACCAGTCAGTCTATACCTTAATCATGTAAGAGCACAGAACACATGTCCACACATCATTTTGTTTTCACCCGATATTACACTGGATGCAAGTGCTATCTCACAGCTGCTGGCTTAAGCAGGCAAACACTTTAGGATAGTAAGAATAATACCGAGAGGTGTCAAAGAATCATGAGTTGCAACATTCACAATAGCACTTGCCGCTTTCAATGAAAGCAAAGCTTAAACTTATGTACATGCCTATATTGGTGCTAACCGTTCCGAAACAGAAGGCTATTAATTCAACATGATGCCAAGAAATAAAAAGCAACCTTGCTAATCTACATATAAGCAGGTTAAAAAGCCGCACGGAGAGCAAGTTCGCGGAGGGCAATATATACTCTACAGAACGCTCGCTTCTGTCATTCGGCACGATAGCCTTAATCAGCCCAAATAGTAAAGAGAAACTTAGGCGAAAACGCTCTATACTTGAGAAAATTATCAAAGGGCTATAAAACAAAACGATTCCGTCTTTAAAAGGCCATACAAGGTCGACGTAGCTCTGCGGTAGGCTGATGTTCGACGTAACTCACATTCTAGAATTTTGAGTAAAGGAGGCCAGAGCGCAGCAACAGGCACGTGATAACACGATTTGCAGTACACGGCTTTCATCACATTTTATGTCAACGCGCTGAATTCCATGAACCATGTGAGACTTGTGTATGCCGCCGCTGCGGTGATTTCTACCGAAGATACCATGCCGCAAAATGCAATCTTGCGCAATCTTTAAATTAATTAGCCCGTCATTGTGGGGCCTTGTAGCTTATATATGTTCTATATATGTATGTGTATGTATATGTATATATGTGTGTATATATCTATATATGTATGTGTATGTATAGGTGTATGTGTATGTATATGTATATATGTGTGTATATATCTATATATGTATGAGTATGTATAGGTGTATGTGTATGTATCAATGCAAATGCAGATCACCCGGTGATAATCTTGGCTCACTGTCCTTATAGTTGTTAACGTGATGTATTTGTGATTATAATCGCTACTCACCCTGAGTAAATACATATGAAATATAATTACATTCTAGAATTTTTATTGTTACCTATTCAGAATGTCGAACTACATTTCCATTCTGCACGCATTGCTAAACCGAAACTGTCGACACGCCTGAACACAGTCTTGTGGTTCCCGGCATAGGATTCCTGGCGTGCGAGACTACCTGGGACCAATGATGACACACTTAAAACGCTGATATGCATACAACTTATGCTCACGCAACAACTGGGCCAGTATTGCTCGTACTATTGAGAAAATTCTGAAGCTGAGAAGAAAAATCGTTTTTGCGTCACAAGATTGTGAAGGGCGTCCCGAGATAGCTAGGTTCTTAAGCTACTCCCCTCATCCGGTCGTTTAAAGCTATGCTTTTGCACTTCGCTATCGGATGCAGGGAAGCGGACCTGACTGGTTTTTAGTGGTAGGAGCCCCACACTACCCACTCTTGCCAATAAGTTTCTTGCAGTGATGTCCATTTCTCAGACAAAGTAACGTCAGGAAACCTGACGACGTGACCATTTCCTTGTCGCCACATGGCGACTGCCTGGCATGGGATGCTACGGAGTGTGGCATGGAATGCTACAGTGTCCTGTTGGCCCCTTCTCTCTAGGCCAAAGCTCTGTAAGCATGCGTATACATAGGGAATCATGCTGAGAGAGAGAGAGGGAAATAACGCAACTACGCGGATCTTGAGGACCGCTTTCATTTAGTGCCAATACCAATGGGGACACTAGGGCCGATCAGCAATGATGCGACAAGGTTTATCCAAAACTTGGCAAGTAAAATAAAAGTAGTGAGGACGGCCAGGGCGAAGGATACGATTTGAGGTAACTATCGTCTCTCGCAGTGTGTAGGGGCAATGCCGCTTGCATAGATGGGATGAACAATTAAGCTACTGTTGCTAAAACCAATAAAATGTGTTCGACCCTCTTACTTGCAATTTTGAATTACTGAAACAACGACAAATGTTTGCCGAGTACAGTTTGGATGCATATAGCATCGGTACTCAGGAGTTTGGCAAATAGGGGCATGTTCATGTCATTGTGTTTAAATAGCGGTGGTAGTGCGCTCAAAAAGAAAATATTAAAATCCGACGAAAATGTCTGCCCTTCATACAAGTACACGCTAACACACTTTACAGAGTATTTTTTTTGTTTTGCAATCGCCATATATTTTATTTGTTTCAAATCCACCTACGTTGCTGTTATACATGTTAAGCTGAACTGGTTTAACGTCACTGCACACAACCGCTCTCGAATTTACCGGCTCCTGAGTCGAGGAACGACTAAATATAGCTTTGAGTATAAGTGCAAGCGTAGTATTGCAAAGATTTACGTACTCAAACAAACAGTAAAACTGCAAGAATTGCAAGATGTTATTCTATTGATTATGAATTGGGAAAACGATGTAGACAAGGTGGAGTACAGCCTTAACGTCTCGATCCTGGCAGCAAATTATCATTCAAATTTTGTTACTCACAAAGATGATAAAACTCAGAAAAAAAATTGAGATCTTTTTCCGCCGTTCGATGCGACACAGTTTTTCGTAGTTATATTAGGTAAGTCAAAAAGTTCGTCGGCGTTCTGGGACCACATTTTTGAAATTCCCGCGCTCTGCAGCAGGGCCGCCTGAGAGTGTGGCTGGGTGTTTACATTCAGGAGCAGACCCGTGGCGGCGCGACGGTATACCGGTTCCAACTTTACCGTTTCGTTTGCGGAATTGGCAGCTGTTAGCAATGGAGGACAAAAATACGCATTTTCGACACATTATGTTGTTCTCCTACCGTGAAGGCATAAGTGCAGCGCAAACAACCCGCAGGATATGTGCAGTCTACGGCGAAAACGCAGTACACAAATCCACAGTCGAAAAGCGATTCACCCGTTTCAAAGCTGGAAACTTCAATCTCGAAGATGAACCGAGGTCAGGACGACCCAATGTTGTGGAGACCGACGAAGTCATAAGCCTGGTTACTTCGAACCCAGGTTTGACCATAAAATAAATTGAAGATGTAACGGGAGTCTCCCACGGAACCGTTTGGAATCGCCTCCATGATGCAAGTTTCTCGTGCAAGCGGAATATCTGGCTACCACACGACCTCAATGATAGGCAGCTTGAAGGGCGAGTCGATACCTGTCACGCACTCCTCCGGAAAAACTCGAATGAGCCATTTCTAAGGAGATTGATAACCGGCGATGAAAAATGGGTACTCTACAGAAACGTAACACAGAAAAGAAGTTGGGTCCCCAGAGGTTCTCAGGCCGCAGCTATCCCTAAACCCGAAATTCATCAGAAGAAGGTTATGCTGTGCTGCTGGTGGGACTGTAAGGGCGTCGTGTATTTTGAGCTGCTTCCAATGGGTCAGACGATCAACTCCGTCGTCTACTGCAGACAACTCGAAGATTTGAAGGCTGCAGTAGCAACGAAGCGCCCGGAATTGTCAAACAGGTGGGGCGTCACTTTTCAACATGATAAGGCGACACCACACAAAAGTTTGGCCACCCGGCAAAAATTGGCGGAGTTTGACTGGGATGTGCTGCCGCACCCAGCTTATAGTCCCGACCTCGCACCATCTGATTATCACTTGTTCAGGTCTCTGCAGAACTCCCTTGATGGCACAACATTTGAATCTTTGGAGGCTATAAAAAATCACCTCCTTAGTATTTCGACGAGAAGGACAAGACGTTCTGGGAGAAAGGAATCATGGATCTACCGAGGCGATGGGCGAAGGTTATCGAACAAAACGGTCAATATATCATTGAATAAAAATACTGTTGTCTGCATAAATAAGGCTCTTTAAAATCGGATAAAAAAGCCGACAAACTTTTTGATTTACCTAATAATTGCATCATTCAGACGTCCTATAGTAAATGTTCGAACGGTGCATGGCATACTCCTGAAGGCACACTGGTTACTCCTAAGAGGGTCGTGACCCCCTTTGGGCTCTCTGACAACTGTATTGGATTTGCCGACGTTATCGCTAGCCATAATGTTGTAACCAACCTGCGATTGGGGTCGCTACAGTTTACGAACGGATTGGATCCGTGCAGCGGTCGTAGCGTGGCGATAGCATCTGTGGCTGCCAGGTGTGACGTCTCGGTTCAACTCCTATAAGTGGCATTTTAATTTTTTTACGCTTTATTTTATGTCACTCGTCCCAAGGCATTTAGAAGCCTAGAACAATGCCGGTGAAGTCCAACGGCAGTAAACCGCCTGCTAGTTTGGATATCTCTGGGCTCAGGAGTACAATTGTCCTTCGAAAAAAAACGAACATGGACCTTGCTTTCAACGAGTTCGCTGTCGTTACATGGCGGTAGCTATGTAACGCTATTCCTTTCAGTTGCCCTGACTGCAAGATATCAAGCAGTAAAGCCGTTTTAATTGTATGGATCAACTCAAAGAATGCGGCCAGACAACCTACGCAGCTTTTTGCAATAGAGCCGATACCCGTTACGGTAACTTGTCTGGCTCTAACATCATTGAAGGCGAGAATTCAAGGCGTCGACGTCATATTCACAGACGACAACGTACGCGAAGAGCTAGCAGGTTATGGTTTAGTGCGCGCTCGACGCTTATTCCGCACAGGTCACGTTGCTAAGACCC
Organism: Dermanyssus gallinae; assembly: GCA_003439945.1. Classification (NCBI taxonomy): domain Eukaryota; kingdom Metazoa; phylum Arthropoda; class Arachnida; order Mesostigmata; family Dermanyssidae; genus Dermanyssus; species Dermanyssus gallinae. Next base: position 903,636 of record QVRM01003563.1, on the reverse strand, counting down.
CACTTGGCAAGATGATCCTGACGTTTGACCGCCTACGGTTGTATCTGTTTTCTTGGGATACAAACCCACTTCGTCTTTCTGGAGCCCGATCAACTAAAGTTATGTTACTATTGTTAAAGAGTGGGTGCGGACAGGTGCATTTTTCGCAAGGTCTGCAAGAGATGTAGACGTTGTGATCACCTGGAGTCCAGTTGCATGAAGCAATTGAGGTGTGTAAACTATAGTGGTCTCCACGCGGCCGGATCGTCCTCCTGGCCGCACATGGCTTATTTCCGGGAGCGGAACAGGATTATCATGGAGGAGAGATATCTTAAATAGGTTAAGACAACACACCCGACTGCATCGATTACGAAAAGACCTGACGTCACAGCCAATGTAGTAAAAAAAACGTGCAACCGGATTGTTCAAACAACAATAAGGCTTTCAACGCTGGAGTTCTTAAGGGCATATCTGCCACGCAAGAATGCGCTTTTTCGCAACTGCTCCTTCCTAACCCGTAGCCGTTAGCAAAGCCCAAAGAGAAGCGAGACAACACATACAGAAGTCGCCAAACTCGGCTGTGTGCACTTCTAAACTTATCACGAATAAAAACATCCTTAAAAGGACGTCGTTCAGAGATGTTAGGCAGGCCTTAGCAGACGTCGCTCGGATGTTAGAGGGCATCAGTCCTGATTTAGCAGCAACCTTGAAGACGATTGCGCAGACTCTAGAACCTCTCTTGATTCGCCTTCCACTTGCAGAAAATCTCAAAGTTTTTACATTACAATGCCCGATAACGATGAATCAAACGGAAGTGAGGTTACACGTGCTTCTCTAGTTTTGCGTGACTTCAACAGGGCTACATGTCCTGTGCCTAAAGGTGTCTTCACGAGAAGAGTTCTTGCCAGACATATATCGGCTAGGCACGCCGATGCCGCCAACGGGTCGCCCACATCCCATCGGGCTCTGGCAGAACAAAATTAAGATCCATGCGCCTTGCTAAGCTATTACGAATTTTACCCAAATCGGTGCAGTCTACTGCTGCGGAGGGGCTTACCAAGATCTTCTTAAACGTCGCTAAGAGCAACGACCTCCACGCCTGGCACTGTTTCTTCTCCTTCGCTCTGACCGTGCTCCGACTTCATTGGGCCAGGAAGGACGCTCAATTCCGATCTATCTAGCTCTCTGCTCTAAACATCCGCATGCTCCTTCTAATCTCTCTATGCCCACAGCCCTAGCGGTCCCACTGCCTTCTTCAACATCGCATGAAGAGATACTGAATGCTATAGAGACTTTCATGGAGCTCGCCCCCATTTAGTCTTTTACCACTCATCTTCGAGGCGAGGATGTTTGCACAAAAACAGATGGCTAATTAAGTCCAATCGCCTGTTCCTCAGTTATTTGCCGATTAGCGACCGTAAATAGCTGTTACGATAATAGAGATGCTATTTCAGCAACTCTTGGTCAACACCAGTAAGGACTCGCTACCTCTAAAAGTACAGAGGTAATAGCCCACTCTGCCCGCGCACTTTTGCAATCGCGCAAAGTGCCGATGGTGATACTCAAACTGGACCGAAACGCTTCCAATTGCGTCCGAAGAGACCATTTGCTTCAAGCCGCCCAGTCGTGGGCATCCTTACTGGTTCGCCAAACGAACCTAGCCTATATTTTAAAACCATCACATCTAGTCCTCATGCCCCATATGTTATGCTATCGCAGACAGGTCTTTAGCAGGGTAATTCCCTGGATCTTCCACTTTTCTGTTTGGGTATTAGGAAATTGGTGGGTTTACAGCATTCCCTTCTTAATGCCTGGTACCTAGATGACAGAGCTCTAGGCGGTATATGTCACAGCCCATAACGAAGTTGAGTCATTAGATGTAACTAACTTTTTGGCTTACTTCCGGACTGTCGCATAGTTAACAAGGTAACCTTGGAGCTGCTAGGTGTACCCTTATTGCGGACGACGTTTCAAACGCATTAACCAGCTGAAGAGACAAACTGGATTTCGTCTCAGCCAGACTACCCCAATTAGAGGCTATTTGTGGCCTATTTCTTCTAAGATCTTGCTTTTCAGACAAATGGTTAACACACCTGTCTAGAAACTGTAACTCGTTCTCACCGCCTGAGCTCTTAGAGTATTTTAAGGAACTTAGCTTAGACACTTTAGAGAACAAACTAAATTTTAGACTGACCGTTGTGGCAAGAGATCAGATCATGCTCCCGGTCTCATTAGACGGCCTAGGTGTGCCAGACGCGGTCATGATGGCAGGACCTGCAATCGTGTTGTCATTGACCCAGGTTGCGGGTATAATTAAAACTTTTTTGGATAGTGATGGGTGGGGCATTTATACCGTTAAACTTCAAAGGCTGACCGAGAAATTGTCTTTGCTATTCGATTCTCCTTTCTACTTTAAGGCTAACCAGGGCAGCTGGGCAGCCCCTCTGAAAGAAAAACAACTAGCCAGCCTGACTAATAGAGCACCTTTCGTTGCTAATAGAACCAGCCTTCGAGCTGTTAGTGGTCAAAGAGCTTGGACACATGCTCTAGCCTGCCCGCGAATTAAGACTTTTTTGAACGATGAGACAACGCGCATAAGCGCAGGACTGCGGCTTGCTGTTGACCTAGTCGTGCCCCACCAATGTTGGTAATCATGTAAACGCGTCGGCCCGGCATAGCCTGTTGTACTCCTTGAGTTTAGGCCGACGCACACATCACTCCGCCTTAAATGGCACCTGTAGCCGCGCATTGAGATCTGCCGGCTATATGTTCTAGAACCCCCGGGTCTGTCCAGGAATGATAGAAAATAATCAGACGGTCTCACTCGGACCCCCCTTGAGCGTGACCGCATGCTTGTTTGCGACGTAGCCGACTTATTAGCCCCTTCGATGGTCGGAGCAGGTGATGCCTCAAAGTTAGCAAAGGCTAACAAATGCAGAAAATACTTTAAAAAAGGCTCTTGATTTTCTACTTCAGCAGCTATCTCTGGTGATTCACCACGGCAATGCGGCAGCAATAACGGGCAAACTGAGAGGCTGCCTCGAGGATAAGTTCGAGTGGTAGCAAGCCTTAGTGTAGTTAATTAATCACATTTCCCCGTAACCATATATATATATATATATATATATATATATATATATATATATATATATATATAGTGCATACTAAACCGTAAAACATCTACAAACACATTTCTCGCATGGTTTACAATAACCTTCCGTGATACATACAACACGGTGGATTCCGTGTCGAGCATACCTAACTGCGGCGGTTTGCTCTATAAAGTTTTTTTTCCACTCTGGACAAGTTACTGCTTTAGTAGAAGAAAATCGTGGGTCGATATCGGCAATTTTATTCGCATACTTTTATTAATATTTTCTATCTTCTAGCAACACAGAATTTAAACTTGAACTGACGCGCTCGGGTGCGCGTTGGCCTGGCACCGTAATACGATTATTTTGAACTTGGCCAGCTCGCACAGTCGAACTGTATAATGAGGGCAGCACTAGACGCTGCCAAGCTCATGCCGCGTATTATTTATTCGAAATTGCTTTGTTTTCTGCGATCAGGCAGCCGGCATGGTGTGACATAGTAAATATCATTCCGATAAACCGTGGTCGGAATGGATATTTGCTATGTTACACTGTGCCCCCCCTAGGTACTTCAGAGGACCACAGAAGAAGTTTATTTTCTGGATTTTGCCATAAACAACGTTTGGAACACTTTTTGTTTCTTCCGTTGCATTATTATGCAAGCCTTTTCTAATAGCAAATCCCTGTGTACTACCAAATGGGTTGTTTATACACTTCTGACATGCTCGGACACATAGCATAGATCCCAACATCGGGGATCTAACCTGTGATCGAGCACACAGAAGCCAGGCAAGTATTGCGCAACCCAGGCCACGCCGCCACAGTGTGACATACTGACGCACCTTACATCTATCTACTCTAGATACCGCGCAAAAATAAAGCTACGGCCGGAAGGAGAAAAACCACGTTCTATCATGGAGCGATAGACCAACGATCAGTCACGTTAGAGAAAAAAAGTCACGTAGCACGTATCTGATTATCTGGCTGTGTATACTGTTAGCGTCTCTACTGTTCAGCTCGCATTGAACCGAGTGCGCGTGCCTGTTATAATGTGCGTCAACAACAGTGCTAATATCTTTCCCTACAGGCAGTATTTTTACCGCTCTAACCAGCTTCGTTCGGTAGCGGTCCTTAATCTAGTATTTGCAGCCAAATGCCTCCCGCAGTCAGCCTCACGCGCATCAATTTCGGACAGTTTTGAATTATGCAACACGCTATAAGGACTCGCTATTTTCCGACAGATTCAGTCGATCAAGCGATCAGCAATAACCTCTAATAACTAAGAAACAACTAAATCTAGAAGTAAGATCAAAGTTGCTCTGCAACAATGATATGTCATTATTCCATACTGTGTTTCTTTGGAGAGCGCGGAATGCCAATAAGCCAGAGCTTGCTTTTGAACATGAGCTTCAATCATCAATATTTATGATTATTATTAGCTAGCCTAGGTTACTGGTTAATAATGATAAATTATTTATGAGTGCGCCGAACGCGTATTTTACCGGCTCCTTTTTGCGCGCCTTCATGACGCGCGATTACCAGCAGACGTCTACGTGTATGCTACGCAGTGAATGGCGATTGCGGCACCGGTCTAGAAGGAATAAATGGTTAGTTAAAAATGTTGCTCTTTTTGCAAGGCTTTTGACCCAATTTCGCTCAAGAACGCCGCCAGCCATGTAGGCGTCAGCCTACAGCCCAACTTCCAGAGAGACCTCTATAAGCTGCCGATTTAGGTCGTCACAAGACCGCCGCCGCAGCCGTTGCTGCTGCTGCCTGGCACGGTACTGCTTCGGCAGCCTCGATTTTCTGTCGAGAATTCTGCCGCCGCCGCCGACGACGATGACGACGAATTAAGACGGCAGCGGCCTCGTTAGGTTCGCGCGTCCTGACGGCTGCTGGTACGAATGGGGGGTTCTGTCAACAAACCGTCTTTCAGTCACGCTTCTTCGTCGTCCCACATCTCACACCCCCTTCACTACCCCCACTATCTCTCTCTCTGTCTATATATATATATATATATATATATATATCTTTCTATCTATCTCGCCCTCTCTGTTGGTCTCTCGCTAGCTCACTGATGCTCTCGTATGCGCCCGGAACAAAGATTTCTTAAGCGCGGTTATTCGTCGGTCGCACCGCCCCCGCTATTGCGGCAGCTGCCGCTGCAGCCGCAGCGGTGCTGGCGGACGTCAACGGCGGATGCTGCTTTTCAACTAGCAGCTTCAACGGCCTATTGTTTGCATACGCTGCATCGAGCAGAGACGCACCACGCTTATCGCGTGTCACTCACTGCTGTTGGAGCGGTCTGACCGGGGCCGAGTGAGCGCGTGGACTGGTGCAAGCGTGTCTGTTCTTGCCTGCCTGTGTGCGTATGTATGCTTGTGTGCTTATTTTTCAAATATTTGCAGTCGTCCACAAGGCCCTCCGCACCCCCCCCCCCCCGCCAGTGCTCGGTTTGGCCTCAATATATATAGGCTTCGGCCAGCTTCCACGTCACGACAGCCCTTTGTCGGTGACCGCTTGCCTTCGCGCTATTTCCCTTTTTCTCTTCCCTGTTTTCTCCTGCTGTCTTGGCTTTTTTGTCTTGCGCTCTTCCTGCCGCGTTGCTCGCCTGATCATCCCTTGGTGTCCACGAGCCGAGCGGAGAAAAGAAGCCAGACACCCTCGTGTCGGCGTCTGCGCTTGATAAACGCAGCAGCAACAACACTCGAGCGACGGCTTCAACACTTCAATTCTATCACGTAACGGGTAACGTAACGGGTAATACTGTATGTAGCTTACGTACAGTATTACCGCAACTGACTGGCTGACTGACTAAAGACAACGCGACCGAACTGGGGTTTAAGTTACTAAACAAACATGCAAGTATACCTGTATGGTACATATACATGTACATAATAAAGCTGGGAGACAATAGTCATTTATACATTATTATTATTATTATTTTTGCTAACAGCTACAAATATTGGCAGATAAGTTTAAGAGGTAATCATACATTACCTTTTTATGCAAATTGAATTAATTACAAATAGGGTATGTCGTATATGTTAGCAATTTAGGTTATGATTTTAATTTATGAGTTTTATATTTGTATTTTTTAGTATTTTGTTTATCATCAAATTTGGTTTGCTCATATTGACTATGTCACTCGAGAGAGACAGTGCAAAAAGCTCATCGTAAGGGCCAGGCATACATACGCATTTGATAGCACAGTCGACAGATGCACCCTATACTCCTCATGTAAGTTTGTATTCGAATAGACCAGGTGTTGATAGCCATGTGTCTGGCACAGACGTGGCAATTATCGCATGTATCAAACTGGAGGTCAAAGGCACTGAGAATATCCAACCTTCCGTCAAAATTGTTTAATTTTAATTTCCCATTTCGTGGCAACGCATTAGAATTATGCGGCCTCAATCGACCTCAATTGAAGTATCTAAAACCGAAGCACACCCTGACATGAGGTTCACAAAGCGGCTCCTTATTCGCAATGACAAGCATGGTACTCACTTTATGTACATTGCGAAGCGCCTTTCAAACAAACCAAGATTTGCCAGAATGGAGTGTTCCCAGACCCTGTTAAGTCCATACATCAGCCTTGGAGCAATTCTAAGGTAAAAAAAGTACCAATTCCGTCAAAACAAACAGTCGCCGGACGTTGCCCACCTCTGTATGGACACAAATGGTTGTTCGCCGCAACGTATAACGTGTTTGGTAGCTAACCGACCTTTTTGTCTACATTTCACAGCCTTCGTCTTTATGGAGATCATTTATAGCCCTTTAAAGACAAGAAATATCTCTGCCAGAGAAGTGGTGCGGTGGTACCCAGGTCTACCCATAGAGCCTGTTTTCTCGAGTGGTCATGAAAGAGGTCCTCCGACGCGCCCCTGGATATACACCGAAAGTACTGAGAGACGTTTTTGCACACCTTCTCCGCTCTTTTCCCACACCATCCACTAAGGGCGGGCGAACATATACAAAACCAACCCCGAGGAACTAACGTTAGATGTGGTGACGCAGGCCTAAGAACGCGTCTTTCGTATTAGGAAATACGTTAAACACCTCTGTCCGGGTTTGTCGTACCATACCAAAAACTTTTTTGTACGTAGGTACATGTGGCCATCCTGTGAAGCCAGTGTCAAGTATAACCCTGAGATGTTTTGCTTGCTGTTTGGTTAAGATCAGGTGACCTTATTTATTATTATTATTATTAACAACGCGAAGTCATATGCGTAGGCGATAGTTTTAACTCCGTCCCTTGAGCCGTAAGAACCCGTCGTAAGCCAAGTTCCAAAGACTCGGACCAAGGACAGAGTTCCGGCAGAAGCCCTCTGAGTGTAGGCTCCTGGCATGAATTGGCTGTTTAGGTAATAAGATAAGATGCGGCGTAGGTAAAGGGAGATCCCCTTACCCTTCAGCGTTGTTATGATGACATCCCAGTTCGCGGTATTCACGTCCAATAAAATGAGTGAGACAAAGGAGCGAGTCTTGGGCGAAGCAGCAGTATCCTGCCGCACTCGATAGAGTACCCGGTGCAGGGCGTCTAACATCGAGCGACCTAGCCGGAAGCTGTATTGGGCCTCCGAGAGTACCTGCCGGTCGTCTCTCTTTGCGTTTAAATGATCAACAAACACACTTTTGATCAACTTGCCCGCCTGGTCAAGCAGACAAATTCGTCGATATACGGGAGGCCCCGGGTCGGAGCCTGGTTTGGAAATCACTGCTAGGTGAGCGCTTTTCCGGGCCGGGAATCGGCCTTCAACAAGCATTCTAGTTACGAATTTTGCACTCTTGGCGATATGCATTGCTAGCATCCGGACCGCGTCGGGTGGGGTGACCACTCAGGCCCTCTCAGACGCTCAGTACGGCTTTAGACGGGGTCGGTCCACTCTAGGCGCACTGAAGCGAATGCTAAAGCGAGCATGGAAAGAAACTACTCGGTCTCGGAGGACTAAAAGCTTCGTTTTGCTTATCCTACTGAATATGAAAAACGCTTTTAATACACCAAATTGGTGGGTAATCATGACCGCCCTAGAAATAAAATGCGTTTTGCCATACCTGTCCTTATGATAATCTCGTCGTACCTCAGTAAGAAAGCCCTTGAGTCAGAGGACAGGACATACTGGGTCACTCGCTGGAGGCGCAACATCTCAGGCTTGCCCTAGAGGAGACCGAACTCACTGGCAGAAGGAAAACAAGAATAATCTCAATCACTGAGGCTGGCCACCCAGTTGGGGTCAAGCGCGACGCGAAATGTGAGCAGGCTCTTAATCATTAGAGCAAGGGAAACCGTGTTGCAGTCATATAAAATGCCGGTTGGGTGGTTTAATCCTCTACGGGGTCGCACACCGTAAGTTGAGGGCTCCCGTTCTGCTTATTCGAGCAATCGAATTTCCTTCTTCCTAGCATACTCACGCGTGTGGTCACAGCATGGCTGTTATAAAGGCTTTTATACTTTGAAGTACAAAGTCTGGCTAACAGCTGCGGTTGTGCTCTTACTTGGCACACGAGCTTGAGCACCCCAGAGTGGGCGAGGTAGTAAGCCTCTAAGCTATTCACCGCTAACAGTGAAAAGTCTACATGCCTTGTAGCAACCACATGTAGATCGCCTCGCTTTTTTCCCGAACATTAGAGATATCTGCAACTGCTGGAACCGGTAGGTATTTCTTTGAAGCTATCTAAGTGTATATATATATATATATATATATATATATATATTCTAAGCAAACAAGCTTCAGGGCTTTCCAACTTTAACTTCGATATACGATGTTCTACTTTTCAGAATAACAGGTGTACTTCCTATTAAATCCGCATCCCGGCATCATAACTGAACGGCTCGTTCGTAGAGAGAGTAACCCTGTGTTCCCAGGGCTACGCAGAGCAGGCAACTCCTAAAGGACGTAACTAGCGGATCCGTTAGATCTGTTTATCCTCGCTTGTTTCCCGAACATTAGTGATATCTGCAACTGCTGGAACCTAAAGGTGTTCCTTTGCAGCTATATATATATATATATATATATATATATGTTTTTTTTTATTAAGAAAGCAAGTTTTATGGCTTTCCAACGTTAACTTCAATATACAATGTTCTACTTTTCAGAATAACAGGTGTACTTTCTATTAAATTCGCGTTATGGCAATATAACTGAACGGCTCGTTCATAGTCACGCTGACCCAGGGCTGCACAGAACAGGCGACTCCTAACGAAAGTAACTAACGGATCCTTTAGATCTGTTTATCCTAACGGATTAAACCGACGGCTCAAAATAAACCTTAACACAATAACTGCCAGAACCCATACCCACTGTTCCGTGGATTAACAAATACAAAATCGGCGCTATTTTAAGTGCGTAGGCTTTTTGTAACTCGTAGATAGGGAAAGTACTGTTTCGCTTTTCCTTCGTCAAAGACAACTAGAATTTCCCATGAACCCGTGCTAAACGGATCCATGCGTTTCTAGGAACCGGTATCGAATAAGGCATCATTGTTAGTTAGATGTACTACCGTATTTCCCTTTTCCCCCCGCTGTAACTGCTACCCAACTTCTCGGCTACTCACAGCTGATATAAAAGCTCAGCCCTATAAGCTTCGGGCGGTGTGGCTCAGAGTGGCTGCGTCTCGCCGCTGCTATATCTTGTTTATGTTTACGTCATAAAGAACTATCTGCCACCTGAGGTTGTGTAGTAGTGTAAACTAGGTAGACGTCAATACGTAGACGACCTCAAGATCGATTACACAGCAGTTTCCGATATGCACACAATACTATACTGTAGCAAGACACACATTTTCCTGTAACCATGGAATTAAATAGTAAATGTAACGCGCTAGGTGCGTCTTTGCTGATCTGTAGTAAGAGGGAATTGCACGCTGGTGCGCAGATATCTATATGCCAATTTATCTTCAAACAACTTTGCTATTGTGAAACGTACTAACCGAGACGTGGATTGTATAATCAGCGCTGATACCTTTCTCTTCGTCACCATTGCACGCGATCTAGGTGTCCAGGTTACAGGCGGTTGTATTTGCTATTTGTATAGTTTTCTTCTATTCTTCACTGATACTGAGTAAGATGAGATAACTTGGTAAAAACAGACAAGACGCCTATTTCGGAGAGTTCTACTAACAATAATGCTTTTGTTTGTGAAAAGGGACGGGTTTAGGGAACCTTTTTATGGAGAGCAGGTTCCCAGCAGAGCGGACGAGGGCAGACTGATTCCCAAAAACATGGGAAACCTGCTGAGGTCTGGCTGTATCGTAGTCAGAATCACAGGAGTGATTCTGAAGCCTTATGGCAGAGATATAAAGGAGAAGCAGACTCGAAATACAATTAAAAAAACTGTTGAGAAAAAAACAGCACTGAACTATGCAGGCCATAGGTGCTTTCATCAGTAGTTATTTAGGATCGAGAAGACACCAAGCCGAACCTGCATACCCTGTTACACTGGCAATGACGCACACGTTGAGCATTGCCTACGGCATGGGGATTAGAATGGAGGATTCCAAGAAATGTCTAGCAGTTTAGTTTTTGCTGAGAACATCATATCGCTGCCGTACAATAGAAAGCCGGACAAAATGTTAATTTACGGCTACACACGAACGCACAAATGAGACAAATCTACATGAAATACCCTAAATCATCTGAACGTAGGTTAAGACGACTCCAAGCTGTTTAAGCGAAAGTTGTAGGGATTTTTAATCGGTGAGATAGCAAAAATATGGGTCGGTGTATGACGCAATCCCGTATATAGGACGTCGGCCAATACACTTGACTCCGTCAGAGTGCCATACTATTGCACGGTATATAGGTCTGTTGTAGTTCACGTACGGTTTAAAACTAGCCGATATTACTTCTACACGTTCAAGCACTCGGGGCGCCTGTTCTCGCCACAGCCTTGTAAATTTAGCGTAAATATATGGATTCTCGTCATTCTGATTAGTATACGTTTTGTCCTCCACCAGGGGAATTCAGGTGAAGGCAAAGATGGATTCTGTGGAGTAACTTGTTCGGGCTAACCCCCCTCGAATCGTGTTTGCTATTTCAAGATCTTACGATACAGTCTAAGTCTAGCTATCCCGACCTCGGCGCTCCCCGCGGAATCTCTATTATAGGATACTCCCGACTAGACGCCACTTGAGTACACTCGTCGAGTTTAATCCCAACGAAAAATTCCGTTTTGATTTTTTTGGCTTGTTGTGACCCTCCTCGTCTCCCGATTGACGGCCTTCAGCGAGGGCCAGTAGTCGCACAACCATAGTCCTAGTTACCCAGAACTGCCATGTTGCAATGCAAACCCATGCTTTCCCTGGGGATATTTGTGTGTTCTCTGTAGTGTCTAGTAGGTAGCTAGCATTTCTACCGGAACCAGCAGTGTACTGCCGCGATCATTGCTATAGGTGCACGTCCTTTCCCTGTGAGGTCTAGGGTCGTTTTTTTTGTGCTACGAGGCTTTTTTTAGCCGTCATACTACATACACTAGCCGATGTTGTCTTGCGGTGTCCAACATTCTCTTCCCTATTTCATTATTAAACAGGCTCAGGCATCAGTGCCTGCCTGCCTGCAGTTCTCTCTATTCGTATGTTCCTGCACCAATAACATACAATTGTCCTTGGACGACAGTTCCGTACAAACTTAGATATACAATGACGACGCAAAGTCGTGTGTAGCTTCGCGTCATCAGGCGTGTAACGAGGCGAAACCATGCGAGAGTGATACATGCAGTTCGTCTGCAGTTCGTTGTCCATTTCGATTATCATGATTAGCCGGGCGCCCGATAGGATCCGCTCGTGCAACTTCACTTAGTTGTCGAACGAAGGAGAGAGTAAAAAAGGTTAAGAGAATTAACTATTAATTATTATTATTATTATTATTATTATTATTATTATTATTATTATTATTATTATTATTATTATTATTATTATTATTATTATTATTATATAGAGAGTAGCGCACGAGAAAAGGTGAGATATTCTTATAGATGCACACTCTAGACCAGCCGCAGCCGAGAAGTAGCAGCGGCGGTCAAACTGTAGTAGTGGTAGTAGTACCAATTTCTGACGGGCCACGGCACCTCCAGAAAATACCTACATCGTATCGCACGTGCCCCGTCGCCAGCATGCATTCTCTACGACTCAGGAGAAGAAGACGACGTCAAGCACCCCTTCGAAGTATGCGCGGCTTTCAGCGCCCGACAGGGCGGAGCTGGCGCGGCCTTTAGATCGGGAACTTCCGGTAGCATGCGAACAAATGGATCAGGCCCTCTTGCACGACACTCAAAGCTGACACATCATGCAGGATTTTGCCGCGACAATCATCAAACAAAAAGATTTGGTGCAGACCGCGCTGTGCGGTCTGTCTATGCAGCCCTAAGAGAAAAGTAGGGGTTGAAATAGTATTAAAGAACGGTCCCAGCTCCTCGCCTTTTTGCCTGAGGTCATTTAGGTGAGAGTTTTTTAATGGGTATTATGCCAACAACATCGGCATCGAGTCCCACACTACCCGCTTCAAGTGTGCGTAAATTGTTTTCCCTTTTATCAAAAAAATAGTAGTAGTTGTTGTAGAAGCCGTCGAGGGCATATTCTTATGATGATTGCCTTCATGATGAAAACGTCATGAACAATAATTGCTTTGGGCGCCCTTGACATAAACTCGAACACAGGCAATGTCGACCCATTGTCGACCACCGACTGACGTATGCAACCACCACATCGATTTGCGAGTGTCTCGAGAACGTGTTCGACTGAGAATAAATGCGGTTGACACAAAGCCACTTCTTGTTCTTTCGGCGCACGTTTGGCAAATCACAAAATCTGCGTGCTGGGCAGGTTGCCATCGCCACCGCGCAATGCGCGAAAACGCAACAACGAAAATCGTCCTAGTAGCAGCAGCAGCAGCTGTTGTTGTTGTTGTAGTAGCAGTCGTTGTTGTTGTTGTTGTTGTTGCTAGGGTTGTTGTTGTTGCTGTTGTTGTTGTGGTTGTTGCTGCTAGTTTTGTTGTTGTTGCTGGCGTTGTTGTTGTTGTTGCTGGCGTTGTTGTTGTTGTTGCTGGCGTTCTTGCTGCTGCTGCTGGTGGTGTTGTTACTGCTAGTGTTGTCGTTATTGTTGTAGTTGCTGCTGGAGTTGTGATAATTGTTGCAATAATAGGCGTACCTGTAAAACCGTAGTTGTCATTACTATTGTTGTTATTCTCTTTGCTGTAGTACCTAGCCAGCACGAGCAGCCTTAACAACGCTCTCACGAGCTCGTCATCCGGTTGTGCTGCACGTTTGAGCCTGGGTGGGTGACTCTGTGTGTAGGCGTTTAGAGTATCGTCGCAGTCGAAAGCAACGAGACAAGTGGAGGGAAATGGGGTTTATTCTCGCATCCGCACCCCCGGTGCGCCCTCCAGGAAAGGTGGGCCAGCTAAACATGACCCACCGCTCGTAGTTAGTCGTCGTGGAGCAGCTAGACCACCAAGTGTGACGTATTTGCTTTGGCGTGCGCGCGCGCGAAATTCCTCCGACAGGTCGAAGTAAACTTCCCGACCGAACTTTTCAACTTTGCCAGCTACTGTTGTTACTCGAGCCGCGGTGCTTCAACGACCCCACGGCTGCATGATGACGCGTGTCTCGATTGTCGTATGACACTGGCGTATCCGTCGTAACTCCGGCTGGTTCTCCTGTTGTCGTTGTTGTGGTCGCCGCTGCTGTAATAACAAGCACGCACGCATTTCATCACCATCATTATTTTCACTAAGGTCAAGTTAAACAGCAATCTTTCTTGTAGCGGTAAAAAGAGAAAAACGAACGCATATATATATATATATATATATATATATATATATATATAACAGTTAATAATAAATGTAGATGTACGCGCATATGCTATATATATATATATATATATATATATATGTATGTAAAGATGGATTGATATGAACGCGTTAATATATATATTTAGACGGGACTCCCCGTAAGGGTGCACGCGTTCGCAGGGACCCAAATGTCATGTGCCGACCACGAATGATTGATTACATTGAATAAATTATTTGTATTTATGTATATTTTTAGACGTTAAAAAATTTAATTATTTAATTTAAAAAAGTCAGCCCGAAATAGTTTACATCCCAACCCCTGATAGTTGCTGATTGTAGGGCCGACACAGAGCAACCTTTAAGAAAATGCTTATTAGAGTAAGCGTCGGTATGATGTAGAGGAGAATATGAGTATGCCTGAAAGAGAAGAGCGCGAATTCTATATCTACATTGTTCGTCGGCAGAATAAAGGCATGCACTGCATGACAATAGAGCAGTTGCAACAGCACGTTACTGCCCCTGTGCTCGATGCAAACACCCCCGCACCAGACCTAGCCATTGAGCAACCGCTTACTCTGGAGCAACACCGCATGAATTCTTAGTATACGGTGCAAAAAGTTTCGCAAACTTTGTGCGGGCTATCCTATAATAGGAGTAGTCATCCTGATAGGATCTATTATGAACATTAAATTAAGTCGGCTGGAGTAGTCCGTTTGTGCAGGTATCAGCGGGGGAACCATACCCCAAAAATAGCTACAACGTGGACGATCCAATTCACTATCGGGATCTCAGCGTCAGAGCACCCTCTTAGGAAAATTGTCGCTAGGTGATTATCTAGATGATGTTGTGAAACTGTAAAAAGGCTCTACCAACAAAGCAATTCGAGTCTAGAAAGTGCCGAGGTACAAAGGACGCGATTCATGTACTTTAGTCGGAAGTTGAGCCGGTGTTAGATGTATCCGGGGGTCAATTGTACGCTGTCTTCATTGACTGTGTCAAGATCAAACCGGGCCTTGTGTGCCCCTCTTGTGCTCTTCGACATACTACCCCCGTCGCTTACTAGTCGATCCATTTCGGCACACTGGAGCGGGTGGTTCTCTCTGACGAGTGCTCTCCAGTTTCTTTGCTGAAGACCACCTTGAAGTAAACATTGGCAGACAAGAGAACCTTGCAGCCGAGTCAAAATGTGGGGACTCTTTCAGTTGCCTAGTTTTTCTTTACTCATCGCAAATCAAGCCCGTCATTCGCGGGAGATGTTTAGAAATACCTTCGTCACGCATGCGGATGACACAGCGGTGGTCCACTGGAACCGCGGTGCCATTTGTCGAAATGTTGGCGACATCGAAACTTACCTTTATCGTGAAAAATGCGTTTCTGCAAAATTTCGCAAATTTCGCCGGGGGGGATTGGCTGCAGCAGACGAATCACTGTGTTGTGGCAAAGGTAGCGCAGTTAGCTGAGTACCTGGCGGGGAGCCTTTGGGATCGAATGGCATACACTGGTCGGCACGTGTACACAAGGAACATTGTGCATGGCTGCCAACACTTGGTGTATTCCATTTTACCAGGTTGGCAACAAATGCTGTTACCGGCTCTGCTTGCAGACGGCCGCTAACTATCATGGAATAGCTGTCAGATGCATCTTTGCACTTTTTCACCCGGTGGCACGGTCGGTAAAGTTCTAATTGTATATAGTGACAATATTATACTTATAATTCTATATCATCATGAAACGCAGACTCGCCGCGAAATAAACGTTCATCATCGTTAATAGACCGCTAGCGGCCTATTACTATTTATTTTTTTTACTAATTAAATGTTACAACAATTATCATCGGAACAATATTTGCTATGCTTTGCTGAAAATTGAGTTTTTTTTTCTTCTAATGTTGGTTTTTAGTCGCCCTTCTATTTTATCGTCGGCTTGTACTTCTAGCTTGTTATTTTCTAGTTCGTTTTATCTTCTCAGTATGCGCTCCGCTAGTATGACAACCCTGCTCCCATTTGGACTCATCCTCAAGCGTAGGCGTGACGAAGTCTGTCACCGTCATGTTTGGAGACATCATCCTTTTTGCCTGTGTTGCACATGATGCGCTTGGCGTCCGGGAGCCTTACCTATCCTATACAGGTATTTTTTGGAAGCACCCGTGCTCCGTCAATACCTACCGTCAGATAGTAGGTGACGTTTCCGTGCTTATTGCTAACCATTGCTTAAGGTAGGGATAAACCTGACGGGTCCAGACTTTTGGTATGTATGCTGGTGTGCTGGTCCATTCATCTCTAATTGTCTGTCTCCGGGCCTTAGTTTTTCGTAGGTACCGGTTTTGTTTCCTTCGTAATTGCTCCTTGATCATTCTGGGCCATGGTATGACTATCGCGATAATTGCCATTGTTTCTGCTGTTCTGTATGCGCAGGCGATTTGTACTGCTAACCTTCTTTGTGCTGTCAAGAGTTTTTTTTGTTTCCCATTAGCTTCATGGCATTTAGTTCTTACGTTGGAGCGGCGTCCAGGACGGTAAATTCCGCCTTGACAGAATCTTAGCCAGGCTATTTACCAGCCATTCTGCTTTCGCAGGTCACTTTGTTGATGTGCTCGTTGCTTAAGAGGGCTGTGTCTATTGTTACGCTTAGATATTAGACAGACCTGCTGATATTTATGCCCACCCCGGTGTGTCAGAATGGCCGAGTGGTTTAAGGCGCGCGACTTAAGGCTATGCCTATTACTACTACTGCTACTAGATTCATATATAACCTTATTCCAGCGGTAACTGCTACTAGAACTGCTACAACTACTACTACTAACACCAAACTATTACGACATATAATTTGTAGTTAGTTTTTAACTTGCTAGACCGAGTATTTTACCACCGGTCGAAGCCTGTTAGCAGTACCCCAATGTGACGTCTCTCGGATAAGATAGAAGCACAAAAACCTGCAGTGCATCTGTCTGTTGTTCGCTGTTGTCCATGACAACGCTTTGCTTAAAATTGCGCAATAAATCTACCACTATTGCTACTTCGAATACTAGTCGGGCCCGGTAGCGTAGTGCATTCGCATGCATCTTGCGACCGGAGGACACTCATAGGTGCACGGGTTCGACCCATGACCCCACGACGCACATATGCATTTATTGAAGTCCGTCTTATAAAGCAATGCAATGGCGGTTCCCTGGACGTTACATGTTGGCTAAGAGTCAGCCGGAAAATGTTACAATTACTTCGAATACTACCAGAACTATTTGTGCTATATAGATACTACTGCGGTCACGACGCCAATGGCGATTGTCCCGTAACCAGCAGGGTGACTGACTACAGCTCCTACGACTCGGACGTACTTTGTTTGGATCCTCGCACAACGCAGCGTCAGCCGGCCTAACCATACCACCGCACGGTTCAAATGCACAATGGTAGGGCCTGGCCGGCGGCGCTGAGCTTGGGGGTGAGCAGACAAACAGAATAGCGCTTTTCCGTCTACGTTCAACGACAACGACGAGGAACAACGCTGACGCACTGTGGATGCAAACACCCCCTCCTCCCTACTGGCGCTCGCTACGCCATTCACAATGATGATGGTGATCCGGGTAGCGGGATCCATGGCAGCCCGTCGTATCGTACAAAGGGGCGTCGCCGTGCGACTACGTATGTATTTATAGCTCTGGCATAGTGATGCGTCTATTTATAGCGGCGGCGGCAACATGATTTTAGATGCAAAGCTCCGTCGAATCAAGCCAAGCCAGACGTCTTGTTCTGTCTGAAACTGGACGCGCCGCTCATCTGTCGGTACACCGAAGTCGCTAACCTACGACGATGAACATTTCGGGCATCACTGCGCGGTGGGTACGCGGCGCCGCCGTCCCAGTACCTAACTGGGGAGGCTATTATCGTCGTACAAGGGCGATGCAGATGAAAACAAAGAACAATAGCAAACATAGTAAGGCAAATGTGGCAATCTTTAAGTCCACGAAATAGACATAGTAGAGTGTCTGTCTGCCCGTTCTCGCGTGGCATGAGTGCTCCAATCGCCGCTCTTCTCCGATCGAGCGGTGTACATGTTTAGAGGAAATATCATTTAATTACAGCCAACAATATGAATGTTTTTCTAATGTCTACATTAGTCGGCGCTCTATCTAACCTATATTAAAAGCGGACAGCAACGCACTACGCAACGACGCACAGTCAAGCACCTTCAACATACTGGCACCATTCTAACCGATCCCTGCCATCGCCTTATTCCTTTGGGTTCATGTTTGATTTGCTTTTTCTCTAATTCTCGTTTCCGGAAGCGTTCCTTGCTGTTTGCGGGCGCTAGAGACGGTTTTTTCCTGCTCACCGATTGAGCGTATACTGCGGACGCTTCGTTCTTTGCAACAGATCCGCTGCATTTATCGTTTTACCATTCTCCCTCTACAATCAATGTATATGATTGTGATGATGAAGAGAATATTATTCATATTCCCCCCACCGCGTTATCTTGGTCGTTCAGAAGCATATTTGCCCCCCAGTCTGCGATCAAAATAAGGTGACCGCCGATGTCAAGCAGCCGCACAACTTTTCTGCTTTTCTGCAATATTACGTCCGGGACTCGACTGACTATCGGATTATCTGCGACTGATGGACATCACACACCACATCACATCACACATTACACCACATCACACACCATATTAGATTACATATCAGATTACACACCATATCAAATTACATATCACATCACACACCACATCAGATTACACACCATATCACATTACACACAACATCACATCGCACAGCACACCACATCATACAGCACACCACATCACATCACACACCACACACTGCGTCGTAGCCACTCCTGAATTCAATTGCCTTGATCTCTTTGTCATATGTGACCACGGCCAATACTGCTCGTCTTGATGACCTACATACAGGGTGTTGCAGAATTGTTTCATAATAGATATAGGTAATTGTAGAGCTCGTTAAAGCAAATATTTTTTCCAATGGAACATGGTCTCTGGGAAGTATTGTTTCGGAGTGAGAGCGAAATTACTACAATTTGTGACACTAGTGTTTTTGCCCGACATAGGAGCATAAAATGTGCTGTTGCGAGACAACCAGTTTTCCTATACAGAAACTAAACACACTGTCATGTTCGTGAGCTGCTTCTTCCGAAGGATATACAAGGCCGGTCAGAAGATGCGACACGGTCGTTTATAAGAGAGTTTGTCAAAAATTAAGTTCTTTATGAGCTTTCACGCCAAATACCTCAAAATCATAACCCTACGACCACCCACGTGTTCAAAGCTAACATATTCAGCAAATGCGCATTTCATGGCGATCATTTTGGTGCCAAACTTATGGCAATGCGAGCTGTGGTTGCGGAGCAATTAAGATTTTTCGGCAAACATGTCGAGATTGGATGCATGCATAAATTACTTACTCTAGATACACCAGCGCTCTAGAAAAAAAAACACACCACTATTCGACTCTTATGTCGGGCAAAAACATTAATGTCACAAATTGTAGTCATTTCGCTCTCACTCCGAAACAAGACTTCTCAGAGACCATGTTCCATTGAAAAAAATATTTGCTTTAACGAGCTCTACAATTCCCTATATCTATTATGAAAAATTTCTGCAACACCCTGTATATACATAACCGTCTGTGTTCCGGCGCGATTGCTAGTTTCATTTTGTGACCTTTGCCTGTTAGGGAGGTTGGCATGGGCGGGCTCATCACGGCCGTCAATTCCGCTGCTGTTTCCGCGCTACCGCGACGAATTCAATCCGCTACATCAGACGCTAAAATTCGTAGAGGCAGTAGTCATCTATATAATCTGACGATTAAATAAACACATACGCATCTTCTCGCACACCTTGTATATCTGGACTGTAGGGCGCCGTGGTACCGTGCAACCACCATTTTTGGTCGCCGATCGACTTTTTTTTGGGAGCACCACCTCGACGATCGGGGTTTGGTTTCGATGTCGTAAGCATATACCCATGTTTTGTCTTTTGTAATCACTCTCTGAAGCAATTCAGGGTAATTCCGCAGAAATTCTGCCTGCTTTTTTTCGAGAACTGATGTTAAGCAATTGCGAGCCGCGTGACCTGGCTCTCTCTGAGCGATTGCATTGACACTAGAAAGTAGACTAGACGCTTTTTCTATCCTTCGCTACGCCCAAGTCCAATTTGAAGCATGCGAGAAGCCGATAATGAAACGATTAGAGCGGATAAAACATACGTGATTAGATATAACTTGATTTGGTAATTTACTAATTCTGATTTCTAGGGTGGGGGTTTTTATTGGGTGACAGGTCCACATAAGGTGGTGTTGATTGATGATTACCCATAGTGCATTAGCGTTTCCAAAGCTCCCATATAAAAAAGACAGTCCACTTGAGTGTCAAAGTCCTTATCATGTAGCTCTAAAACTAACAGTTCCCGTTTCGCACTTGCGTCGTACAGTCGAATAACTCGTCGTTCTGGCAGCCGTTCCCACACCCCGAGGTCCGGTATCAGACTTTTGGTCCAGCTCTCCTTGGTCACTTCGGGGGTTACCTCTACTTGTTCCTCCCGTCCAGGTCGCGAATGGATGACACTCCTGGCCATGGTCAGGTTAAAGTCTCCGTCTAGGAAGCGTCGGCCTTTCTTTCGCGCGAGCATCTTGGCTAGAACTAGGAGGGCTTCGCCGCGGATTACGGCCACTGTCGCTAAGAGTCTCTTTTTGGATTCCGACATTCCACCGGCCCTCGGCAGAATACGCGCAATGTTCAGACCCTTTTGACTTTGCCAGTCACATAACTCACATGAATTATGTAACCTATGCCGTAAATCTTGTATCAAGGATGACCCTGAGCTACTTCGGCTCATATATGAATATCTTTCGGGTGGCCCATCACGTGTCTTACTTTTCTTTTTACCCTTTTGTCCTTTTCCGGCTTGTCAGGTACATCTTCCTCTGTCTTGTCGGGTGCGAACTTAAAATAGTGGTTATTATCCACTCGTGATACCGGGTCAAGGCAATTTTTTCTCCGCTTTCTCTCTCAGCACACGCTATCTAGCTACTGGGCAGATAAACATCCTACAGACAAGCCAAAGCTGAAGTAGACTGAACATTTTACACTTGATTTGTAGGAGGGCTATCATCTACTCAGCCTACTTTAGTTTTCACAGGTTTATATAATTTGTCCTTGGACTCGCTTATTTCCACCGTAGTCCATCGACATCGACCTAAGCGTCCAAAGAATTCAGGACAGATCTCTCGACTGGACACGGATTAGGAGATTTGAGAAAAACATTAACAAACAAATCCAGCACGCTTGGGGGTTAAACCGGAACTCATTACCTGACAGTCGATGACACTAGATCTAGTCGACTGCACAGATCCCATTCACTTAAAAGCCTTAAAGACTTCCAGTCGCTTCTAAAATGCAGATTTTTTATTGTTGTATACCCGAGAGTAGAAAAATACTTGGCTAAGGCTTCTGCAGTGTGCGGGCCCCGGTAACCTCGCTATGATCAATAGAGAGCCGTGACGTACCCGTTAAAAAGAGTCCATTCAACATATCTATATAATACAGAGGCTCGACTGACCTCGAGGTTGAGACATACGTAATTTGAGTCCTACAATTTGAAGAGGAGGAGGCTTTAGGCTAAATGTCTAAAAAAATCTAGTCACTTCTGTGTTGTTCATACAGAATTTCAAAAGTGGTATTAGCGAAGAAAGAGACGCTTATAAGGAATCGTCCATTCGGACTGACATATCAGACATCATTAGGCCGTCAAAACGAAAGTGACCTCAAGATCAGAGATGAATTTAACCTGCTACGCCGCTGCACTGATCCGGTTTGGCTCCCTTAAGCAAACCGTATGGGAAGGTCGTAAATTCTAGTGTGTCCACACCGAACGAGTTGCCACAAAAGCCTCAGTAGGTTCTCCAGACACGTAGAGCTTCACTATATGATCCGAAAGGCTCTTAGAAAGGTAGGAATACCACCCACAGTGGAACCAGGAAGCTAACCAGCTACCGGTGAAGCAAGGCCTGACGCAGTGACTATCTCAATATGACATATGGAAGATGCCAAGGGTATGATGGTCTCATGCACGGAGGCCATATACTGCATACATCAGTCGAGCAAAGATGGATGCGGAACATGCGGAAACCGTAAATATAAGTTGACATTCTAAACTGGCCAAGGGATACACCTTCGTACCTACTGCAATAGAATTCCCGTGTCCTTGCCACAGCTCTATCTCTGACTTGAAGCACTCTTCAGCGTCCTGTCAAACGCGTATCACCGCGTATACATTTCGTCCGTCATCACGACTCTGCCCTTATATAAGAGAGCCTGGCGATATGCAGGCATTGTCCCTCTATGACTCGTGAGAAATACAAATATTTGTTTGCAAAACTGCTCAAGTGAACCAGTGCTCTGCTGTCTGGCCGCACTGTTCTCCCGAAGAGAGTGCAGACCTGTTACTTCCTCTATCTAGCCAGATTCATATATCTGCTGTATGTGAGCGGGCATAGTGACCTTACCGTCTCCAGTTATTCAGACCTTTCAGTGACTCGTACGCTGCACACTGTAGCTTGTTCTGCCTTCTTCAGCATAGCGTATTCACGCTTGTGGGCAATAGCATAGCTTTCATGTAAGTTGTCCAAGCCTGCCGTCTGGGTAGCAGCCTGCGGTGGTGCCTGTTACTCTCGCTTGACGCAAGAGCTCGAGCAGCCACGGCGGCGAGATAGCAAGCCCGAAAAAAACCATTGTCATGATCTCTTCTCCCGTTCTCTTCCACCTAACTGCACTTCTCATTAGAAAAAGTATTGCCATTCATAAATGTACAGATTAAACTCCTTACATATAGGTTCTATATTAGTTCCTTTGCGCTCAGTGATCGACTTACTGTTATCGAAAGTTCGGATCAAAACATGACTTGCAAAACGTGTCCCTTTTTATCCTGGATTTGAAAGCAGCAGTGTGGACAGGATTGCTGTAGCCACTGCAAGTTGTTTTGGACCTTGGTTGAAGGAACCCTCTACCGCATGGTTGCACAGGGTGGACCAAGGTTTTCTTCGATGTCTCTATACAGAAGCAGCAATATAACAAGGGCTGAGCTTCTTAGTATGTGTGCTTTAGAGATACTACGACGGGGCAGGTAAAATTACATACTTATCGTTAAGCAGTTTACTTCGTTGACCCCATGTGCACAATTTGGGTTCCCCTTTGTTGCAACGTTTGTCAGAGAGTACACTAACACTGGAGCGCACAAAAGACGTGACCGACCCATTGCCATTGCGACAGCTGACTTAGCTACTGCTGTAATTGACGTACTTGAGCGAAATAACGCGTAAAGATTGTGAAAATGTACCAATAATGGTGAATAAACATCAACAGCAATATATCAGTTCCTTTAAGCCTGTCCCCCTCGGAAGCGTGTTGCGCGTTGCCATGCTAAGCCACTAAGGCGATGCATTGCCTCAGTAACGCTGCGGATCGTGTCACCGTTTTACTTCTCGATTATCTAGCCAATTGTCCGCGTTATGGCTATAATATTTCGCCCCCACACGCCGAATGTTCTAATGATGAACGGACGAATGCTTCCTCAAGGTTTTGTAATAAAGAGTCTTGTCCTTCTCCGCTTTGAGTACAACGCCGCCTACCGCCGTGTAGCTCACTACATAAGTCTTCCGAACCGACACGTGCCAGATCAAGAGTTTCTCTATGGCTAAGGGTCGGAGTCACGCCGTCTGGTTTAATGCTCTTGTCTTCATATTGACGTGTCGGCTCGGTGCGCATAGCAAAGCTCGCATGTCCGAAAGTTCTAACGAGTACCTTATTTGCGGCGGTTGTGATGTGCCTACTTCATAGGTACCGTCTCCATACAGCTCAAGATATGACGATTCTTCCCTTCAGCTATGTTCGTACCACAAGCACATGAATGAGCGACGAAACCATCAAGATCTAGGCAAATGCTGGACATGTTTTTGAAGTTCGAGTTGGAGACCAGGTGCCAAGATTATAATCCAGGCGGACGTTTTCTGGCAAGCAAACGTCGACTTGAGAAATCTAGGTGGAGCAAGGCTGGAGACGCTTCTATGCCCGAGACTACCAGGGCAAAATTGCAGCTCGAGTTGGAAGCGCAAGACGTATCGAGAAAAATGTTCAGACACACCTCCGCACCGCGCAGCAGAACCGAATCAAGTCTGTTGAGTGTCTGCGGGTATCTTTAAGGCTATAGGTGGGCCTAGAAAGTACGAGTTTTAGCTACAAATGCATCGAAATGAAATCGTCGCTATAGACGTCTCACCCAATGTCGAGAGGATGCAATCCGAATAACTACGAACTCACTTCTCGGTATGCTGGTGGATCTAAATAACCTTGAGGTTTCAGGCCCTCCAGTGAGTCTATGCAGAAGTATGCAAGTGTTATCCGCGATGAAAAAAGCTCTTCTAGAAAATTGTCAATTCGAACTGGTAAGCATGCACCCACAGTCTGGGCGTCTGGGGTCGTATCGGCAAAGGTCGTAGTAGCGCTTTGTATTTCATCGACCCGCGTACCTCGGTGAAACAAGTCACACTTACTGGATCTACCTATTAACAACTAGATGCGTCTGTCTCCAAAGTAGGGTGGCGTAGGTCTTGTAGGGGTATACTCGCCGCCTCGAAGGTGAGAGTTAAGGGTGTTTCCGAAGTCAACTTCGACAACCGTACACCTGAAAAGGAAACTGCGCGTGGCGGCAGCCTCGGCACCTGAACTCGTCCCGTATTCCAACTAGAACGTCGCTCTCCGAGGCGGCGTTGAATGCGCTTGAAGGCAATTTTCAATTGCAACCATCTGGAAATGAATCCTACAACAATAGGTCTCAACTCGTCGGTCTGTTTTGTCTGGGCGATCAGCCGTCTTTGAATTGTGCGTTGCGGATGTCTTCAGGTACCTTCCCTGTGTTGATCGTATCGTGGATATTCGCGAGAGCCCGGATAAGACGCCGTCAAAGGCGTTGGCGAGTACTCGGTGAGCGTAAGAGGAAAGGCGTGCGTGGTGCCGCCCAGACACCCAACTACCCCCTGCCGAAGCTGGATGGAACAACACTTCGTCAGGCGTGCATCCCGAGGTAACGGTGTTTTCAAGCAGGCACAGATCTCTAAGCTACAGCTTAACGACCAGCTGGTAACACCAGCTTAGCGTCTGACGACAATACCCTCACGACACAGGTTACTTCAGCGAAGACTTTCAGGCGGCGCTCGGCTGCTGCTGGAATAGTCTCGTCGGTGAGAGTGCGGCCAGAGCGACGGGTAGGCGCGAGCGGCATCGGACTTGATGCGTCGAATCTCGTTACGCTCTGCTTGATCTGGCCGAACTTGTCACTTCTGCTGGCGTCCAGGTGGAATGTCTTGAAGCCGAAGAGAGGACTCTGGGTGCATGTGTCTAGGTAATTCGACTGTGTCACACTTACCTTACTTAAAATGAAAACCAAGAATTTTCCAAATCTTGTTTTTTATTTTTCTCATTCGATATACTCCCCGAGAAGCTCAATACACTTTTCCCACAGAGGTTTCAGAGCATTTATACCTCTTGAGTAGAATCCCGCGTCTTTAGACTGAAAATAGGCATTGACAGTAGCCTTAACCTCTTCATTGCTGGAAAAACGCTTTCCACCGAGACTATTCTTCAAATGTCCAAAGAGGAAATAATCAGAGGGGGCCAGGTCTGGAGAATAGGAAGGTTGTTCAATAAGTTCGAACCTCAGTGGGGCCAGTTTTGCCAATGCTTGCCGCGACTTGTGTGTAGGAGCATTGTCCTGGTGAAACAGGACAACCTTCTTCTGCAAAGCGGGCCGTTTCACGATGAATTCTTGCTTCAGGCAGTCCAACATGATTTTTTTACCTCTCTCAAGGTAGTGAATTATTCCAGAATTATTCCACGTTTGTCCCAAAAAACCGTAGCCATCATCTTTCCGGCCGATGCCGTTGTCCGCACCCTCTTCGGACGTTCTTCACCAAGTTTACAACCATTAGGCGAGATGCTTCTTGGGTCTCGGGAGTGTAGTGACGGTCACGAATCTGCGCCAAAAATCCGACGGATTTTTCGACATCTTGGCCAAATCGTGCTGTGAAGCGGAAACACGCGCGTCTTTCTGGCCTTGGTTGAGAAAATGCGGCACCCATTTTAATCTGAGTTTTTTCATCTTCAAGTTCATGTACTTTTTTCACGTTTTCCTCATCAGTTGCCGTTTTTGGAAGGCCTGAACGTAGTTCATCCTCGGTGCTCCTGCGACCTCTTTTTAACTCATTAATCCAGTTGGAAACAGTGGCAAAACATGGCCGCAGAGTCACCATACACCTCGTCTAACTCAGTTTTCTCTTGAGTCGCATTCCAACCTTTGAAATAAAAATGCTTGATAACCACTCGAAACTCGTTTTTCTCCATTTTTCAAAATCACGTTGCACGGGAAAAGCGATCAAACGAAATCGCAACGGCCAATCACCATAATATTTTGACTGCAGTCGAAAAGTTGCCGTTTCCAATAGCGGTGAAAGCGCGCCAAAATTCTGAAAAGCTCGTTTTAAGAACTTGTTGAGCTACCTGTATATAGCGCAAACAACATACACTCTGAAGCGAATTGCATTAATGTTTCTGTCCTTGGTCTGAGGTTAAATGTGTCAAAAACAAGACGTGTCGTGTTCAGAACCTCATTTTGTGTCTTGTACTTGACCAGTCATATTGGCGACGTACAGCTCGAGTCTTATTGGCTTACCATGCGTTTTTTTTGGAGCCGACTTTAGGCTGTTACATTGCAGTTAGGGATGGTACGTACAAAACGATTATTACAACGGTTCACATCGCTTATAACGATGTCCTACGTGCAATGTTTGGTCTTACATGACCAATCCTTGTATCAGATGCTTGTCTCGAGCACCGTATCATAACGTTTCAGTTGTGTTAATTTATCGTGCGTCTTCAATAATATTTTCAAATGGTCAATTGACAGAAGCGCTATATGTGAAACGCTCGACTGGTGTTAACCTCTGAAGGCGCCTGCAAATCTCAGGATCGGCCGGAGATATGACCTCGTAGTGTCGAGAAGCACGATGTTAATTTCCCTTTAAGATCCAACGATTGCGACAGAGAAATTAACTTTAAGGATAAAAAAACGGGGTCTTGAGGCATTACCCGTCTTTATGCGAATGTTAAAACGGTGAATGCACATAAGTTATAAGAATAATTGTTAAGTGAGGAAAGATTTTGGGGTATGCTCTTATGCAGCCCTGTAGCATACTTGAATAAGCTGTTATTTTTTCCAAAAAACAAACAAAAATAACATTTGACAAGTGTTTCGCAGATATACAAATGGGCGGAGCGGTGATTTCAACGGAACGGCGCGCAGTAGTGCAACATTTTATGGCAAAAGGTGATCGTAATGCCTACATTTATTGTTTAATAGAGGCTGTTCGTCGAAGTAATGCCAGTGCAGAGTCCCGGCTTCTGGGGGGTGAAGACGATATCATATTTAGTGGGTTTAAGAGTCCCACTTGTGCTGCTGCTAGCCGCAAGTATGCATTGCATGCGCATTATGCAGTTTCGAGACCCCCAAAACAAAAACAAAAAAAAATAGTGTGTTCCTATGATCAGCACCTTTTAAGAGGACCACTGCAAACAAATGTTGTAGGAGCTGTCATGAAGGGTGCAAATCCATAGGGGATCTGCGCGGACCAGACAAGCAAAGCACCGTGATCGACACGTAAATCGGCACGAACCCATTGTTGCTGTTTAGGGACGAGCACGTACAATACTATCTCCAGATGTACAATTCACGCTCGCTTGTTTGGCTCTGAGGTGTTGCAATCAAACAAGAATCATCTGCGCGTACAGATATGATGTACTACAGCTGAAATTACGTGACGACCCGTACGACGTAAACATGCGTTCTATTTACCTCTCGTTTGCACTAGGGAGGCGTAGTAACGGGATCAGGCAGGATCGATAGGCGGACAGACTCCGTGCTGTCTGCGGGTCTATCAGCGTCCAAGCGATAAGCTGTTTGGCGAAATGAACGTTATATAAACACACACAAAAAAACGTTACATCTAGCGTTACGCGCAACAATATATCGAGAAAGCCATATGTTACACGGAAAGCCATTCTAGGCCTTCAATTCTGTAAAAAAAAAGGAATACCCTGCTTCGCACATATGGCAAATTATTTGTATGAATACTTTTTGGCAATAAATACGTTTACTGTACTAGAAGTCCCAAAAAAAATATGGTAAACAGATTAACTTTTAATTGTATCCGAGTGGTTGCACTTTGCGTCTTTCTCTCCGGATAGGGGCCAATTCGTGTTGCTACGTGAAACGGGTGAGGTTGAACAGCTTTGAAAGGAAAGCTTCGCATTCAACGAGCTCATAGCTGTACTGTAGCTAGTCACGTGTAAATTTAGTGCCGGCCTTAGAATCAACGCGCTAATGAAAGTTCCCGTTCAATTTGCGCTCTATTAGCAAACTCGCTTTCGTGAGGCTTCGACCCATAGAGACTTGCTTGGAAATCACGCGTTAGGCAAAGCCAAAAGGTCGTACCTCGCCTAACACGATCTCCTGAATAGCACTTGTAGGGTGGTTAAGAAATATCATTAGAAATAGGTAGAAAAGGCTTTTCCGTAGACCCTTTTCCTATGTCAATTTCGTCAAAGTGTATGTTCGTTAATAACTAGACGATGATGGGACAGAATTCAGACTGCATCCACCTAGCGGAATGCGCAGATATGCGTGCGTGTGTATGTATGCACTACGTTCTACGCAAACTACAATTCTAAAAATAGAATCGTAAAAACAGCCTCACATTAGACAGCGCTGTACTCCTAAGGACAAGGCGTGGCACGACTCGAACGGTCGACGGCAGGGACTTCGCAAGCGTGGGATGACATTTCTAATGCAAACACGTACTTTTTACTACAAAGGCAACATCGAAGTAAAACAGTCGACGTCGCCTCGATATTAAACCGTGCTCTTGACCTTTCAACGAATCCGGGCTTTCTTAAACTGTAAAAATTAAACTATACATATATATATATATATATATATATTTTTTTTTCTTTTGTACCGTATTTAAAAAAATGGCATATATTTTTATAGCGCACTGGCCTTGTGGTTTTTTATTCTCTGCTTGCGCAGATCATTGCTTTGACGGGCGCATTTATTATGATTTCTGCGGAACGAAACTTGGAGTGTATGCTTTTGACATGGAGACATTCTAATGATATTGGCATGATATTGCATAAATAAATTCAAAGATTTGCTGCCTACTGCAGCCTGTATTGTTTCTTTTCAATACGTTTTTCGCTTACGTATTGAAACTAGTTGTGTCGTTTATTTGCACTTCTCAGCCCTCGCCCTCATATTCGTTGTAAAACAACGCTTTATTCTATTGCAGTATATGCATTTAATCTGTCAATCTTTTCAATTGTTTGAGGGGCTTCGAGAACATGCTCAGAATTCAAACAATAGACCAGTAACAACGAGAACAAATTAACACCCTGCATTATAAGAGCCTACGTTCTGCAGGGCTGGCTTGACTCAGAGCCGACACCACGGAGAGTATCCCGCGTGTTCTCACTCTTTAAGCAATACAGCTGCGCCAACCTACAATGAATAGCCCGCCTCTCACCGACTGAACTATACTCACGCACAATTAGTCGTCTTAGTATTAATATCAATTAATACTGATTAATTAGCTGCAACTCCGCCAAACGCAAAGTTGCTTACAACGCCAATATCTCCGAATGCCCTAGACCATCTCATCCGACAACCTTACAATGCTGATATTTATGGCTCAAAAAGCAGTCGGTTGGCACAGCTGACAAAGTCTTTTCAAAATCAGAACTTTTGGCCTTAACTGTGTCCAGGGCAAAACAGCGGCCCTCTGCGTTTGCCCAAGCGACCAAATATCAAATTATCATTAGATGACTCAACGCCTAGATTTCCCAGCCGCCCCTCACGACGCCAATGAGTGCAGCTACCACTGGGCGCTGATCACCTTCACACGTTGCATAGTATATTGGCATTGCCAGGAATTTTTTCATTACCATATTTTCCTGCATTTGTCTGGCTCATGTCTAGTGTTATCAAAATGAAGGACTGACATTAGAGGCTGGCGGTAACTAAAGGAATTAAAAGCAGTCTGTTCTGTTTTCCGACTTCGAAAATATTCTGGCATAGGGTATCGCCTAATGGTTATTAGTATAACCGAAACAGAGAAGTGGTCCACTCAAGTCTTCCGTACGTCGAGAAACCGAATGTCGTTGACGTTTTTTTTTAGAGATCAAAGGCAGAGCCTTTGTGCGTAATGTACGAGCATTAGCTCGTCAGTAACGAACTACTTCCTAGATCATGTTATTTACTGCACGTCAATATTCTAGCGAAATACACTAAAGCTGCACCACGACGGATTTATCTTAGATTTGTCTCTATTAATACATGTGCAAAAATAATATTTTGGTGCGAAAGCCATAACTCACTCAAGATAGAAGCCAACCCAGACACTGCGCATGCTTAATGGCACCTCAGTGATCATGCACCCCATTATGTATACATAGGGAGTCTAAAGCTTCTAAAGGCGTATCTAAGACTAAACGCTATGTTGGCAAAATATACCTCTATCATTGCATTGCGTGGGCGATGCAAATATCAATCTCATTTCGGCCCCGCAGCCTAGCGACTATTTTTTTTCGATAAAAGATAACCCCCTTGTTTGCATAGTAAAACCCACGTCGGGTACGTGCGTGAACCACACTGCTGTTTCTAATTGCTCAAAGTTCACCACCAACCCCCGGGCTCGACTACTACCTCGTTTGCGGTTCTCGGAACTCTGCTCTTCTCTGCTCATTACATGGTTCCAAACCAATGTAGAAGTCATAATAAAACCAACTTTGATATGTTCCTAAGTCACTCACAAAATGCCTGGTGGTGAGCGGCTTACAATGCAGTCCACCTAAATTTGGAGTTCGGCGCTTTCAGCCAGTTTCCTGCTTTTTGTATATATATATATATTTTTTTACCTTGTGGACTCTCCTACCTCCAATAGTTAGTGCTAGGCGAATTAGTTTTTCTTGTCTCCAAGCTCACGGCGGCTGCGTCGTAGGGTTATTAGGATGTACCGCAGACATCGTAAGATTAATTCGCTTGTCTCGAAAACCGCCTATTTAAACTGTTGTCGCCGCTACCTCAATGCAATCCGTGCTGCGAAGACAGCATTATATCTTAATCGTTTTAAATTTTTGCGTGGCTAAATCGACATTTAATATCGATGAATTTCCGTTCGCCTACCCAGTTCGGCTTTCGCAGGGGTAGATCGACCAACCTCGCGTTGGCCCACGTGTGGTAACGGGTGTCCGATTTGGTCGAGGTACATAAGGTTTGTCTCGAAGTTTTGCTTAACGTACCGGCTGCTTTCAGTTGTCTTGATCATTTCTTTCTATTTCAGATGCTCGCTCAGCTAAGTTAAGCAATATCTCTCAGGAGGGAGACAGGTGGTACAAGCAGGTCGGATGGAGTGGCCCAATCGTGGCAGCAAGTTGATATCGGAACTCCTCGAGGCTTAGTTCTTGGACATTTTCATTCCTTATGCTTTTGAACTTTATCCTTCTAAGAGTCCAGGGGCAAACCTTGGTTCTGCTATATCTTTTGCTGATGACACGACGCTAATTTTCAGAAAGAATCATCCAACGTTTGATACGGATTTGTAGCCGTCATTCCTCAACGTTGACAACATATTTAAAATGTTTAACATTTTCGGGCTAGTTGTCAATGCTAATAAAACCAATTTCTTGTTTCTCGCTCATCGCCAAGGCTTTACCCAACAACCTGCTACTCAAGACACGGAACATTGAGCTCTCGCAGACCACTAGGTGCCTGGGGCTTGTTCTCCAGGAAAACATGATGTGACATCCCCATCTGGATTATGACGCACCTAAGTGGTATGCTATAAGATCTGCGCTGTGTGGAAAAAAATTGATTTGGGCTCCCACAGAGGCTTTACTTCTGGTGCACAGAGATGTGTTCTAACCAGTGCTATGCTATCCTTCTCTGGGGTGGTGGCAATAAAGGAATTCTCCGGACAGTCAGAGTAATACCGAGTGGCGCACCTAAAGCCATTTTTCTAGGAGGCGAAAATATTTGGTCCGTAACTTGTTCAGTCGATTCAATCTACTCACGTAGTATATAAAATTTCGTCAGGTATTGTACCTACGGAGATTGCTTTTTCACTAGTTCCTACCCCCAGTCAACACCAGCTAGGCACGGCACGACTTTCGCAGTGCCCCCAGTGTCTAGTCAACACACACTTACATGTCGCCTCACTGAAACCTGGACCTGCATCCCCAAAAACACCAGATGCCTCACAACGAGGCACTTCGTCGCTCATGAATTAGAACAATGGTTTTTAATTTCTCAGTTTGAATCAGGCCCGTGATGTAGGTATATCCTGAATTGGAATTGTTGTGCCACACACATTGAATAGGTATATTTATCTCCACGTATTCTACCTATACTTGTTGTGTATTCTGATGATGCTATACAAGTGGCATACTCCGCGTATGTGTGTATCTGCGAGCGTGTTGCCTTATTTATTGTTGGGCGTTGTAACAAACGCATCAAATGCAGTATAGAAATTCTCGTGACAATAACTATTGTGATTGTCTTTTTGTGAAAAGTGCTTGTACGAAGCATATCCATTGGATTTTGTCGAGTGCGATTCTATGCATCGTTGTTTGGTTAATCTTTTTTCGACCATTATTTATAATATAAACTATTAGAAGTTGTATGATTGAAATTGCGTTGAATAACCACGTTTTAAATTAAACCTTAAAATTGAAACAGAATTCTCTGTACGTTTCAATGTAATGTCCGGATTTTTTTCTGGATAAGAACTGCAGGCAGTAGTGGAGTGACATAGCTCTTAGGCTGCGCTACACTCGAGCATACGTGGGCGGCAGATCATCCGTCATGCGTACAGAGCCGCTTCCTCACATATCTATGCCAAAGAAGTAAGCTTAGGCGGATTTCCGTCGCAAGACTGAATGGGTAACCCAGCAGGGTCATCGGCGAACAACATAGCGACTGTTTTGCTTGAGAAACAACGAGACGCTCAGGAAATGTTTGGACCCTTGTGTAACGGTTATAAATTGAAATCATATATATATATATATATATATATATATATATATGAAATCATATTGCAGATACATCAGTCAGAAAAATGTAGACACAAATTAGTGCCTTCCCACTTGAACTCTAATAATTAGCCATTTTTATAGTCATTTTTATTCCAACACAGCATTACGTGAGGATAAGCATTATCATGCATCTGTAGAATGAGATGTTCTAAGCCCGGACATTTCTGAACTGATTGTACGCACAGAGGAAGTCATTGATATTTATTTCTTTGCTTCTCGTCTTGAAATATGACGTGCATGTTATATGGCAATATGAGAATCAATGCTGAGTGATTATACGGAACTGCCTCAAAACAGCAGTTACTTTGACTTAGCTGTCGTAGTTTAGTAGAACTTTAGGATAGCTTATAAGCGCGTGCTTTTTTGCAAAGGAAACTGTGCAAACTAAGCTACTTGGGGTTAGCTGGATACCCTTTAAACTATGTGCAGATAATTGTATTTGACTTAACTAGCGATCGTAGCGAAGGTAACTCATTGGGGGGTACCGGACCTTGTTAGGGAATTTATAGGGGTTGTTAAACATTGTTTATTTAGAAGTCGTTTTCTTGGTTTTGAGCAGAATGGGTTGCGTACCTACCCAGAAATATACAAGGTGAGGCTGGTACTTTGCAGTTGCAGACAAGTTACTAAAACATTGCAAAGTTTACCTACTTACATCTTCATTTGATATGAAAGAACTTCTGTTCTCCTCTTGGCAGAGAGGAGGAAGCCAGAAACTACGTTAAGTATTTCCTCCGGCATGATAGCATGATATGCATATAAATAAGTCTATCATCATTGATTGATTTATGTATACACGTTCAATGTTCAACCTGTATTTTATTTGCCGAGCTGTTTTTCAACGGCGCTTTAGTTCCCGACATCCGTATTTTTAGACCGCTACCGTTGCTATCTATACGAGCTGTAAGTTCGTAAAACCTTAACGAGACTTTGGTAGCCGGCAGCTGTCATAAGCCGGCCTTATAGGCTCGCCTATTACACCCTCAGGTCCGACCCGATCAAAAAGGTTCCTCTCGACGCTGCCTACGGCTTCGTTCCGCCTCCCCAGTTCCTGTTACGTTAAGCCGCCTGCAATCTGCAAGCATCATCTGGCGCCATTAGCACGGCATTACCCGTTACCACCATGCTCTCGATCGTCAAGCAAAGGTACAAACTGCCAGCAATGTGCTGGTAACACATCGCACAACAGCAGCGACGACGACAATTCAATCACATTAATACAAGCACGCTAAGAGTAGCAAGCCCACACTGCTGGCAGTAACGGTGTTCCTAAAAAGAAAACAGGGGAAAGAGTAAAAACAAGATGAAAATAATGACATTGCGACAAACAAGAACATAAAGTGTAACAAGAAAAATTCACACATAATTTTTAGTCACCGTAGTTGTTGGTAGTATGACTGGATTGACACACATGGTTTGCTACGAAATTATACGAACAATATCTCGTTCACACGCGCCTGTAACGAGTATGAGTCTAATGCCGAACATATTAGAACATGATGTCGACAGATGTTGCACTCACCACAAAACTTACACACACACACACACACAGTCGTTAATATCATAACATTCACCCTTGACGCACATCTAATGGTGCTAACCGTGCCATGTTACCTACCCTGCACACTAATGGTCGGTTACTTTGGAAGGCACGTTTCCACTTTTCTGAGCGAAAAGCAGGCCTACAAGAAAAATAAACACAGTTCAAGTCAAGGCAGGGGTCGACGACGACGACGACGACGGCAACAACAACAACAACCACAACCACAACAACAACCACAACAACAACAACAACACTAACACTAAAAACAGCAACAGCACTAGCATTAATAACCAAAACAACAATCAGCAGCAACAACAACAACAACAACAACGATTACAAAGCAAGCATCGACACGAGCGGCCGTTCTTGTCGTCAAAATAGCAGCACCAGCAGCAGCAGCAGCAGGTGTAACAGCATCGACCAAACGACAGGTGGGTGGAATGAGTTGCGCTTAATAATCGATCGATGTGGTTGGTGTTTTGAGATAGGTGGGACCACCATCAACCAGTATCAAGGTTTTGGCAAGGCGAGCAGGACACGTATCGTCCGAGTCGGCCATCTGTTGCGCGCCAGATGGTCGTTGCGTCGTTGCGACATTGTTAGGTTCGTGTTCGTCCTGCGGTTTTTGTTGACGGTCCCATATCCCATACTCGACTACTCTCGACTGTCAATTTCTTCTCCTACATCCCGAACAGCAGGAGTGCGCAAAAACAATCAGATGGGCCAAGATGGGCTGCTCACCCAGCCGGCTGGCTGGCTGCTCAGATTGCTCAGTCAACCGCAGCGGCCAATTGGAATCTGTAGCGATATTCGTGCTGGTGGATGACTCAAAGGCCGGCTAATCTAGTTAATACTATTGTTTTTCGTTAAAGATAAAGTATTCAACAACTAACCTGTTTGTCTTTCTTCCCGTTAAAATGAATTGGCATTTGCAAATTTAGCAAATGCTACCTGGCAGGAACCAGGAATGCAACATATTCGGCAAGGGAACACCTATATCGAAAGTATTGACCCCGTTGACATCGAAACGACTAGAGTGGAAATATGGCAGATTAGTCAACCTGCACTTGGTTTCAACATTTGCCTACATTCATTGAGACGTTCAGTGTTATACGTATCGCAAACGGCAGCGCCCAGATAGTGTCCGAACAAACGTCGGGAACGCTAGGAATCATTATCTATAATATTTACAGTGTATATTGCGATACTTAGTGCGAGGATTTACAGTGTCTATTGCGAAACGCGTTTCAGAAGAGAGAGACAAATGCCCATTAGGCAAAAAAATACGGATAAAAAGTTGTCATTTAGTTGCACAATGTAACTAGTCGCCGTTAACTTCATTTGTATTAGGCCGATGTTCAGGCCACATGGCCCTGAGGCATGTTCATGTAAGCTCGAAAGCTACCATGAGTGTCTCGCTGGTGTGTGTGTGTGTGTAACATCGCAAATATACACGCAGAGTTCATTGCTTTTGCTCCCTTGTATGATAAATCTGCTAGGGCAACCCACAGGCAGTCGGACATCTTACGTGCGCTAAAGCTTACATGGAACATACTAAATGATAACACGCGCATCTGCATGGTGCATACCAAATGTGTCCTACAGAGCCGCACGTTACTCCGCGCTTAAGTATTGACAAATTGGTTTGCTAGTCTATACCGAACGATTAGTATCATGTTTGTCACAAACACATATATATATACGCCCGCTTGCGGTCGCAGCTCAACGCTCAAGCAACTCTCGAAGCAGCAGGCACTGAACGGTCGAACATTTAGCTGCAAAACTCAGCGAGGAGACGAGATACGCATTTGCTTGGGTGTCGTGCCCTGTTCGGGCCAGTCAACTGCAGAGCAGTACGACAACAACAACTGTCACTCAAGGTCAAGTCATGATGGTCAAGGCGCCGCCTGCCGTGCCATCATCGCAAGATGGCCGGCAACACCGGTATTCCTCTGTGGACTCTATGCATTCAGATCACATCTCGACTCTGCCTCGTTCTCCCTCCTCCCGTTTCCCTTCACGCTGAGCGCAAGCTGAGTGCCGGCACGAAACGAAATGAACTCGTTTTCGACTGCGCCGCCTCGACCGGGCTGCGTAGCCAAGACCTTGGCCTTAAAATTGCTGAACCCGTCTTCAATTTGTCTGCCACTAGACAGCGGATGGCAGCTAACTCAGTTGAGTCGACCCTTAATTATATGAAACGACAACACAAACCCGACATGAACAACTCGATCACCGACCCGACCCTATCAGCTACTCCTCTCATAGGATCTTATACAGAGTTTACACGCCTATTTGTCAGTTTATATCGGCGGTCTTGGCAGTGAAGGCTGATGGTTTTCCAGTATAAAGTAACCCACCTAATGCATCCGCAATGTAAATCCACACACATATCAAACTCCTAAGTCTTCGTATTAAATCACCTCACGGCTGCCCCCGACGACACTATCTCTATACGTTCGGCTTGGTGGTTCCCTTAATCTGTAGAAACCCCGAGAAGTAACGCAGACCTTGGTAAACGGGGATCCTTTAAAACATTCTAAAAGACATACGCCCATTCAAACCTCGACTAAGTATTAACTGAGGAAACATAGCTAAATAGAAACCGAATATTACACATTGAAAACGAGAATAACAAGAGACTATAATTTAAACCCTCTATCAGATGTTTCTGACAACGTTTAATCCTAGTCGTGCTATTAAAACAGAACGCACTGCACACATTTCGCAAAACTCGCAACTGTATTGCTACAGTTTGCAAATCTAGAAGGCACTGCTATAGCTAGACGCAGACTTTACCGACAAAACAATAGGCCCTCTGTGCGAACAACAAAAGAGCACAACGGGTGTACTTGCTATCCACGCCCGCTACCTTACATAGCGCCCTCCATCAAGAGGGTCTTGACCTTGCCCGCACAGAATTCGCATCAATCACCACTAGGCTAGGCTAACGATCGCGCAGCTTACACGATATCATAATGGATTCTGTAGGCAGCTGGAGAAATGAAGCAATGACAAGATCTTTACGAGCTCAGTGTAGCCCAAAAGTTGTATTTTTGGTGGGTTGTAGCTAGTAACAGCAACGGTTGTAGAATAACAACTAAGTACTAAAAACAACAACAGCAACAACGAACACAACAACAACAACAAAAGCGAAAATCGTAGCAGCAATAACAACAAGAACAATAACAACAATAACAAAAACGAGAATCGCAGCAGCAGCAGCAGCAGCAACAACAACAGCAAAAACACCAGCTCATGCAAGCAGCAATACCAGCTCAACTTCCGGCGCCAACAACAATAGGACAAAAACAACAACAACAAAAATAACAACAACAGCGACGATCAGCACAAAATTGTACATCTAGCCAGTCTACGTCGTCGAGCTGTCGATGTGTTGCTACATCGTAGGCGCGCTTTTTTCGTCGTAACGGCAGCAGCATTCCAAGAGTAGTCGTAGTAGTAGTAGAAACAGTAGTAGTAGTCGTCGTCGTAATAGCGACGACAATCAATAGAGCAAAAGAAGATCAGCCTGGATAGGTCGTCTGATATTACGTGGCGTTTCTGCCAGTGACGGCATGCGGCCGTGACCTTGACAATGAAACGGGTGGGGTTTTCCCTGCTTTTCCTGTTGCGCTTGTCTCTTTTCTCCCACCCGCACCCCCGCGCCCACCTTTATGGCCCACGCTCCAACGCGAAGAGGCGAACCCGGAGAAGAGACCGGCCTGAGAGCCGAGACTAGGCGAGGAGTACGGAGACCAACCGAACGCCCACACACACACACAGTGACGAAATTGGCCAAGACAGGATTTTGTTGTCGTCGGAAGGCCTCCGGGTCTTCAACTTTTGGGCACGACCGTTGACGTGACACATTGACGTTACCTCTCTTCCCAAAGAGACAGTGGACTACCTAAACCACTATCTAGACCTGGGCTTAGTTCCTTCCGTCCTCGCCTCTCCACTCTCTCAGCCTGCTTCTCGGTCTGACGTGACGCTCGCTTACTCAGCTTGTGCAGAGGAGATCCACTAGCCTGTAGTGGCTGTTTATTTTTTATGTATGTATGTACGTATGTCCGTACTTACGTATTTATTTATGATGATAGCTTCAACCGAAATCTGCAAATCTTACGAACGTATGTCGATACGACGTATGTCACGCCGATATCGAATTCTCGTGTCTTCAAGTGTCAGGGTCGCCGACCTTTTCTGTCTGTGGCTCCAACCCGTCGACAAATTAAGCGAATCTTACGAACTGAGCTTCTTCTTACTACTACTAGGCAGATAGCCACAGCGGTGTCTAAAAATAGCAACCGACCAACTCGTCGACTCTTCACATTTCGTCTTCTCTCCTGTCCACAATATTGCTAATCGGACATATTAAAGGGGGACCAAAGTTCTCGAAGCGCGGTGGTCAGGCGAGATGATATTGATGATGAAGAAAGGGAAGAGCGAAAAAGAGGAACACAGAACAAAAGGCACATAGGGAGATTGAAAACAAAACGAGAAGTCTCGACTTGACCGAATGGGAATTGTCTGACTCGAAAGCGTAAGCCGTGTCGGCCGGCCCATTACTATTAATAGAAGGGCTGAGTCCGTGCGTTAGATCAGACGAAGTTAGCCCAATCCGAGCATCAAGAAGATGCGAGAAAAAGGGTGTCTTGTTCGCCAGCTAGACGATAGAACTGCCGCACGTAAGTTTCCCAATATCAGGCATTTCCATGTATGATATAATGCAGGCACTGCACTGTATGTCCGGTTTGGGTGATGCCCAGTTGGCAATGATTATCGTACGTCACACTATAGAACCCTATTCGTTGAGAAATCGCGTTATTATTATTATTATTATTATTATTGTTGGCGCCAAAAAGTGCGGACGTGCACATACGGAGCTCCGAGGAAACACGCTTATCCGTGAGTGTGCAAGATGATAAACCCAGGAAGTGACTACCAGAGTGATGCCTGAAACTCAGTGATCAATTTGGTGTACTGTGTGTAGCCATGCGACAGAGGGACGAGCAACCAAGGGGCTGTGAAGGTCCAACAATGACAAGGTGAAGCAAAACGACCACCCGCGCAACGGACCGGAGGCTCCGCTGCCGCTTCAAAATTCGAATTCTAACGGCAGCTCAATCACTATTAATAATAGTTCCAACCTCAAAATGTTGAGATTGGAACATCTAATCTATAAAGTGGCGCCAACAGTTATTTCAACAACTCATCGCGCCGACAATGAAAACGGCGTGTTCCTTTGGAAAGGCAAGGTATGAGAAGTTTACAGCCACAGCTAAGCCAGTAACAGCTTTGTTTCACAGGAGGAGCAGCAGCAATGGCTAACGAGTTTAAATGTTCGTGGAGTTCAATGTGCTTCCCTACGATGAGGGGTATCCAAATCCTTGCAGGAAAAACTCGTAAGAAGAAGATAGTAGGGTTTAGTGGAACAGCAGCGGTTCGGCAGACCGCTGCCACTACTAGCAGCATCTCACAACCGCTGACTTATCTTCGTGCTCCGCTAATAGAATCTTCTTCTCATCCCGCCAGCCAACCGCCAGCAAATGGAAGGACGCCACCTAGCCTGCTAAAAGATGTCGTGGAAAATATTGACGAAACGAGCTGGGCCGCTCTGCTCTCTCTTGCGCCAAAAGTCCTGCATGTCGACAAAGAAACTCAACGAGGCCATAGCCTGGCCAGCGTGGTCAGGGAAAAGGTCGCCCTTTTCGGAGGTGTAGATCTTAATCGCGTGGAAGCCGAAATTACGTAACTGTAGAAGAGCAGAATAAGCGGGACGATATGCGAACTGTTCACTTGAAATTAGATTTTGTGCATTTGTGTTCCAGTAGATCTCCTCAGCAAAACAGGCCTTTCAATATTAGGGTCGCTTTTATCGCCACGTTTATGCACAGAGCAGATGATGGCATATTTAAAAAGCTTAGGTACGGTTTCCATTCTGGCGGAAATATATAATCGATATATATATATATATATAATCGAAAGTGGCACACATATATCATAGCCACACTTCTTGTACACGATGGCCGGGATACCGTCGGGGGTGGCGCTACGCTTGTTGGCCATTCCGCGCAGATGCCGTTTGAGGTTCTCCGGAGAATAGTCGACATTATTCACCACCTGCACGCTGGAGGGCTCATGCAAGAGGAAGATGTGGTGACATCCGGGTCCATCTGTTCTGTCACGACGATGGAACCCTTTTTGACAATGATACTTCAGTGTTACTGGAAGACACGAAGGATCTTAGAGAGTTTGAGCAATGGACCGGGCGGTAACTCCACCCTTCTAAATTTGACCTATTCCTACAGGGTTTAAAGACGAAGAAAGGCAACAGGTGATCGCAGAATTTAACAGCAAGCTCCGGGCATTCTCGTAAAGGATCGGCATGAACTGGGCCTGCTGGATACGGCGGTGTTTCCCTACATGATTAGGCCGATACTGGCCAAGAAAGGAGAACAACCCTCCCGAGTTTACCAGCGACTGAGCCATCTAGGGAAACACCAGGCCTACTTTCTGCTCCGGCATGAAATGAGAGTGCAAAAGGTCATGCACGTACTACGAACCTCGCATACCTTTCTTCTGCCGTAAGAAACTTTGGACCTCGACGACCAGGTGAGGAGAGCCTTGGAAAACATCCTTGACCTGACGCTTGCTGGTAAGGCATGGACGCAGGCAAGCGTCGCCGGAGCGTGACTCGACGCGTTCCCGTCCGAGCTAGTCGGCAGTAAGCTGGCTGCGAGTCGGCAGTAAGCGATGACCAGTTCCGCGACGCCAGTGGCCTCAGACTTGACACTGTCTTGTTTTAGAGAGAGGAGGTAGGATCTGCCGTTCCGCACTAAATCAGAATTAAATGGCGGAAAAATAAAATAAAAAATTGAGTGTTTTTCCATGATGTTTCCGCCCCCTATTTCCATTGAGAAGCAGATTTTTGTGCCGAGTTCTACCAAACCTCAAAATATGTGCCTAACGTTCTGATATACCTTTGCTGGTGGCAACTACGTCACGCAGCACCATCACTTTAGTGCGAAAATGATGGGCACTAAATTTGCTATTGCCTGAGTATAGTCTTCTGCGCCGAATTTGACGGTTTCTGAACGTTAAAGCTTCAACATAAAACATAACAACGTATCGACCTTTCTTAATCCGACTATTCGCCTGATCGCTAGCTTGCGTCGGGCGTCATTCATTATCATTATGCGGATTTTTCTGAGGATGCGGTAGTATGTAATACACTCCTTTTTTTATTAGGGGGAAGGGGTCAATGGAATGGAGCAAAATCTGCAAAAATGTCCTGTTTAGGAGTAGGAGTGAAAGTACTCATTTTTATTACACCGATATGGCGAATATCACTTTACAATTTATGACGAATATTACTTTACTGATTATGCTGAATTTTACCGCCGAATACGCCGGTATGATCGGTTCCTTCATGCGTTGACCGTTGACGTTCCAATGTCTCGGTTATAGAAAAGACTATCCGACACGGCAGCCAGCAGGTCAAGGTTATTTGTCAAGCCCGGTGACTTTGCATACGCCTCGCAGCCGGAGGAGACACGTAGCTGCACGGGTTCGAGGTTTACCGTTGCACATTTTTATTTATAAGGTCCGTCTTACAAAGCAGTCGCGTGGACGTAAAATGTTGGCGAATGGTCAGCCTAAAATGTAAAAAAACAAACCGCTGATCCTTAACCCACCTAAAAATATGGGAAGCAGAGCCTGCAAGCCCGTGTTGGGTGAGAGGCGTACGTTGAGGAGCACCTGCAATGCCTTCAAAGTTCACTTGTTGGAGGCTCGAAGGTCCTCGGT
This sequence comes from Dermanyssus gallinae, assembly GCA_003439945.1. Lineage (NCBI taxonomy): Eukaryota > Metazoa > Arthropoda > Arachnida > Mesostigmata > Dermanyssidae > Dermanyssus > Dermanyssus gallinae. The sequence continues at coordinate 861,218 of QVRM01003563.1, read as the reverse complement.
TAATTCGGGCTGCCCGAAAGCAAGGTCTCACAAGGTACAATCCGCGATAACATCTCAGCTGTGGAAGACGGCTGACGGTTTTTCTCTCCACGCGTTAAATACCCCCAAATAACACCTTTGGGCAGAGCGGAAATCTAAGGACCTCAAGGTCACTCTAGTAGACGACTTGCCATCGGGAAGGAGATGAGATAGCTTTGATAGACCCGGGGGATCATATTCTCGGGACACGTAATTTAGACCTTGATTGCATTTCCCGAAGGTTAGAGAGAGACCCCTCGCCATCTCGAAGTTCCGGACTCTGCGAATATCACCGATGACCATGACTAGGTCACCCCCAAGCAGACCGTCGTCCAGGTACCAAACATTTAGAGGACACTGTGAGATATCGACTAAGTCCTTTACGCTCAAGCAGAACAACCGTCTCTTAAAGTGGTTTCTTACGACTGTTAAATTCATTCTTAATACCAAGCCTAACTAGAACGATCGGCCCATTTTCAAAGCCGCGAGAGATATGGCAACCGAGCAAGATGGCTTAGTGGCAAAGCTTTTGCCTTGCATTCGGGAGGACTGGGTTCGAGACCCAGACCGGCCACTCTTAAATTGGTTTGCATGGTTTCCAATTTAGACAAGGTAAATGCCGGAGTGGATTAAAATTAGCCATGACATGAAAAAACCGTAAACGGGCAATTGCCTTACGGAAAATCTAAAAATATATATATAAACTCCGATATAGGTTCCGTTAGTAATTGCAAAATCCATATCACGCAGTATGTTTATCTCGAAGAGACTCAAGGTTTTTGGACTGTGATATAAAGGTGTCCGAGAAGTAAATAAGCCTGGCTGTGCCAAGAGACGTTTTCTTCAGACAGCTTGACTATGGTGCGTCTCTGCTAACACACTCTTTCCCTCAGAAACCCTCCTGGTGTTAGCCCTAATATCTTGCTGGACGGTGTTCTTAGTTTGTAAACACTGCGAAAGGTCGCGGAGTTTCGTTTTGATAATCACCCAGAAGGAGCACGCCTGTGTTGAGAGGTAAAGGCGCCGTACAGCGATAACTCCTACACTAACCAGCTTATCACGTCCTCGGTAAAAGCCTAGTTTACGTCTTGAATTCTTGCCCCGAAACTTGAACTCGTCAAAGCGGGGCAAATCGTCAATACGGAAGCTCTACCAAGATCTGCCAGCTGCAACAAACATTGGGCGCTACGGACCCACAAGAGAAGTCCGCTGTTGCCACTTAATATATTGATGTCCATTATAAAGATATATATAAAGAGACGTAGCTTCAAGCCTTCCGCGAAGTCACAGGAAGTTAAACTGTACAGGTAGCTCGTGCGGATAATCACCTTAAAGGTATTGAGAGACCCCAACAATATGTCGGGCTCTTGGGCTTGTCTAGTTGACGCTCCTCACGGGAAAATGCACTCTTCACTCTGCGTGCGGTCACCACAGAAGAGCCATCTTCAGATCGAGTCTCTGGCTGTCCGTCGTTCCCGGCTTCGGTGAGTAAACTTGCTGCGTTTAGTGTCGGAGGCCGTATTGCTTCTAGGAGGAACGCCTAGCGCAGAGAGCGACGCCGCAGATCGAGAAGAACGGTGGGGTGGGATGGGTGGATGTACGTACAGTCGAGCGTGGTCGAGGCGAAAGCGTCCTGTATCCCGCTGCCCGTTGGCTGCGTGATGCATTCGATATCCCGCCCTATACTAACGTCCTGGCGTCATTGTTCTGGGCGACGGCTGGTGACAATCGGCAGGTGATGCGTTAAGCAATGATCAGGACCGAACCCACCGAGCCGCCGCTCACTGAAGTTACATAAGTTACCTAAGTCGGCGACAGAGAAAGGCAATTCACCACCACCTTCCAATGCTCACGTCGTTGTGCTAGAGCCGTCGAGTTGCCGACATGCTCAACAGCAGTTGGCCCACCACGCGGCGCGGTATTGCCGACCACACGCGAATTGCGCTGCAGCCCAGATACATCAACACGTTATAAGCTGCAGAAGTTCTTCCGGAGCGAAGGCGACGCGTGACGGTATGACAAGCTAATCGACAAGAGGCAAGTTTCTCGGTAATTGTAAGAGTAATCGGTAGATTATCATCTTGCGATGAGGCATGCGGCATCTCTATTTACGCCACGTTATATATATATATATATATATATATATGTACATACATACATACATATGGCGGACGATGGCATGGGACGAAGGCAGCATGGCGGTAACGGCGGCGGCAGCGGTCTGATTCGTTCGTGGCCGGTGGACCGGCGGGATCAATTGCCCCAAGGCACAACTACCATAGCTACGACTAGATTATACTTCCTACACCTTACTTACTCCCTACACTGTCCATCTTGCCGTAGCAACAGCAACACGTTCCAGATCATCAGACGGAGCTAGGAAATGTCCTTGACCGTCGTGGCGGCCACCGTGGGCAACCACCGTAGACTCGGACGACCTTGGACGAGAATGACCTTCCATCAGCTGCTCAGTTGATAATGTTGCTTCCCTCAGTTGATAATGTAGTTGATGATGATGATGATGATGGTGGTGGTGGTGGTGATGATAATGATGATGACGATTGCGGCGGTAACGGTCACAGTTACGGCACGTCGTCTATCAGCAGCACGAAGACAGGCAGGTGCTGGACGGCCGCTGCCGAACAGCGTTCCCACCGCCTCGGCTAACTAACGAGGGATCGTCAGCAACGTGTAGGACCAATATCGTGCTGAGCACATCGTCGTTGTCGTCGTCGTCGTCGTCATCGTGCCAATCTTGTGTCACCCATCGCCTCCGGCACCGGCACCCCCACCGCCTCCGGTTCCGGCAACCCCCCCCCCCCCCCCCGTCCCATCGCCGCAGCGGCCACACTGCTTTCAGCAGCACTGTAATAGTGTGCGGGATAAATCTGCCCTGCACGCTGGCCAACCATTGGCTGGCGACAGCAACAGCTACATCTCGATTAGTTCAGCTATGCTAAGCTTCCACTACCGTCTCATCACTCTTCGGCTTGGTCGGCTGCACGCCGCCGTTACAGGTATGCTAATTGGGGTGGCAATGATGATGATGAGAATGTTGATGGACAGGATGATGCTGATAGGTATGGTAGTAGTGATAATGTTCCACACGTTCATAGAGGAAGAAAAATCCGGCTATTCACCGCATGGCTACCCCCACCTTTTCTTACTCGTACCTCTATATAAAAAGTCTATATATATATATATATATATATATATATATATATATATATATATGCATATATATATTGGAAGAAAAGAACGAGTAAGAGCGATATAGGAGGTAACGAGTGAGCAAAAACCATGCCTACGGTTCAACGTCCAGCATATAGACCTAGTAGAGCGTCTAATCATCTATCTGCCTCGTTGTCCCTGACCTACTTTCACTGTCAAGGCCAACCCCGACGCGGCAATGACCTCCTTCACCGCCTCTACTGCCTTCACCACCTTCAACAGCGACGTCATCACAATCTTCGTTGTCTTCGTCGTTGCCGTCCCTGATAGCCTTGACGCCGCAATCAGAGTAACGGAGCCAGCAGCTGCCGCAGTAGCAGCTGGTGCTGCCATCGCTATCCACCAAGAAACCCTATATATATATATATATATATATATATATATATATATATATATATATATATATATATATATATATATATATTGTATAAAGATATACATATATGTATCTTGTATACGTCGTATATCGCCATATGTTGAGTGAGGGTTGCCACAACGATCCCCGAAACTCCGTGTAGCTGCTAGCCGTCTACGGGTGCCTCGGGCGTCACTTCTGCTGCTGCTGCAGCTGTTCTGCTGTTGCCAGCTCAGTACTCTTCCTTCCGACAGGTCCACGGAGAAATGACGTAACATTACGCGACGTAACGCCGCCATGGCCGTCGTCACTATCACCACCACTGCCACCGCAGCAGCCTGTGACAGCTGCAGGATGCCCTGCATTAGGTGCGGTATAGGCGCTGCTATTTGAGGCGCCGTTCTACATACTGCACAGCGATAGCACAGTGTTTGGGCCGTAGCAAGGCCAACGACACCATTTACTCATGCGCACGGTGGGCACCGTCGTCACAATGTCGAACTTTAAAGTTGCTCGCGGGCAACTCGCAGACAATCGATTGTCGACACAGACGACGCTCCGGAAGCAGTTGGCGAGAACGACGGCGACAACAACAACAGCAACACCGGCCGGGGGTGGCAGGGACATTGAAAAGACAGGAAAAAAACCAAGAGGGGGAATGTCTAGCATCGAGATTTTGCCTGCCTGCCGCCGCTGCGTCTACTGGTGTAGTGATCGGCCGATATGAGGCCAATATGTTTCCGATATACTTCGTTTCTCTTCCCACGTCATTAGTTCGACGAACAGAGCAGACCTGCTCTCTTCATCTCTCGCCGAGACTAGATGAAGCGCACAAGCGCGCCCTTGAATATAGAAAGAGTCGAAGAAAGAGGGGCGGGGGTATGGGGTGGGGGACGTTGAGAGAAACGTGGAACGAGACGTAGAAATAAGGCGCTAAAGGTGATCTGTAGAAACGACAAGTCACCATAAAGCTATATATATATATATATATACAAGGAGGCAAGAAGATACAAGTGCATCAGAGGAAACCGAAACAGCGAGAGTGGAAAAAAAGAAACAGGATTTTGTGCAACGGGTATCTCGATCGAGCGGTCGGTGCGGTGTGCGCACGATGCAACCACATACGTTGAGAGGGCACAGTGAAACGCGTGACGGTAACCTGCTACTCTCACCACGTGTATTGATCGACAATGATTATGATGGGAAGCGAATCGATGACCGTGAACGAACGCGAAGAGACGAAACTGAAGTTCTCTTCTGCTGAGTCTTGTACGGAATATCAGACAAAGCAAAACAGATCAATCGCATGGACCACCGCGCGATGGTGGTCCATGCAATAGATACTTTGCTCGGTGCAGCCACCGAGACCTGCGGTATCGGTACATCATCGATACAGTGTCAATTTTTTTTCTATCGCAAGACATAACGAGAAGTAGGCAGATCACTAGAGCAAAAAGAAGCAGAGAAGGCAGAGGAGAAAGAGGAGCCAATTTCCTCCCGGTCAAGCCACCTCGAGACGCGGCGGAACTTCAGTTTCGTCTCGCTTGTTGAGTTTATTGCGGATGGCGAGCTTCCTGAAAGTAAGCGGACATATGCCGACACCGAAAGGAGAGTTCGTCACAGATCGAACAAAGTTCGAGTTCGACGGCACCAGGGGTTTCTCATCGTGAACTCAGCCGCATTTATGGATGCTATGGAGGGTGAGTAAGATCCCGAGGGATAGCATGGATTTTGGTGGTTAATGCGGCCGTAATGGAAGAAGGATGTTTCCCTAGGCGTAAGGTGAGTCTGACGAGTCTCCTCTTTTCTGCGGATGCCGACCTTCGATTTGACTCACGCGAATTGGTACTTATAGCCGACAGGAGAAACGTGCTCCGAAAAACGCGATATCGAAACTTTCTCTCTTACGTTGTACGTAATAGGCCTAAACGACATTGCGCGCCCCTTCATCGTAGGCTGTAAAAACCCGAATCTAGGAGAAACTCTGTGAAAGCTGGTTTTCTGCGAAAGCTCTGCCGAATAAAATTAGGTAGAACACGACTAGCATCATGATCTGAAAGACCATATGTAAGAGACGTTGTAGATCAGACGTTGTGGAGTCTGATTTTATTTACAAGCAACCACGGAATGGCCTACGAGAAACGTTACAAAGCTCCCGCCCAACTCTCTAAGATATTTGTGTAATGTTACGAGTTCATTCTATCAAACCATGTAAAAAAGCTCAACGAGCTCATTAATTCCAGCACTAATCAGAGTCACATCAACAGCAATAAGATCATTGACGAATTGAATAAGTTTTCTTCTTTTCTAGATTAGACAATTCTATACAAACTTATTTAAATGATACATAAAATATAGGCGATTTGAACTACACTGCATGTCCTTCTAGAACTAGACATAGACCGTTCTATTTAGAGACAAAAACAAGTTTATCAGGCTGTTTTACTACTATTGTTTTAACCACGGCAGGCTCTTTTATATCAAGATTTATCGATGATGGGTCTCAGCTAAGGATAAGTCGCTTTTACAAACTTTCTACAAGACATCTATCTTAAGACTCCCCCGACATAATTTACCACGTTCTCTCTTACGTTGTACGTTATAGACCTAAGCGACACTGCACGCCCTTTCATCGTAGACTAGCAAGATCCGTCTCTAGGAGAAACTCTGTGAGAGCTGTTTTTCCGCGAAAGCTCTGCCGAACAAACTTAGATAGAACTCGACCTTGAGACTATCTCATCTGAATGAACCGGAAGAAAGTCGTGTCTAACGGCGAGTGAAGACGGGAGGGGAGAAGGTTGAAGATGGCAGCAGCTCCGGTAGGATGAAAAGAACTATCGAGCGAGCAGCTGTCGAACCCTTGCAGCCGCGTTCTGTCTGGGGACGGCCAGATAAATATCTCGGCAATCTCGGCCGCACGTAACTTCAACCCACCGAGCTCTGTTGTTGTTGGGCGAGGTGATCTGCGCATGGGCGGACATGGCCTACTGAGGTGCGGGAATCCAAAGGAGGCCGTTATTGTTGTTATCCGTTGGGTCAACCTCGACCTCAGTGCGATTGTGAGGAGCCGCCACCGCCGCCATCACGACTACTGATGGGTGCACTCTATCTAGGAATCGGTAGAGGGGGATTGTGGTGTTCCCTTGTGAGAGTTGCAGTGAGGGCAGAGAGAGGAACAGAGAGAGGGCGAGAGCGAGAGAGGGGTTATATATATACATATATATATACGTATATAGATAGATAAACCAAAGGCGAGAGAGACAGACACTGCAGTTGCGCTTCGTCGACGGTTACGTCATAGAGTTTAGGCCGCGCATTCGATGAGGCAGGCAGGGTCGGCCGATAACTACCAAATCGTTTGGAAGGAAGTGGTTCCTCGAACGGCTGCAAGGTCAGCTACGCAGGGCCATATTGACCTGCCGGCTCCCCGGGGCCCGCTGGCCCGTACTCTAAAGCGTAGTCAACACAATTGCCTATCAGGCTTGCCTCCGACAGCAGCTGCAACAGTGCAACAAACTATATATATATATATATATATATATATATATATATATTTATTCATTTTTCGCACGTTACAATGTGAGCTACAGTATCAGTGTCCCAGCGTTATGGCATTCGATTATCGTTAATAAGTTCATTGTTATAGTGTAACTCTGTATTAAAGCAAAACTTAAAAACTAAAGGTAAAACTAATTCCCCTTTAGCAGATTTATGTCACAGTGTAGGAATTCGTGTCTGTGACTTCTGGGCCTTGTACACCACCTAGGCTTTATTGAGTCCCTAAGGCCACATTAGAAACCAGATAGGCATAGACAAAACAAAGTATTTAGACTATTTAGATACGGCATCAGATTTCTAGAGCGGCAGTTTTTGTGATCAACAGTCTAAAGTTCTGTGCGCACACACACACAAATATGATGGAAGTATCTCACGACAGTTTGTACCTAGATTTTAAAAAAGTTTAGAGTCATTGTGTCATCTTACAACTCGGGCAATATGAATATGAGAATTAAATCTGGTTTTTCATTATTAAGGTTTTTTGCTGAGTTCAGGCTGGCATTCTTGTCGCGCGTTTCCAAAATTGCAAACCCGACTCTTTAAATAAAAGTGATATTGCAATGAACGACCACAAAAAACTCGTCTAGGGAGACGTGTCTGCCACTATTCTCTCGCGCCTTACTAACGATGGACTTTAATGGCCTCACATCTAAAGGTGGCCTTTAATATTGCTGAAAAAATTGCCCAAACATGTTCAGCAGTGTTGCCTATTTACCTAAATAAATTGGGTGAGTTTTAGCTCAATTCGAATTATAGTAAGCATTACAATGGTTTTTCAAATCTTCTTGTACCTGTATACTTTGGGGTGACCCACCAAGACCCACCAAATTGTTTCGGATTTGGCTCGCGGCAGTGTATGCCAGTGCAACATGTGCACTACAACTGTTCTGAACAGTTTTCCCGCAAACCGACGTAATTTGATATTCAACATAAAAGCTCTACTCATGACGAAGCAATATGCAATTTCTCGGCCAATCGCCCGACAATATGAAAAAACTGTGTGGATTACGTCGACATATGCCGGATGCTGCATGCCTTCATGGATAGTACTCGCGACGAGTCGAAGCATTGGAATGCACCATGGGAATATCGATGGCAAACTGTGCCTCACAAATAATTAGACGCTGCGACTTAACCTACAAGTTTAGTAGTTAAACAGCGCGAGGACTGTATGCACGGTTGTAGTACTCTTGGCTTCGATGGTCTCATGTTTTGGTAACGCATCGCTTCAAAAAGCCTTAATTGAAATTCGCGTTGTGTGAGGTCGTATCCTATCATAGTCCCTGTTTCTAAAAAGAGGTCTACAGCAAATTAGGGCGCTAGAAATACCATTCGCGTTATAGTATTTCTGGCGATTCCGTCAACACCGCCAAACGCATCGTTGCATTTGGAGAAAAAACTATATCCACGTATATTGTGATTGTCAACTTTACGGGCGGATTTTCGATTGTAGAATGTGCATTGTTCTGACTATTGTTGTAGATGGTATCCTCACTGGGTAGTCATGCATTCAAATGCAATCACTATTTCAAAATAAAAAGTTATCAATTGAATTAGAGTCATTTAAAAAGTTGAGGCATTAGCATCGTTATGAGGACAAATTAACTCGTATTCCTCTCTATATTATTCTTTTTTATCTGCAATAACATTATTACCAAGATAAACGAATTGAAAACATCGAATTTAAAACAGCCATTTGTTGCGCTAGAATGGTCGAACCAGCAACCTAGCAAACATATTTTCTATTCCGTCGATTTATTAAAGGGGCAAACTTTAAAGTCATCTGGAAACCTGTGTGGAAGATGGGAAAGATCCAAGAAGCTGGTGGGAGTCTACCAGTCATAATCTCCAACGAAAAGGACCTGACAGACCTGAAGTCGTGAAAAGATCTTGTCGAAAAGGGTTGCACCGACACATAAACTGCACATCTCGCACGTCTCCCTACAACAACCAATTTCATACCTAGAGTACGGAGAAGTGCTATCGGATACACAATATTACTTTGTTATGCTTTACAAATCATTGCTTTGGACAAGCTCGTCAAATTAGGAGTGCTGCTGAACGCCTCGAGATTCATTACGGACATCGTGTGATGGAACCACATAAATTTGGATCGCGTCACTGCTAAAAGAAATGCAGTTCAATAATCTACGGAATTTGCACAGGGGATAACCTCAGTTTTCTCTGTCTCTCCTCCTTTCGGTCCTGACCACTGACCTATTAATACGTATTACAAGACGATAGCCTTCTGCATATAGGGTCAAGAACTAGAATGATGATCATAATAATGATGAGATCGAATGAGAACACGTCGCTTATGTGCGGTAAATAGAGGTTTACTTTGACCGCGCTCACATTTTTACATGGTCACATAAAAAATGGCGTACCCACCATCAACGTTATCGGGTACTGCAAGCAGTTACTGTGTGTATCGCGACGCCATTACGGTTAGTCTTGGTTCTTCATGGCCATCGTCATGCGTACACAATAAAACGCGTAACAGTTATCAAGAAAAGTCGGCCAGATAGCCGGGCCGCAGGCTACAATTGGGTGCCGGGCCGCAGGCTACAATTGGGTTGTTCGTTAACGAATATCAAATCGATTAGTCGATGGCGTCGCCATACGTTGCACGTTGTGTGTCATGCACAATTGTCGTCATGTTTCGCACAATAGCCTTTTTTTTTGTCTTATAGGGGCGTCATATTTACGTACGGGTGTGGGGCATCAAGTGGACGAATGACTTCATCTAGGCGTTCGGTCTGCGTCGTGTGGCCAGATTTGTTCTAAACATTACAAACGCGCACACAAACACGTCCACCCTCAAATCACGCAGTATAAACCAGACGATTGTTAGTCGCATTGAACCGCAATTAGTTTGCTGCCACTTGGCCTTCTATCTTTTAATCTGAAATTGTTATATATATATATATATATATATTGCACTTTTAACGCGCTTTCTTACGTGACGTTACGGTAACATTAGTTTATCTTAGGGTGTTCATTCGACCGCCACGGAATTTGCTAGATCAATCAATCCATGTGAAAACTCTTTTCAGGCTATGCTGATACAGAAAATCAATATTAGAGACCGCTAACGAGCTGCTGTTATGCAGGGATTCTCTCGCTGCTGGTTCTGATATGTGCGATCCTAGGATTAAAAGGCCTTTTTTCCGGAACGACATTGACTAATCGCAGCGTAGCGTGACTGCTATTTGACCCGCCCTTAATATTTTTAGTTACGTCAGCTAAACTACGCACTCACCTGACGTTGTCATATTAGGCATGCATCAATTGTATACAAATAGCTGCATATTGGTCGCACGCTCTCCTGTTATCAAGTGCCTCGTTTCTCTCATCAATAAGTCGTCCTCATCGCAATTGGACGACTTGATTTGATTTCGATATATATATATATATATATATATATATATATAGTGCGAATCTCTTCACTAAGTCCATCACTAAATGCAGTAAATTAATTCTACTTTATTATCATAAGTGTATAAATGAAATTGTTCCACTAAACAGGTGAGGTCGGACAGAGCGGCAACTATGGCACTAGCCACTGTCCACTATGTACAGTAGGGCCCGTAACACGCGACTGATTGACATCATCTCTCCAGTCAGTCCAGCGTATACATATATGCGTATACATATATAGATATATATATGGCGTTGTACATGGTAAAGGTATGGTAGTCATTTAATTACGATATAGAACGTTTCCTTTGCGCGTAGCTTATTTTCGTTCGTATTGCCTTGATAAAAAAGGCTGGCTTGCATATTCCAGACTGTCTTTTTGTGCTTGATGCACGACTGTACTATACACAGCAGATTACAGCTACCCAAGTAGGCGACGCGCGTTGCTGTGTGAGCGCGCCGTTGCCATGTATCTGCGCTGTGCATGTTATTTGGTAGCTGGCGTACTCTTTGTTCATACACAACAACAGCGATGCCAAGAGCAGAACGCAATGTTTGCTTGACGCCGCTTTGCATAACATTTGGAGTTTAGCGTGCCACCCTTACAGCAGAGACAAGCTGGCGAATTAATCTGCGTCGTTTGATTTTTTTTTTGTTTGCACACTCACACCTGGTGTGGTGCCATCTGACTCTGCCAAATCCCTTGGTGTAGCTAGCAACTAATGTAACGCGCATGCTCATTGTTGCCGTATATCGCCAACGTTTGCCGAGAACGTTGTTTTTAGTTGCCTATAAACGAAGTAAGAACCTTTAAAAAAATAAAAGCAAGCACAGCTGTACGAACTGTAACTGCCAATCGAACAAGTACTTTGTTGATTTTATCACTCGACCCACTACAGTTGCGGCGGACAGTTCTGTGGGCGATTTCGTCCTGTTGAAAACGTAGCCTGACCACTACGGCAGTTCGCGTTAAGAGACTTCACAACAGATGCTCTTCAGAGCCGCAGCAGCAGCAGCAGGACATGGCAACACACAAAAATATTTTACTCCACTTCACGTGAAGTGGCACAGAACGAGCGTTTTCCTGGCTTGATGGCCAACGCTATATACGTCGATGAGTGGCGAAGTGATGTCCTGTTATGGATTGTGCCCATCTGTCGGCAATTGGTGGAGCTCATCTATTTAGAGCCGGGGTCGGGCTTCGACTGACTGATCTTCTCTTCGACCATCTTAAGGATGTGCTGTGTGTATTGCTGAAGCACGTTGTTGATTGGATGACTGTTAGCTGACGGGTCGGCGCCTGCGCCCGGAGTTGAAGCCGCGGCACCACCGAGAAGCATCGACAGCGCCGAAGCGTCTGAAACAGCGTGTATAAAAAATTAACACTGTTATGATAGGCGCAATAGAAGGTAATTCATATGGTCATCGCAAAGTACATCGCAATAAGATTGGCTGATCATATTGCCGTCCCTTGAAACGCTTCGTGCGGTTTGCCTGCGGTTTCCTATAACCGATGAGATCGTGATTTTTTTCTGGTTAGCTAAGTCAACTTCAACCTTGCAAATTTTCTACCAGCTCTCAGGCGGCCAAAAACACACCTAACCTCACAAACTCAGTCTCGGACGTCTCACGGCAGCAACAACAGCAGAAGCATAGACATTCGGCAACTGGCTGGTGAATGAAAGTCAACCTAAACATCGAAACGAAATAGTAGTTTTTTTTGTTTCCAGTTCGTACACTAAAACAATACGATATGATCTAGTATCAGTCTAGTCTAGCAGCAATCGTCACAACAACAGGCGTTATTGGGTGCTGACAAGACTGGCGCGAACAGGGACCGCGCATAGGCAGAAGAGGCAGCGCTGACGCAGCGACGCGCCTACCGAGGCGGGCTTCGTCGCAAGTAGTTTCGTACGTACGACTGGGCACAGTAGGCGCGACTTACGTACCGAGGGTGACGTTCGGTGCTGGCTGTTGATGATGCTGTGCCGAATGGTGGTGGTGGTGACTCATCATTGCCTGTTGATGCTGTTGTTGCTGTTGCTGTTGTTGGTGCTGCTGCTGAGCCATCATGGCGTGCGTCATCGGGTTGATGGGCGGCGGTGGAGCTGCCAGACTCAGATGCTGCTGCGCTTGCAGCACGGAGCTGGCAAGCGTCTGCGTCATCGTCGACTTCGCCGACGGCGGCAGATCCATGTTGAGCGTCACCCGCTGGAACAGCTGAATCGCCTGCCGGGTGACGCGCTTCAGATCCTCGGCGACACGATCGCAGAGCTCTTGCGACAGCGGCTGGTGGCCGACGGCCACCTGCGAGAGCGCCTGTGGCATCGGCTCAACCAACGCTCGCGGCCCCTCGCCGTGGTTCGCGTTGCTGCTGTACCTGTAATGTGTGTATGTGGCAACACGTCCGTTCCCGTCATTGCAAATATATATATATATATATATATATATATATATATAAATATATATATATAGTATATAACACCGTAAACAAATATTCTATATATATACATATAAATATATATATATATATATATATATATATATATATATATATATATATAGTATATAACACCGTAAACAAATATTCACGAACAGTTCATCAAATCATCGGAATAAGATGTTGTTGAAGGCCAATGGCGTACGCATATTAACATACGAGTGCACACGCATGCACACTCAAGACAGCAAACAAGTGCATTAGGTGTACACGTAGGCAAAGCTGCATATCGACTTGCCTGCGCGGAAGAGTAAATTGGCCACGTTGAGGTTGTTGCTGATGTTGCTGCTGGTGTTGATTGATGTGCTGGCCATTGTGTGGCGTCACCAGTCCCACCTGGCTCTGCCTGCTGAAACTCCGACTCAACGAATGTCTGCCAATCAAACAGAACCACAACAAAGTACAAGTGATGGAATATAACATAAGATCAAGTTAAATATTACGTTTGTTCTACTTAAGGCACACGCTTGCAGGTTTGCATCTCGTTCGCAGAAGGGAAATAACCAATAATTGAGTAAAGGAAGTAAAGCTGTATACATACTCAGTTGGGCTGAAATAGAAAACGCAACAAAGTGACTAGTAGTTGAGTAAAAGCCTTTAGCTTCCATATCCATAAATTGGTAGAAGAACTATCTAGCCTTACCTATTTATCTTACATATAGACAACATTAGTTATAATACACTAGCTTTCCTCGTTACTTCTCCATAATATTATTGTTTGCTTTTATATTATAACGCAAATATTCAAAATCTATTTTATATGGTTACACATTAAAATACAAATCAAACACTTGCACAAATAAAAAATGAGCCTCGAGAATTATTTTTCACGTACAATTATGCGTATTGCTTTGTAAAGATTTAATAGAACTAAAAGTTAACGCAATATACATGAACAGCATCAGCCATGCTATTATTACGTTAAGTGCTACAATAAACTACCGCTGAAGTAGAACTCATTGAGCAATACGACCTCAGCGGCCACACTCTTCTTAACACTGATGGGAACAATAAGGGGAAGAGGTCAGCCATCGAAGGGTTATCGTGTGTTCGGAAGAGGTCAGCGATCGAAGGGTTATCGTGTGTTACGGCCAGATGCCCCTCTCAACTGAACGTACACGTTGCATAGTATATACCTGCTATTATTCTTGGCATAACCATTGATTGAGCAGATAGTTAGCGATTTTCAATAACAGCGACTGATTGAGATTTTGTTGTCAGACGAGAGGGAGAAGTCAAATTATATATATATATATATATATATATGATCAGTATATCATCAAATCGGTTAGTGGAAGCCGAACAGTCGGTAGATACATGGTAATGGAAGAGCTACTAGCGTTAGCTCTATAGACTGTTCCTATATATATATTATATATATATATATATATATATATATATATATACGGCATCTGTGCGCCAACGGGAACCATTTTAGCGCTGGCCTGGGTAATGACTGTATGGTATGAGAACCAACCTATGGGAGACTACGTCGCTGAGCGTTGTGCTTTCCGAATCCGAATCGCTGTCCGACTCTGGCGACAGGAGATGTTTGTTCACCAGCGAGTTGCGATTCAGTGCCGACGACGACCTGCCCCGTTAAACATAGTGCAAACAACGACATAGATATACAGCTGTATGTAGACGACACGCAAATAGCATAAAACCTGATAGGCTGATTTCATATAAACATGGACACACGTATATATATATATATATATATATATATATATATATATGTGCTGAGACAATTAAGTAACTGCATGTGGTAGGCGATATGTCAAGTCTCATCCATAATATTTGGATATGCATTTACGTGGCCGTATTTTGGTGAGCGCAAAATGGTATAGTCAGACAATGTCTAATGTTTCAAAAAGATCAAAATGTAAGGTTCTTCATATATTTATATATATATATATATATATATATATATATATGTTGTTCAATATCATCCATATGTCGACGCGTCGTGAGAAGAATATTCTTCCAAAGTTTGTAGCGACAAAACAAACACTAAAATAAAATATGTTCCCATGGAGAGTAATCCGCCAATTCCATGGAAACTTTATGTTAACAGACTAACCATTTCCTTGAATAAAGCGTATTAATAATTATATATATATATATAATATATATATATATATATATATATATATATATATATATATATATATATATATATATAAATATATATATATTTATATACAGGAGTTTCAGTTCATTTACCTGACTTTGGTGAGATTGGTGTTACCGCGACGGAGCGAATGGGCGGAAGGCGCCCGGTGTATGTTGCCCAGAGGTCCGCCCGGCGTTAGGTGGCCTCCGGGACCCAGCAGCTGGTCTCCGGTGTGGCCAGGCGCTGCCGAAGCGGGGCTACCGGCACCAGCGCAACCCGTCGATGAACCGCCGACGCCATACAGCGCCGGACTATTGAGGCTGCCCATACTGGCCGATCGGGACATTGATGCTGCCGGGAACCAATTCATCAATTAATCAGTCAATACAATATAAATCCAGTTGTCAGACACCCGACCGGACGAAAAACCCACGCCAAGCCTTGTGTGGGCTAACTCCGACAACATGCGTTTTACAAACTCACGCATTACATCTCGCACGTACTCGTTACACACATTACACAATGCCCGTTCATGTACTTGATTTAGTCAGCCTTGTCAACCGAGCGACATGTCTATAAATGGTTGCGATTACAAAATTATCATTAAATTTGCCTATGATATTCGTAATCATGACGCGAGCGAATGTGTGTGTGTATATAACGCAAATACGCAAAGACTTGAGTAGTCAGCTCTCATATCATACCAGACCATAAATTGAAACCCAAGTGTGTTAGACCATTGTGTCTTAAGTATGCATTATGGGACCGATTTTTTTGCCATTCGTGCTATCACCCATTACAGCCAGACAGTAAATATGCGAACAAATCACTATATGCTAGTATGTGTGGCATGATTAGGCAAAACATAAAAGGGACACACATTCAGATCGAGGTCGGGCGGCATTTTTAATGCAGGATATGCTATGATTGCACCTACCGGTTCCTAATAAATTCCTAATAAAGATGGGTTTTATTTATGATTATAAATATTACTCGAGTGTTTGAGTCAGGCTGTAACCAGTAATAGATAGATAGATCTAACAAATAGTTATATTTATAGGCAGATGAACGCTTAATACTTACAGGCTCCATACTTTCTCGGTGTGGTCGCGTATGACGGGAATTGACTCTTTTGCGCCTGAGCCCAAATTCCTCCGCTGGCCGACAATGAACCTATCGATATGACGATGATGATGACGATGAGCGCAGCGAACCCAGCGCACACACAGAATCGAACCGGCAGTCACATCGCACGTCGCACATAACGCACACAACAAGACAGTCACGACACAAAATAAAATCACAGTTATAGATAGCGCTCCTACATCAGCTTGCAACAACAACATCAACCACAACAAGAGCAGCAGCAGCAACAACAACAGCATCAGCAGCAGCAACAACAACAGCAGCCACATCAACAGCAGCAGCAACAAAAGCAACAATTACAACAACTACATCAGCAACAACAACAACATTGTCAACATCGTTTGCCTGGTTTTTGCTGTTGCCGCCGCCACGGCGGCAGTTCAACTTCGACGTCGTTTTAATGCAAACCGAGCACCTTTCGCAGCGCCATCGCTAGGGATTCTGCCAGATCGTCGTAAACTCGAAAATACTAAAATATAGCTAGAAATTGTAACACATGCAGTAGCTTAAAGTGACGCAAGAGACGAAGCAGCAGCAGCAATAGCAGAATTAGCAGCAGGAGTAGTAGTAGTAGTAATGTCGCGCCCGGTGGCGTGGTGCATTTGCCTGCGTCTCGCAATCGGAGGAGACACGTAGGTGCGCGGGTTCGAATCCCACCGTTGCACATGTTTATTTATAGTGTCCGTCTATGAAGCAATACGAATAGCAGTACCCTGGACGTTAAATCTTGGCTGAAGGTCAGCTCGAAAAAAAAGTCAAGTTAAAAAGTAGTAGTTATTGTTGCTGTTGTAGTAAGAGAAAGCAGACAAATAGCGCATACACTCTTGAACGACACTCAAACTGGATGGAACACCGTTACGGGAACTTCGCTTCAACGATCTTCATCAAACAGACACATTTTGGTACAAGCCACCGCAATGAGCGTTTGCGCGGCCCACGCAATAACCCTAGGCAAGCAAAAGCAGAACTTGTTGAAGTAATAGTAAGGCAAATTATTATTGTACCACCTCCTCGCATCGTCATTAGGCCTTTAGGTAGGGAAAGGCTTTAGTGTGTTTTACGGCAACAGCATCACAGGCATCGAGTGCGGCCACACTCCCCGTCCCGGGTGTGCATAAAAGCATTTTTTCTCTTCTAGCTCGAAATGTAGCAAACAGAGGAGTACAAGTGGTAGTAGATGACAGTGTGGGAGAGAGTAGTGAGTAAACGAAGTAAAACGAAATCCCGATGCAAATGGTTATAGTGCGGGAGAACAACCAGTGCTGTTTCTGCACACTTAATAATAGCTAAACATGATACCCTTGTTAAATATCCGATATATATATATATATATATATAGGTCTACGAACACAATCAACACAGTCATTCCAACTAAAAGCAAAGTAGCGAATGCGATTCGCCGTCGTCGTCCTCTCGCTGCAGCAACGATTGCCATCATATAGAGTATTCGTACGTATTCAAATGTCGACAGCGACAACGAGCAACTAAACAAATAACTAGACAAATATATATATGTCTGTGTGTTCTGCCGCTGAGCCGCACCTTGTCACTTCCAGACAGCATCCGCCTGGAAAACGAGACACGACAGCCGATTCGGTCGGTCGGTCGGTCTATCATCACACGACGCTGCGCAACGCATCGACGAATCAACCGAAATGAGAAACCGAAACAACACAACAAGAGTGTCGAAGTCGAAAAGTGAGCAGCGGTTGAATCTTCGAAAAGCAACAACAACGGACAGCGAGCAAACGCCCGGCCTCCTCCGAGAAGCCTTTGCGTGTTATGATTATAACTATTATTCAGTTAGCAGCTAGCCTACGGTGTCCACATGTGCCCGCGACGTGGTGCGACGTATACTCCGTACGTATAGTAGGTGCACAATCCCACAACCCAGGTTGCGCTCATCACCAAGACAGGTTTGTCGGGACAGGCCGCACATCAAGGCGTATTTCTCTCGAGGTGTCCTTCTTTGTGTCGTGTATGCTGCACTTGTATATACATGTATGTATGTGTATACGTGTACATTTAGGCATCGGTGTCCAATCGTGTAAAAGGCGCGTATGCCTTCCCACTGATTGTCCTGCGTGTTGTGATGCGTAGCTTGGTGAGCTTCGGCTTCGGCACGAAGAATACGCGCAATAAAAGCATCACTAAAAGCAACAACAACAACAACCACGACGACGACAATAATAATAACAGCAGTGGACAGCCAAATGCATTTTATTGTATTTTATGGTGTTGTTGTTTACACGGCATTGTCCCGTTCTTGAAGAAGCCAATCCGGCCGCTATTCCTTCGGCAGCAACGAAACCAGCACACACGTGCATCTACGGGCCACGGGGACGAACTTTGAAAACATATATCTCGTCTTTAATGTTTAGGCTTGCTAGATGATTCAATAAGAAGAAAACCACGAATAAAACGTGTCAGAACATCATAACTTGCAGCTTGTCTGCACTCTTGAGCTCCTCAAAGAGGAACATTGTTCTATTTTTGTCGACACATACACACGACGTAGAGCAAAAACTTCATGATATATATGATATATACCTGGGCACGGACTACAAGTATTATCAGACAACACTAAACTATGCTTTGCAGTCGAAAGTAATTTCTTCACAGACAGACTGCGCGAGAGCAAAAGAGAACAACATTTTTCCCCTCGGATGGGGAAGAAACACGAGATTTGGGCGCAGTTTCGCTTCTATAAGCTCGTCGTTCGGCGTCAACTTGGTCCGTCAGACTGTAGTTGGTGTAGAAGTCTATCGGCATAACTTCATATAAACGCAGTACATCATCAGCGGTGATATCAACAGTGAACAGTGGGAACGATAACCCTGCATAGTGCCGTGATCCTGTCAATGAGATGTGATGGTCAAGCGTGGCAGTTTATAATGGCGATTAAGAATATGCGCTCGTGGTTGTGGTTATCGTGGCTGTCGTGGTTCCTCGTGGCCGTCGTGAGGGGATTCGGGGTCTGTCTGATTCGTGGTCAACGCTGGCTTGACGCAACCCGACATCATCGGGAACTTCGATAATGGTCAAACGGGGTGGTCCACAGGGTAGTTGGTATACGCGCACCGCGCGGTCATTCGAGCTGCCGGCTTACGCCAGAGACAACCCCCGTCCCCGCGACAACAACACATTAATAAGAGGGAAAAACAACAAAAACATCAACAGCAGCAACAACAACAACGATTGCAATAGCAACAAACCGTGACAGCCATGCGGATGAACTCGGCACTGCATCGATTGTAGTCGACGATTAAATCTGCTCTGATAGCGAAGATAACGACGACGAGAAGACGAATTCGACGAAGATGATACTGAATGAAGGTAGCAATGCCGTATAATGTGTGTCATCTGCTTCGTCTTCATCTACACAGGCTATCCGATGCGATAGTCAATCAAGCCTCACTAGGATATCCGATAGTCAATCTTTGCCCCTGCGTATAGGGGTCAGAGAGGTCACAGAGTCACTTATCCAAATGCTGGCAACACGATGCACGATGGATCACCCACTGAACTAGTAGTAGTAGTAGTAGTTTTCACCATTATCACCATGATGTTTTAACATACTAGTAGATTTAATAGCGGTAAATGTCCTATGCGGTTGCGGTAGCGTTATCAGTGGTGGTTGTTCTGTAACTCGTTGCTGTTGTTGTCATTGTTGTTATTGTTGCTATTCTAGAAGTTAAGCTCCGGTGACAGCAATAGAACCACCAGTAGCAACAACATCAGCCACGACAACAATAACAAACGTGACCGCGATGCCGGCGCCGACAACTGTTGCTGCTGCTGCTGCTGCTGCGGTTGCTGTTGTTGCTGTGGTTGTTGCTGCTGCTGCGGTTGTTGTTATTGTTGCTGCTCCTGTTCTTATTGTTGTTCTTGCTGTGGTTATTGTTGTTGTTGCTGTTGTGCGCCCACCGAAGCAGTGGCATAGACAGCTCGAACAGCAACAGCAAACAGCGCCACGAGTTGTGGCGCTCCGTCCGTCCGTCCGTCTGCCTGAATGTCTTGGTATTGTCTAAACGAAAGATCCGACAATGCGGACGACGAAAGCAACGTCATCGGCGTCGTCGTTGTTGTTGCTGCTGTTGTTGTTGGTGTTGTCGGCTCTGTTGTTGTTGCTGTTGCTGCTGCTGATGCTGCTGCTGGTGTTGTCCTGGTACAGCCAGACTGGCGGATGGATGAGAGGACGAGCAAATAAACAAAGGGGCGGCGGCGAATGAGCGACAACGAATCAACAACAAATGAGTGAGTGAGTGAGTGAGCGTGCGTACAACGGAGCGACTGAGTGAGTGAGTGAGTGAGTCGCGGCAACAATGACGAGCGCAGCGCCTCCTTGGCCACTTCGTCGACGACGATGTCGTTGCTGCTGCTGTCGTTATTCTTGTTGCGATTGTTGTTGTTGTTGTTGTTGATGTTGTTGTTGTTGCTGCAATTGTTGTTGTTTTGGGTCGTGGCCACCGATACGCGCATGTACGGCGCTTGTATATGCGTCACCCTGCCATCACAGGGCAAGCTCCCTAAATTGGTCTTAGTCCAGTCGTCGTTGTTGTTGTTAGTAATAGTGTTGTTGTTGTTGTTGATGGTAGTGTTGATGGTAGTGTTGTTGTTGTTGTTGTCGTCGTCGTCGTTCTTGTTGCGATTGCTGTTGCGGCTGTTACAATTATAAAATTGTAAGCATTCAATAACAGACATTGTTGTTGTTGTTGTTGCTGCGGTCATCATTGTTGTTGCTGCAATCATCGTCGTTGTTGTTGTCTTCTACATATTTGTTGTAATACCTAGTTACTAGGTCACACAGGTAGTAAGCCCTTGGCATCCGCCCACCACTGTTGGTGGCGGGTCGAGTGTAAACACGTCAAACCACGACTTTTGACACCACGCACCAAACGGCCGTTACCACTCCACTGTTGTCTTCATCAACGACGTCGTGTCATCGCCGTTTGATGTTGATCTTGTTGTCGTTGTTGTTGTATTGTTGTTGTTGTTATTCATTGTTTCCGTTTTCGTCATACTTGTTGTTCTTGTTGCTATATTGTTGTTGTGCCGTGTTGTTTGCAGTTGCCGTGAGCGTTTGCAGTTGCCATGAGCGTTCGCAGGTTTGCAGGATTATTAGGAAATTACTTCCAAGATCATTTTACATCATGCTTCCGCCCCGTTATGATGATGTGGTTGTTGTAGTTGATCGTTCAATATGTTTGCCTTCGTTCAGACTCGTGACTGTTGGTATTGCAGCTGCGGTTTATGTTGTTGTTGTTGTCGTTGTTGGTGATACTACAGCGGCTAATGTTGTACCAGTTGCAGTAGCCATCTTCTTGCCGTTCTGTGCACAGCAGTTGACTGTCGTGCGTACGGAATCAATGGTAATATCGTGTGCTTGCTGCCGTTGTTGTTGTCGCTGTACGCATTCTATCGTTGTCCGACAAGCCCCGACAACCGCTCCCTTGAAATCGCTCACTATCTGAAGTATAATGAACTGTGCCTTCTTTTCATCTTTCGCCCGTCCGCTGTCCTTCTTGCGGCGGCGGGCTTCTTCCCCGCTTCTCGGGGGTTTACGTTTTCCGCCACCACATCCAGCCAACCAGTACCACCCACATTCGCGTTGAAGTCCCTCTTCTAACTTGAAGTGTCTCCAGATAGATAGATTGACTGGTTGGCTGGCTGGCTGGACGGCTGGCGTATACAGGTAGAGTCGTCAAAACGCGAGTACGAAACAGCCTCGTGTTGACCGTGGCAGTCACTGTCATCAACAACAGAAACTTCATCATTATCATCTGTATCATCAGTATCACCATCATCATCTGCTGCATGATGCTACGTTGCTGTCATCGTCGTTGTTGTTGTCGCTGATGTTGTTGCTGTTGTTGTTGCTGCTGTTGTTGTTGTTGTTGTTGTCATGTTCGGCGTTTTCGTGCAAGGACATCGGTACATGTATTTGCGCGCGGACCGTGCACTACCCACTGTACGCGTAGCGCATGTAGCATAGCTAGAGCAGTTTAAGTTTGTATCTTGTACTGTCTGTCTAAACATAGACTAGCATTCCTGCTTCTGTTGATCATCGATGGATCAATGGATAGATTGAGCGAGAGAGAGAGAGAGAGAGAGAAAAACAGTCGCAGATCACGCCTGACGCATTTTCCTACGTATGACGAACGAGGTGCGAAGCCCTGCTGCTAGCCAGACGCAGGCTAACGAGTAGAAGACAAAAGGTGGACAAAATATTCGAGCCAACCCACACAACAGCTAGCTTTAGCCTATCGCTGTCCCTGCTGTGGCGGGCGAGCATCATCGCTGCTAGTTCGTGATGATTCGTGATGGGCTTGTTAAGCTGGCTTCAGTAATTCGTCTTTGTCTGCTTCTTCGGCATGACGACGGCAGATGATGATGATGATCGTATGAGGACGTTGTCATCAACGCACCCGACGTCTATGACGATCTGTCGACGTAGAGCTTGGCATGTTGTATGTTCTGCTCGTTGATCTGCTTCGTGAGAGTTAGTAGGTCGTTGTGGTCATGCCCTTGCATGAACAACACTGCGAAGCAGCAGACAGACACACTGCTGCTGACGGTGGCGCCGCCACCGTTGCTTCTCTTGCCTTGTTGCTTTTATTGTTTTTGTTGCTGATAATTTTCGTTGTGTCAAGGCACCAAAAAACAACACCTTCATCATCTTCTAACTGCGGCGGGTAACATCAATACTACGTCTTTCCTTACATCCCGCCCCTTCCTCCTATTCCTCTCTCTATCTCTCTTTCCCTCCCCCTCCCGAAAACAAGACGTATCCGTGGTAGGACGGAATTGCAATCGCGACATTATACATAGTTTACTGATATATATATATAAATATATATATATATATATATATATATATATATTTATATATAAATGGTATACGGAGAGAGAGAGAGGAAGACGACAAAACATAGAATATATACCGCCGTTGTCAACGTCGTTGCCGTTAGGCAGAACCCCGTACCAACATGAAAACCCCTGCATCTCCCGCCAGACACCCGCCCACACACACACACCCTTCCAGCAGTCCACACACCCAAGCAACTAACCATCCACCAAGCCACCCACGCCTAATTTCTCCTGCACCTGGGAACGATGCGATGACGAGCGTGCCTCGTTTTCTCGTGCCGTCCGTGTAGCTATCGTAGACGGCAACGACAACGACAACAACAACAACAACAACAACAGCGACGACGACAACAACAACAACAATCTAGCAGCAAGGTTCTATTTGTCGTTACAGTACAGCTGCGGACTAACGGAACCGGCACGCTTAACCGTTTCGGTTTTCTAGCTCTCTCTCTATCTGGTCGTGTTGGCCCGCATTGGCAGTCGTGCACAAGTGACAATGGCGTTTTGGCCTGCACGCACACTGCCGGCAGTATATTTTGGCCTGCCTTACATGACATGCGCTGAGTGTTCTTAGCTGCAGTGGCAACGAATGTCATCGCATCCACCGCTTGTTTTGCCGTTTTGCCAGCAAAATCCTGGCAGCAGTTTTCAGCGTAATTAATGATGCAAGGAGAAATTGCATTATATTATACATGAGCTTAGCGGATCTCTGAACGTTGATGCCGTTTAACGCACCGCCACCTCGTTGCTGTGGTTTGTTGGCGTTTGTTGATGTTGTGGTGGTTGTTTTTATTATTATTGCTGTTGTTAGTAGTAGTGGTGGTGGTATCCGTTGTTGGGATTCTCTCTTCTTGTTGGCCCCTGCTAATTCGTTTTGAAAGTTGCCCCAGCAGTAAGTAGGTACACTGTTACACTAACGTAGCAACTGATTGATTAAGCGGATTAGAGTCTAAGCAATAAGGAAATAACCAGCAATGTTGGCTGGATAATATTTTATCTGATCGAAAATAACAAAGTTCTCCTACTACAGCGTTTGGACAGATAACAGTGTCGAGGTAAAAAAAACCTGGTGTGTAGTACAACTGTCAATGAGACAGTTGTTGTTGTGGTTTTTGTTGCGGTATCTCTATGAGGGTTTATGTCGTTCCAGTGATGACTAGAACCGACCGTTGTGGGCATTGCTGTTAATGTTCTCCTGTAACTATTGTTTTGTTGTAGTTTTGACGTTGCTGCTAATATTATCCTGTCACTATTGTTGTTGTTGTTGTCGCTGATGATGCTGCTGTTGTAAGAGTTGTGGTCGCCGTTGTTGTTGTCGCTGTTGTTGTTGCTGACAACTATTTCTGGCGATATGGCTGGAGCCCGGTGTCATGGCATTAGTACTCATGCTCGCCATGTTACTCATGCTTCTTATTAAAATTCTTTCTAGGATAGTGTCAATAGTGGCCAGCGTTGGTCAACACTCCTGGTGGCCGGATTTCCACAACAGTACCACCGCAGATGTTCGATAGATAGATACATAGATAGATAGATAGACCACAGATCGACCGGTGGTCGATGTGACGTCGTCATCTTGCTTCATTCAAACATGCGCGCCGCATCAAAAAGACGCCGTCGTTGAGTGGCCAGCAAAGCAGGCGGCCTCGTCATACTCGTGTGAGAATCGAGACGATCGCTAGTGGTGTGGTAGTAGCCGGGGCAGAAGAAGCGCTCCACACAGGTGGTATATACGAAGAGCTTCAACAGACACAATATTACTGACAATGGATAGTGACATCAGCGTCCAGCGGAACGAAGACACGAGCACGAACTGAGCTGCTGAGAGAAGTAATAGCCTAGCTATAGCCCGCTCAGCGAAGCGGCCAAACCACACCAGAGCACAACAACAGCAACAAGAACAACAGCAACAAGAACAACAGCAACAACAATAACAACAACAACAACAACAACAACAACAACAACAACAACAACAACAACAACAACAACAACAACAACAACAACAACAACAACAACAACAACAACAACGACGACGACCACGACGACGACGACTTTTTAAAAGCGCAACTCGCATCGCAGTCGGCCGTGACGAGAGAGACTTCAAGAAAGGCCGTTCGTTATCAACGGAACGTCAGCCGGCGTTCTTTTTCGACCTGCCTCCTGTTGCATGTTATCATGCTCTTTGTTTCTGGACGTTCATCATCAGACATGAACACACACACATACATACATCTTTCCTGTGCACAGCCCATTCGCGCGCCCACAGGATGTCAACGCTCGGCAACAACGAACAAATACGTCCAATGGGAAATACGGCGGCCGATAGGCAGTCTGCCACTCGACAGAC
The DNA here is from genome assembly GCA_003439945.1 of Dermanyssus gallinae. NCBI lineage: Eukaryota > Metazoa > Arthropoda > Arachnida > Mesostigmata > Dermanyssidae > Dermanyssus > Dermanyssus gallinae. The sequence continues at coordinate 835,657 of QVRM01003563.1, read as the reverse complement.
AGACAGACAGACATACAGTCGGACCGGCCGGACGGATGAACGGAAATAAACGCCTACGGTATCGCTAAACGCCTCCTACCATTTCTGATTAGTTCGTGGTTCTGTGTGGTCATATGGGCGAATATCAGTTGTCTGTTGAGCGAGTGTGTTTCTTCTTCTGTTTCAGCTGCTCCTTCTTCGTGATTCGCCCACAACATTGACGGATGGTCTTGATTCCTCGAAGCTGCGCCCGTCGTGGGGATATACGCGCATATATATATATATATATATATATATATACTGGCAATTATACACGTATGCCATTGTGCGTAATTGGCCCGTCGCCTCCCCTCTGGCTGCTCTCAGCTGTGTCATCGCGTACCGCCGGCCGAGTGACTTCTGTTGACTATTACTAGTTCACGTAGCAGAGGGTGACTTGATCGCGATCGCTAACAACACAATAACTACAACAACAGCAATAATAATAACAACAACAACAAGAGCAACAACAAGAACAACAACAACAACGACGACAGCGACGCGATTACTACATACGAGTATTTCGCGACGCGCAAACAACATCAAGCTGGCCGCCCGCGCAAACCCGTGCGTGCGAGTGAGCGTCCACCGCCCTGTTTCCAGAAAAAAGAGTTCCGTTGTAGCGGCAATCTCGTGTCTCGTAGCGGCGTGGCAGCGCTTACGACGTTCAACCGTCGAGCCGAAGAAAATCATCATCATCGTCGTCGTCGTCGTCATCCATCCATCCATCGTAATGCACCCAGATTCGTGCCGGTCGATTCGTGCCCGACGGCTTCATTCGACCCGACGGGCGGCCTTCTCCCTTAAGGAGCCCCCCCTGGCCGTCCGCCGCAGCCGCACTCACTCCGACCACCCCCAGCAGTGGTAGCTCTACTATAAGAACACGCATACTGGCGCAAGCCAATCACTTACGTCAGTGAGGCAACGCAGAGCGCACGTATAAACATGCACATAAGTATGCGTATAGATGTAACATACGTATAGACATGCACATAACTATGAGCATGGTGTATACATACGTATAAATATGTGCGTAACTATGCGTATAAATGTCTACATACGTATAGATATGTACGTAACTATGCGTCATATATATATATATATGAATATGCATATATCTGCATATATTTGATTCATGTAGGCGTATTCTAACTAACTACCACAACAGCGAACAAAGTGCAGCACAAATGTGCGCGTAATCATACCGTGCGGAAAGCGAATTATTATTATAACAATATCTGGATAGCAACACAAACAAACGTCGTATCGTCTGTGTCAACTGCATTAATGTAGGATACTGTCCCATTGTATTGGCATGGCGTATGCATAACATAAGCCATCAAATGTATACGTGAGCGTCGCTATAATTAAGGATGGTAATAAAGAACAATTACCGTTGACAATGGTGTGACGATTTAGTTCGTTAGAGGAGCACTACAGCAGTAACACGAGCAACTGATACGAATTAAGCCAAAGTAAAACATTAAACAACGCACATTTTGCACAGCAGCAGCAGCAACAACAGCGTTTAAGCACTACCTATAATTTATGCATGCATTTCGGCAGTGGTGTACGCATAGCATCATGGCTGTGCAGCGAGAATGAAAAAAAAAAGAGTCCTCGCCTAATTATGAAGTGAATTTAGTCTCAAAAGAGCTGTTTGTGGTAAAACTCGACAAACGTATCGTATCCATCATACAGTAGTCAATCCAAAGGATATTCGGAATATTCGAGAGAAAAAACACGTATTAGATTCAGATCTGCCATAATCGGCCATTTTCATGGTTGCTATTAATAAGCACCATTCGATACGACAGATCATTGTCACGTCTTTACTCCTTAGCATAGCAAAAATAACAACCTGGATGATCGTCGGCTGTTGATGATCCATACACCTGTCAACCACTATATATATATATATATATAAATATATAAATATATGTATGTATATATATATATGTATATAAATATATAAATATATGTATATATATATATATATATATATATAAATATGTATATATATATATATGTATATATATATATATATATATATATATATATATATATATATATATATATATATATATATATATATATATATAAACGCATATGTGTGTATGTCAAACGTCCAAATTTTGTCGAGGGCCGATACGCGGCCACTTAAAGAGCAAAATGATGAAGAAAACTTCCGAAGCAGTGGGTTTAGACAAACACAGTAACAGTGCAGGTAGCAGATTGGCAACTAGAGCAGCGGTGGGGGTGAGCGACAGCTCTTTAGTAACGTTGACCGGACGAATTGAGGAGTTTTTGCCAAGCGGGACAGCTTGAGTTACGCTTCGGCACAAACGGCTCAAACGCTCAGCCGTCGGCCAGTGGTGCAGCCGTTGGCCAATGGTAGCAATGGTGTTTGCAAGCAGATCGACAACGCTCGGAACGCACATCGCAGAAGCCTTTTAGAGGTTTTGGCGCACCCACAAGCGTAACATACACAACGCTCGTTGCTTTTTAGGACTTTTTCAACAACTTTGCCTTGCAACCTTTGCCTCCTTCCACTCTTTACTCGGTCATCCTTACCCAGACCTCCGGACATGCTCAAGTGATGCTGCTGTTGTTGCTGTTGCTGTGGTTGTTGTTGCTGCTGCAATTGTCGCTGATGCAGTTGGTGTTGTTGTTGTTGTTGTTGTTGTGGTTGTTGTTGCTGCTGCTGTTGCGGAGGCTGTGGCTGATGCTGGTGCTGCTGCTGTTGAAACTGCGAACTGAGTTGCATCTTGGCGCTCCGGAGGCGGTCCCGGAGTGCGCGAATGTCCGTACAGCTTTCGCTGGTTTGCAGCCGCATCATGCTTCCGCTACTGCTGCTCTGTCTTAGCGGGAAACCGGCAGCAAACGACGGTTCGACTTGTTCGTCTTCAACGTAACGTCACCAGCACAAAAGAAGAAAAAGTAGAAGGGGAAAAGGAAGAAAAGAAACAAGAAGGGGGTGGGACGGGGGGCGACAAGACGGACCAGGTAGGCGAGGGAAAGTGGTAACCGTGAGAGTTATGCCTCTAAATTTGTTATTTCGTTTTGTTTGCTTGTTCGCTCGTTTGTCAAACTCATCATCGATACAGGCGCACCCAGTCACTTCGTCACGTGCACACAGAAGACACACACACACACACACCCACTGATGATGAACTTCATTCACAACGACGGCCACCCTCACATTCGCTGCGTAACGTCTCTCTGTTGGGCTAGGAGGAAGAATGATAACGCAGAACGAGAACACTCAAGAGAACGCTATGCAGTGAATCATCTCGTGCTCTTCACTCTGTGCGGTGTCCCTTGATGATAACCAACTCGTGATCTAACTGCCGCTTCTACTAACGAGTTGTTATAAACTATGACTGGCCAAGCAAACGCGACGGCTGCAGATGCTGGCGCGGCCGAAAGAACACAGACAATCACGATTGTTCTAACCAGTTTTTTTCTTCTAAAATCGATATTTTCGTTTGCGTTCTTATTCGCGACATCGAGCGCTATCGATGATCGTCGCGGCCATACTACACGACCGAAATGGAATTTACCGTCCTCTGATGGCTCTGATTGGAATCTCCTCTGATGGCTAAGGCATACTCAGACACGATGAGCGTTTTCCTTCCGACAGTAATCTGCACACGCGCTTACACAGACATACGTATATGATACTGTACATCTGTTGACATTATGACAACCACTTGGTCCTTGACAACGATGCGGTCGAGTTGGTTTTCCTATCAACAGCAATGCAATTATCGACACATATCGAGAGCTAATACGTAAGCGCGAACAATCAGCAGTCAGACAGTTTAACACTGCTTACCGACATCGACACCACGTCCGCAGTAATACAACATAGTAATAATAATGCATACGTTCGATACAACTGTGAATCATAAACCGCAGAGACGACACACCATATCCCCGAAGCCAACCACAACTCTCCTCGGTACCGAGTAGAGAGACGTGAAGAAGTCACAACACATACACGAGAGAGAGTACGAACAATTACACGCTTAACTAAATGCTTAAACACACGTTGGCAGACACACAGCATGCAGAGTTTGCTGCTGCTGCTGCTAACCACTGCAAATCTGAGATCAGCAAAATTGAGGTGGGCTGATGGTAAGTTCGACTGTGCTGCGTTCGGATCTAGTCCGGTCGAGGAGACATTGACTAGTTACGAGACACTCGAGGTGGCGGCGCTGCTGTTGTCTGTTGCTCTTGCTGGTACGGCCGCTCCGGACGCCTGACGACCGACCACAAACTATCACAACTACCGTGGTCAAAGATATCGACAATGACAATGACGACGACAACAAGAACGGCAACCACAGCAGTACTAGTACTAGTACTAGTAGTAGTAGTAGTAGCAGCAGTACTACTAAATATTATATTATATTTAGTAGTAGAAGCAGCACCAGCACAATGACAGACGCAGTCTAACGGAGCGCAAAGTACACCTTAACGATAAACGAGCACTGAAGCTACGCAACGAACACGTTACGCAGACTGGCAGCGTTGGCGAGCGTGCGACGATTAGGTCCCCACCGCGCCCATCTTCTGCTTATGCGACTCTGATTCTGCTTGTTCCGTTGATGCTGCTGCTGCAGCTGCTGCTGCTGTAACTGCTTAATATGCTCGGTCTTCTGTTTCAGGGGCTGCCAGTGAGCAATGGCCCTGGCTAAAACGACGGCGACGACGACGACGACGACGACGATGAAGATGAAGACAACGATGAAAACGACGACGACGACGACAACGACAACAATTACCATCACTACTGCCACTATCATCACCACATTGACAGCGGCAATGCTGATGGCTGAAGCTACGGCTACGACACCCACGACTGAGAAAGGATTCTCGCCGAAAAACGGCGGCCCGCCATGATTCGATATGATACGGTGGCCAGCGGTGGCAGTGGGAGCAACGCAGCGCCAGCAGCCCCAACGGCGGCCATGGTGGCCACGGCGGCGACATGCTGTACCCGTACTCCCCTCTGTACATCGCTGTCTCTGTACGACGCCAGAATCTAGCGTAAACGCACCCCCGGAACACTCAGCTACTCCGAAAGTCACGCATGCACAAGTTTTACTTGTGTGTGTGTGTGTGTGGTGTGAGCGTTCACCCCGATACGTACACTTTGAGACAAACTTGTGACGCACGCGCAGAGAGAGAGAGAAAGAGAGAGCGAGAGATACTGACATAAACATGTGTGACACAAGAAAAAACTCTATACGGACACGCCCGATGGCCGTTGTGTATCCGTTTATCCATAAGTACATGCATACATCTCTCTCCATCCATCCATTTATCTATCTATCTTTACACTAGTGCTGCTGTAGGCCAACTACTAGCGTTGAAATCCAGCTAGCAGATCAACGTGCGTATACACGCATAAGCACGCGGGCATATGTATGTATGCATGTGTTTGTATGTATGTGTGTATATATATATATATATATATATATATACACCCTTACACGTCCGCAGAACTGTCATTATAGGGTACCATCAAATTGTATGGTTGCAAAATATATACGTTCTAACAGACGACATATATATATATATATATATATATATATATATATATATATAACCTGCCGTAAGGAATATACCATGTATATACTGATAGGAGCTACTCATACTGATGATTAGCTCAATCATCTCAATATTGATACACAAGATGTATTTTGAGATCGGCAGTCCTACTCTGTTTTGAGAGCAGACTGTCGGCGCAAACCGCGGCTGGCAACCATACACCGTCGCCTAAACGGACGTATCAAATAGCAATATCGGCTACTCTCTGAACTCTCTGTAAAAACCATATCTGATTTAAGTGAGATCACATCGGTAAAGCATAAGTACTCTAACATCAGAAACATACATCGATGTGATTCGGCGGCCACCTCAACTAGCCAATGACAACAGCTAGAGCTTGTTTTTTTTTACTTAAAACACTTTTCGATCCCTTTTTATGGCCATGCAACCTGTCTGTGTCTTCTGTGTCGATCCCAAAACTCAAGGGGATCAGAAAACGCTCGAATGCAGAAGACATCCCTGCGCAAAAAAAGATAATAACCATGGTGTACTTAACGCGGCCAGAGCTTCCATCTAGAGTGCCACTTCTTATGCGCCCAGCACTGAAAAACCGGATAATTAAAAGATCGCACCGGCGTTCATTTCTACCAAGTTTGGATAGCAACATACAAGTATTTCCTTGGATGACTATACGTTTTTTGCAAAAGCAGTGATAATATATAAGTATTTTATACACATATATTCTTTAATGTCATATAGAGTCTTTCAATTTGTTTTCATTGCTCCTGCTAAACTATTTTTCTGTAGTCAATATGATCTCAACGACGTATAGGCACACACACATATATATATATATATATATATATATATATATATATATATATATACGCGTAGGAGTCTTATCAGAAAGACAGTAAATACTTATTTCCGAAATGCGTTCAAATCCCTTGATTTCCCTCTAGCGCGCTCTCTCTCTCTCCCCCATAATAGAACAAAAACAAAAGTATGACAATTCTTTCAATGCGCGATTTGTTCTCGTTCAACCCTGTGATTGCTTTGCGTACGGCATTCAGCATTGATCATTTTTCGCAGTCAACGCGAATCAACGTTGAAAACTGTCAATGCATGACCGTTTGATCTCGCCGACAACGCAAAACACCAAACTCTGTACGCGCCATACCAATCAGAATCATTCATTCAGTGTTTCATGGGTTTCGTTGTTTGCTCTTGACCGACGACAACTGTCACTACGGAATGCTAATTTGAGTCACTTTGAGTCAGCATATCATCACACCGTACGAAAGGGAATAGAGAGATGGAAAACTGCCGAAAAGTTGGCGTGACGCCATTCACTTGATTAATAGCTTGATAGTAATGATATTCTTGATAAATAGCTTACAATGACAGAACAATAAGATCTTCCTGGTCGTCTGCGAGAATGCCAATGTCTAGATAAAACACGTACGCACGCTCAAACGTGTCAACGACATCATCAACGAACACAGATGAATATGACATATTTCGCAGTTACTTCTTAATCCAAAACATTTATTCTTTGATACTCATAATATATATATATATTTATATATTATGCAATATATATATATATATATATATATATATATATATATATATATATATATATATATATATTGCAAAATGTTTGCAGTATATATGAAAGAGTTTAAATGCTCTGTTTCTGGAAGTAGAATCATTATTTATAGTTGGACGTGCTTTTTACTAATTTATATCGATTTTTTAGGCTCGATGTCTTCAAATGAAAATGTTTAAAAGGCACTCTGCACGCCAAGTTGATCATAGCCGTACTACCTTTGTTCAATTCACCATCACCACAATTTCACTTATGGGGGAAAATGCGGGGATAGTCCCCTTGCTAGTCTATCGTCGGTGTTTCACGTTTATGAATGGAGGCGCTCCTGAACGCCTGATCACTGCGAGATTTGGAACTTGAGTAGAGAACTCTCAAAATATATCCAAGTCTCAACAACTGAGACGAGTCTCGAGTACAAAGTAGGCCAGTGCTCACCAAATTTTCAGAAATTCTAGAGCCAGAAAAAACCGCGCCTGTTTTTGTCCTGTTACAAAACCCGAGGTACCCGTCGAGCAGGTTTTTGGTGAGTTCGAGGTGGCCATGCAGGATTTCGTGGAGGGACTTGGCATTCAAGCTCAAAATTCGCAGCTTCGCCATCCGTTGCTGTTTTTGACGCCCCTCACAGGATTCGTCGCACAGATAGAAATGTCCGGCCCACGGGGCTGAAAACACTGTGGCTTTTATCGTTGTCTCTACAACCACGGCGGTAAAGCAGCTGGCTTTTTAACCCGACGTATTGTGAGATTTCTTCCTGGTCCCGAAGAAAAATTAAGAAATAGGAAAACGATATTTTGATTCAGGTGGATCGGTGCTTCAACGATCCAGATGGAGTTTGGAAACATCGAAAAATGCAATTTGAGGTGTGTTTCAATGCAATAATCGCCCCCCCTCAAAGATGTATAGAAATCGGTGGAAATATATATATATATATCGACATCTCAAATAATGACTCCACTTTCAGGAAAACAAAACGCCTATTCTCTATCTTGGAAATTGCAAAAACGTTGCTAGGGTCCCATGTAGTTCCTTCTCCCTTCTCAACTACCGTCACACATTCTTTAGCGCACGGCAAGTCTTCTTCGACTTGTTCCGCCGCTGGCATTGCCATTGACAAATTTCCATATAGGATATCACCAAGGGCATTATGCACATTGCCATAACTATTCGTCTGCGATACACACATAAGCATATATATATATATCAAGAAAAAATATATATATATATACTTATAGACTTTCACGATAGTGTGTGCGATTAAACCAGGACGCTTATAATGTTGGCTGCTCTGTCTCCGCCGCTGCCGGTGACGTGGCTGTAGTGACTAATTGTACCGCCAGGCCACCAGGTCTGTGGCCTGCAGCTGCTTGAGACGTCAAATAGAACGAAACGCCACCCGGAAAACCGAGAGAATGCAATTCATCATGTCAACAGACCCACATACACGTTAACACACAAACATCTTTTCCTTTCGCATGTTTTGGGCTGACCCTCAGCCAACGTTGCACTTAACGTTGGCTGAGGGTAGACTGCTGTCGAGCCCGGTGGCGTGGTGGATTAAGTCTCCGCCTCGCAACCGGAGGAGACACTAGATAGGTGCGCGGGTTCGAGCCCCACCGTTGCACATTTGTATTTATGGGGGTCCGTCCATGAAGCAATGTGAAAAACAGTTCCGTGGACGTTACATCTCGGCTGAGGGTCAGCCCGAAAACTTTATTATTCGACTGCTTTCGCATTGCTTCGTATGACGGACCCCATAAATACAAATGTGCAAATGTAGGGGTCCATCGAACCAGTGCACTTATGCGTCTCCTCCGGTCGCGAAGTGCACGCCAACTAACCAAGCCACCAGGCTCGACATACACAAACATCTACCTGCATTAGATGAGAACTCGATGCACTCGAAAGATAGACACAATAACTAGCTAGTTTTTAAAAGCGTCGAGAGTGCAGTGAGCACATTAGGCACAAGAGGAGAGCCTCGAGAAAAAATCGACTCAATGATCAACATAATCACGCAGTAGCAGCGCGCAATTTGCTCAAGTTCAAAGGCAGGTTGCAGTCCATAAAATTTTCCACAATTCAGAGTTGTTAACAGTCCACTAACAGGTAGCAGTCGCCTAACGTGAATCAACGCGAATGGGCGCGATTAACAACCTCTGCGTTTTTTTTCGCGCGTGTCTGGTTTGTTTTAATTAACTTAAAAAAAACAAATTACTTACTAGTTTGTCTAGTTAGCTGTCGTGGCCGTGGTCTATCTGTATCATGGTATTGTTACTTACTGTCTTTATTGAGCGTTCGAATAGTTGCGTGGTTATTTTAACCCACATGGTGTATAGTCATGATGAGAACACGACTACACACCATGTGAACATAGTGTTAACATTCGGACTGCTCCTGCTACAATTATCATCGGTAGTGGCGAATAAATGCGTAGGTACTGGGACCTGTATAAACAGTTCGAACGTGTTCGGTATAGTCAGCCTTTCGCCGCCATTTCGTGGCGGAAAGTCAAACGGGAATGTAAACAAACTACCTCTCTTGGTATACATGCACACGTGTATACGCATAGAGAAAGAAAGGAATGCATATATATATATATATATATATATATATATATATATATATATATATATATATATATATATATATATATATATATATATATAAATAAACGTGTAGTTTATGACAAAATCCAGAAACCGACAAAGTAATCTATTAGTCGGCGATCTAATAGTCGCTGAACTTGTTGACGTCACAGCTCAAGCGCGAGTGTTGTGTGCAATATATCAACATGCATAAATAAATACAGCGTTACTCCATAACGACGATGGGGGCAAGACTAACTTCAACTAAATCAGCAGATATAGCAACGCATTAAGAATAGCGACCACACGGAAAGCACCAAGAGTAGACAGGCAGAGACAAAACAATAACACCATTCAACGATTAGAAGCTCTAATAATAGCATTATCAGCGTTTTTATTGTTTGCGATCACAACACGACAAGCAATAATAGCGGTAACAAAAGTCTTAACATCAGCAACCGCATCACCAGCGGTCATAACAGCAGTAGCAACAACAGCAGTGCACAACACGTTTTTTTGGGTGTGAAAACCTGTTCCTTTTGGCCATTTACACAAGAAAATTCTACGTGTTTTATCTTCTTGCCCCTTGAGAAGCTATTTCATCAGCGCCACTACCACACTACTAACTAGTAATCGCAATTGCTGCTGTTGTAGCGTGTTACAATTCCTAAACACGGACATTGTGTTTATTTGGTCTAACACGTCACTTTTAAACGACTTTTAAACTCTACCGTAGAACAGCACATGCGTGGGTGGGAATGCCGACTGATCCCTCACTCAACCGCCGCTCTGCTGATCGAAGACAAACTATACGTCGTAGGCTTCGCCAACCTCAATCAGCTTTCAGTTGTCATTCTAATTCATTATTATCTGTAATTTTTATTTATATAATTTCACTATGTTAGCACTTTGGAGATCAGCTTTCAGTTGTTAATGCTGTTGTTGCTGCTGCTGCTTCTGCTGCGACAGCTGCTGTCTGCTGGCAATATAGTTCGCCCTTAACATCGGCCAGCATTCTCTCATCGTTGTCGAAGTCGATCTCGAGATTTCGAGAGGCATTTTTGGAATTATCTTATTGTTATCTTTTCTCTGCTTACTGGACACATGTGGCACAAACGTTGTGGAAAACAAAACGGCAAACTAGTGGTATTCTCTGCTATACGAAGCTAGCGTGCTACGTCAAGTATCATCTGGCGACTACTCGTAAATCCAAGGCCACTTAATACCAGCCCCGCGCACGGTCTTGTTTTGCCGCACAAACACACTGCTGCACAAAAATAGATACAGTAGTATACGCGAAACGTATACGTAATTTGTTTTGTACAATTCACACGCCACCAAATAGATATTCGAGACAACATACAGCATCTACACATGATCTAACGTATCGCATTCCTGCACCGTTTCACACAACTGGTAGAAACGTAGAAGGGAACGGAACGATCCAAGTCGTCAGAACTCAATTACAACATGTACTCCGACTTCTACAATAACATCACTTGCACGGGGCCAAGACACTGCAGCGGCTACTGCGACACGAATGCTAATACCACAAGTTATTTCATACCCCCTACAACTAGTTAATTAAGTTACTACAATTAAGTTAAGTTTGTTGTACAGCTGTGTCCCGTACCCATCGCAACGAGAGAGGGACGAAGCCGTGAGAGCGCTCCGTCGAAGAAGAGAACCCTCCAACGGCAAGCGGAGAGCTAGGAAGAGGCCAGAACCGCAGGTATCCATGAACATACACACACTGACGCACGCACACACGTACAGAATGGTGAAGCACGCAGAGTACGCACCCAAGCAATCTAGGCACTTCAGGTGGCACTTTAGATTGCACTCCAGGCACCTCAGGCTGCACTCCAGGCACCTCAAACTCCAGGCACGTTAGGCTACACCCTAAACAAGGCACTTCAAGCAGCACTCCAGGTACTTTGAGCAGTACTCTAGGAACTTCAACCAATACTCGAGCAACTTCAAGCAGTACTCTAGATACTTCAAGCAGCGCTCCAGGTACGTCAAGCTGCACTCCAGGCACGTTAGACTACACGCTAAGCAAGGCGCTCAAGCACTTCAGGTACTTCAAGCAGTACTCTAGGAACTTCAACCAGTACTCTAGCGACTTCAAACAGCACTCCAGGTACTTTAAGCAGCACTCCAGGTACTTCGAGCAGCACTCTATGAACTTCAAGCAGCACTCTCTGAACTGCAAGCAGCACTCTATGAACTTTAAGCAGCACTCTATGAACTGCGAGGCTGTGCTCGCTGCTGTGTTTGCTTTTTCTCCGACTTCACGCACCGCACATGTGTGCGTAGGCACGCGTCAGTTTACCACCGGTGTCTGATGGCTGACTGCAATCACCTTCGTCGTCCTCATCGTCTTCACCAACATCAGCTCGCATGCTAGGCAACAAGCACCTTTGCTACCGCTGCCGCCGGCGCTGGTGCGGGGCTGTTGCGGCCACCACCGCTGCCCCAACCGTCGTCCGTCGATGATCGCAACAGTTCCAGTCAACGCAACGTCAGTAAGTACCACGACCGGCGCTGGCGGCAACAACAGCAGCAGCAGAAGCAAGTACCACAGCATCTAGTACCAACGGTGCCAGTCGCCGCTACCACTGCCGCTTCAGCAGCAACTGCAGGAGCTGCTGCCGACGACGCTATTGCCTCTGGTAAGAACAGCTGTCATTGCTGCATCGTATTCAACGAATGAGTGTCGTCGTCGTCGTTGGTGTTGTTGTTGGTATTGTTGTTGTTGTTGTTGTTGTTGTTGTTGTTGTTGTTGTTGTTGTTGTTGTTGTTGTTGTTGTTGTTGTAGCTGTTACTGTTGTTGCTGTTGCTGTTGTTGTTGCTGTTGTGACTGTTGCTGATGATTTTGTTATCGCTGTCGTCGTGGTTCCCGCCTTATCGGACTTTAAACACACTGTAACTGTACCGACGCTCGCCTAGGAGGCCGCCGAAGCCCCTTGCCGCGCTAGTCGAATCGAACCAAATCGAAGCGCCACAAAATGAAAAGCCTACCGGCACGACGACGAAGATGAAAAAGATGACGACGATGATGAAAAACAGACGAAAGAAGACGACAACAACAAAATTGACAACAATACCAACAACAGCAACAACAACAACATCGATTAGCTCCCCAAACACAGCATAACGAGCGACTTTGCCGATTTCGCAAGGTATCGTAATGTACTGCTAGCCCGTCTTGCACCTCGCAGGCAACGACTAAGAGAGTTGTCGTTGTCGTCGTCGTCGTTATTTTTGTTGTTGTTGTTTTCGTCGATGACACCCTGACGTTGCCAGCAACAGCACCAACAACACCTCTGCCCCCCTCAGCAACAACAACAACAGTCACAACAACGACAGTAGCAGCAGCGGCAGCAACAACAACAACAACAGCTGTAGTCGGAAGATGGCATCCAATGCAATCAATGAATGCACTGACGTGTTATGATTACACCAGCAACATCAACATTAACAGTCGTGTGTATGATGATGATGATGGCAATGATGTAGGTGATGTTGGTGACTACGACGACGACAACGATGATGATGATAGCAATGATGACTACCGTAGGCAAAATTCATTCGTTCGTGGTGGCGGCGGCGGCGGATACGCTAAGAATATAGCGGGCAAATGCGGCCACGGCGAATGTCAACAGTGGCCGTGACAGCCAACATCAACAAAGTGGTGGTAGCAGCAACAACAACAGCAACAACAGCAACAACAACAACAACAACAACAGCAGCAGCAGCAGCAGCAGCAACAACAACCGACGCAGAGATCGAATTTGAAACACGCACGGCAGCAATCGCAGCAGCGGCAGCAGCAAAGGAATCCGGCTGATGGTCGCCGTAAATCGTGCGAGAAGTGCAAGATGGACGATGCCGTCGTCGTCGTCGATAAGTAGCTAGACGATACAAATAGACACACGGCCACTGCTGTCGCAGCCAGGCAAGTGGGACAGATAGACAGACAGACAGATGGCTGACTGACTCACTGACTGACTGTTTGACTGATTGTCTGTGTCGCAGCGACTGTCAAGCGACAAGAAAACATCCGACTACTATTGCTACTACGACGACTACTACTACTACTACTACTACTACTACTGCTGCATTCATGCGGAAAAAACACAGCGTACCCATTGCTGGTCGCTGTAGTGGTTGGTGGTGGTGGCGGTGATGCTGCCACTTCTGTTGCTATTGCTACTGCTGCTTCTGCCGAGACGACGACGACAACAAAAACAACTCGCAACAACAACTAGCAACAACAACAACAACTAGCAACAACAACAACAACTAGCAACGACAACTAGCAACAACAACAACAACTAGCAACAACAACAACAACTAGCAACAACAACAACAATTCGCAACAACAACTACAACTACTACTACTGCTATTTCTAAAGTAAAGTTTTCGGGCTGACCCTCAGCCTCAAGATTTAACGGAGTCCACGGAACTGTTTTTCACATTGCTTCATAGACGGACCCCCCATAAATACAAATGTGGGGCAACGGTGGGGCTCGAACCCGCGCACCTATCTAGTGTCTCCTCCGGTTGCAAGGTGCAAGACTTAAGCCACTACGCCACCGGGCTCGACACAACTACTACTACTACGTCTACTACTAGAAAAAAATTCTTTCGGGGCTGACTCTCAGCCAAGATTTAACGTCCATGGGACTGCTTTTCGCATTGCTTCATAGACGGACCCCCATAAATACAAATGTGGGGCAACGGTGGGGCTCGAACCCGCGCCTAACCTCTGTGTCTCCTCCGGTCGCGAGGCGCAGACGCATGCCACCACGCCACCGGGCTCGACACTAAAGCAACTACTACTACTACTACTACTGTGACAACCGATGACGACAAATTCTCACTCGATTCATTCAGACACAAATACACACACACACACACACACACAAACACAGACACACAAACGATAACGAGGTGGGAGGAAGGGGGGAAGTGTGGGGAGGTGGGCGGGCATTAGGGGGGTTCGACGAAGAGGAAACGACAGACAGACAGATGCTAGCTGTAAGAGGGAACGAGTTAAAGCGAAAGTCTTTTTGACCACTCTACCGCCGATTGACCGACCGACCGACCAACCGACCCAACGAAGACCCGGCAATGGCGACAACGTTCCGGCAAACAATCTTCTTGTCAAACATATCTCGAATACTTTACTTATGGAGATCAACACCGCTAGTAATAGTAATGGTCGTACTAGTACTATTACTAGTAATAGTAGTAGTAGTAACAGCCATAGTAATAAACTAATAGTTTGTACATGTAAACGGACACGAGAAAAAGAGATAGAGAGAGAGAGGGGGAGATACTGAAAGCGACCGTCACACGACGAGGAGCTGGAAAAATGTTCATCTAACTGGTCAAAGAACGACAAAACGTAGCTTGAGAAGAAGTAGAAACACAGCTGCATAGCAGTTACACACTAGGCAGACACACTGGAAGGACAGAACAGCGTCTCGCTAAGGCATCATTTACCGCCCGCTATAATGACAGTAATACTAGCACGAATAAAATTGACAAGACAGCTGCTGCTGCAACAACCACAACGACAGCTGCAACAACAACAACAACATTATCAACAACAACAACAACCGCATCAACTTGAATTAGGCCCTTCTCTAGACAAAGTCTCCCTTGCTAGGTGCATAATTTGAACGAGCACGTAAGAGCGAATCCGCGCGCAGATGGATGTACAGCTGTGGGTGCTGGTGGCGAATAGGTGGCAACGCAGAAAGGTGCCAGAAAATATGAAAGACGCCCGAACCAAAAAACATCGCACCAGTTTCGAGTATCGCCCCCAACCGACGCCGCCGCCCAGCCAAATATGGTTGACTTTCTTGGACGGACCGACGGACGAAAGGCGGCCGGGCTGCGTGTTTCTCATGTGGAAACATGTGACACGCAACAGCGATCGCCGAGCGAGTAAACAAGAAAATTGTCAAACCACTCGGCTGGCGTTCGTAGGAGTAGAGACATTTCGACGCAAGAACAACCACAACAAAGACAACGGCGGCAGCAGCAGCAACAACAACACCAGCAAATGAAACAGTTGTATGATGCTCTCAGGGCCGTATATGGTGTGCGAAATCGGACAAGTGGGAGGAGATCTTCTACAGCTCGTAAGATCATCGACCACTAGACCGCTGTTGTTTCTCCAATAGCTTTCCTGACGCAGCCGACGAAAAGACGCAGCTCATCTCAGCGCTTCCAGGTCCGCATTCTGCACAAACTTGGAATCAGGAGGTGGCATCGTTCTTTACGCGCCTGGCCACACGCGACAAGACACCCCCCCCCCCCCCAACCTGCTAAAAATTAGGACCATCGTGTTGCTCTGCCCTATCTTTTTCCCAAAACTAACCGATAGTCACAAAGATACTCAAGCAAAGCAACTACTAATATATGAGCGTAGAAAATAACATTCAGCCTGTATATATGTATATATGCTAAATGTTGTTTCCTACGCTCATATATGAGTAGTACTGTTCGAATGATGCTGCCGTAATTGCAGGGAGGTGTAAAATTAACACGTACGAGCAACTTCACGCAACCTAACCAAAAACGGTTAGTTAGGTTGCGTGCAGTTGCACTCGCAAGTTAAACAAAACACAGCTGTGGTTTCTATAGGTAAAAATAAGGCAGCGCAATTTTCTACTAGACTATATTTTACGCAGCACTAATTTGTGCCACATAGGACTCACGGAACGAATTAAACTATCACGCATTTAAAGAAAATAATTTGCTTGAAACCCCTTTAAATTAGTTTATAACAGCGTTTCTGCTTCACCAACGCCGCTGCCAGCGGACTAATGCTGATTGTCTGACCTTGAGTCACTATCATAGCATTATTTGTTCATTTCTGAACGTCTCTCTCTCTCTCTCTCTATATATATATATATATATATATATATATATATATATATATAGTACGCTCAATTAATTGACACCAAGCGCAGGGCTTATGCACGACTCGAGGTAACCGAACACATCGAAAGAGACAAAAACCCGGTTCCTGCCCCTGCAGCCGTGCTCACCTACCCACGGCATAACCACATCATACGCCGTTGTCCTTCGAGCTAACCATATCCATGCGTTTGTGAATGCACCGCACGCAAGCACCAACGTGTATTTGCACCAGATTGCACCTGCTCGAAATGCGACAATACAAGGGCGCCCTAACACCTTTTCCCCAATTCATAGGCCAGCCAGTTTTGCCGCATGATTCTGTATTAACTGTAGCAATACGCTGTGTATCTCGTGTTCTATTCACGGCAGAACGCAGACATATTTACTAGTACACACACACACATATATATATATATATATATATATATATATATATAAATATATATATATAAATATAATATATATATATATATATATATATATATATATATATATATATATATATATATATATATATATATATAAATATATATATATATATATGACCAATTCAGAACAATAGTAATCATTCGACGATTCGGTGTTTCATTTACTTCCGAATGATGAGGTAGCTGGTCAAAGGTGGCTGCACCACCAACCACCAACGGCCCGATCGAAGTGCGTCTGTGCGGCGGCTTAGGGCGGCAATTTCCACGACTTGTGCACCGTGTACAGCAATCAATATCGTTGGATAACTTGCTGCTTCGTTCCCATCCTTTCCACCGGGCGAGCCGAGGCGTCAGGCCGGTCGGTCGGTCGCGACAAACATGACGCGCTGAACATGACGCTGGCGGAACGCTACATCGGGGGTAACGTTTCCGAAAACGACTCGCAACTTTTACACACTTTACACCATTAGCCACGATTTGGCCAATGGCGTTTGCGTTTACGCGCCTAACAAGGTAACGAATACAACGCGCGTCGTCCGTCCGAACGCATCAACGACGTGTTTTCAAGGACGTCGTGTAACCGGCCATTATCCGGCCGACACTTCGAATCTTCCGAGAAGTCAGACGAGAAAAAATACGAGAGAAATGAAATAAAGAGAGAGAGCGCGCGAAAGGGAACCGAGATAGAAACACGAAGCTACAAGCTTCCCTTGCATTCTTTTTAATGCGCTCGTCGCCCCGCTTCCCCCTCCGTTTGTTAGTTTCTCCCCTTTATTGTCTGCTGTCTTGGTAGACAACTGACCGTTGTTGTTGCTGCTGTGGTACGACTTCGATTCGTTGAAAGTGCGGACGAACGAACACTTATCATCGAAATGTTAAGCAATGACTTTCTGCACAAACAACAACACCGACAACAACAACAACAACAACAACAACAAGTCGAAGTGCAATGCAAGAATTATAGACGCCAAACCAGAAAGCCACCCAAGCAGCTGCAGCAAGGTACAGACAGACTTCGAGTCAGCCGATCACCATTCTATAACGTGCGAAGTACAAACGAGTACATGTGTGCACACGTATGCAAACAGCGAGAGCACTAGACTAAAAGAGTGAGATAGAGAGAGAAAGCAAACGGCCCGTAAGTGCCACAACACAATGTCTGAGCCCTTCAATAGAGCCCGCTGTGAATAAACAGCTGTAGCGTAGAAAAAACTCATATATATATATGGCGCCGTACGCGATGCCAGCGTCCGCCCCTGTTGAGAGGTGCGCAGGGTCCGCCGAGGTGCCTTTGACAGCTCATTGAAGCTAAGCATGGCAATAGTACTACCAACACAAACGGCAATCAAAGGGAGTATAGGAACAAACACAATAAACCAACAGCTAAAGCAGTAAAGATAAAAAAAAGAACACTAAAACAACAGCAAAATAGCAACAACAACAACAACAACAACAACAACAACAACAATACAGCAAACGGGAAGTAAGAATACAAGTCGTCAATTTACGCCACCGGTCTAATAAAGTGAGTTAAATTTCGGGTCGCTAGTCTATTAATGGCTTACGTTAATTAGTCACCTACGGCTCAATTGACTGCCCGACTAAACAATATAAATGTTTATTGTCGTTGTCACTGGCCGTTATTGTTGTTCTCTCATATATATATATATATATATATATATATATATATATATATATATATATATATATATATATATATATATATATATATATATATCTCGCCTACTGGCACACATGACACATTAAGAACTAAAATGGACATTTTAACACAAGAGCTATCATTAGTAATGGAATGTGACCATACAGTCTTACTCACCGGAGATTTTAATCAGCCAGAAATAAATTGGGAGACGCTCAGCGTGCAACGACCCACACACGAGAATTCAAAAGAGGTCATACTTTTGAACTTCTGCGTCCAGTACGGACTCCAACAACATGTTACAGAAGCAACACGTGTTGGCAGTCAACGCAATTCTCTACTAGACATTGTCCTCTGCAACGATGATTCGGTGGACGAAGTTGCTGTGCGGCCAAACCACCTGTCCTCGGATCATCGTATGGTGGAGTTCGTCATAACGGACTGCAAGCGCCCCAAACAAGCGTCAATAGACAAGTTGGATTTTAAAAAAGGGAATTATGATGCCATGAAGCTAAATCTTGACCTCACAGATTGGACCAGATTTTTTCAAGGTTGCCTCTCCGTGGACTCGATGTACACCAAATTTATCGAGTATGTTCACTTTCTTATCCAACTCCATGTGCCACAGCGAACCTGCCGTACATCGTCAATTGACAGACATGTGCGTGCTCTTCAAACAGCTCTTGATCGCGAGGTTAATGAGCACAAGATTGGCCAGCTTCAGAAAAAGCTCAACAAAGCATGCATCCGACAAAGGACTCTAGAGGAGCACGCTGTTATTCGAAACAGCGATGTAAACTCAATCCACAGATACGTCCGCAAACGAATCTCAGTCCGTGACTATCTGGCGTCAATTATGCGACCCGATGGTTCACTAGCTTCTGATGATTATGAAAAAGCAGAGTTAATTAAAAACATATTCGCACAAACCTATCCATCGAATGATGAGCTACGTCTGCGAGATTCTGGAGTTACGCATGCTCCTGGTGGTTATGATGACTTAGTGGTCGTGAATGATGTTGACGTCACATCCGAAAACCTGCTGAAGCACCTAAGAGGCCTGAAATCTAAGACAAGCGATACCCCTGATGGGGTGCCGTCAATCGTGTACAAACAGCTTGGAATCTCGATATGCCACCCCTTAAGCTTGATATTTCGTCGATCGCTGGAAGATTCGATTGTACCAGAGATTTTTAGAACGGCGATTGTTAGCCCTGTACACAAGCGGGGAAATAAGTCAGACCCCAAGAATAAGCGACCGATCTCGCTCACTGTTATAGCTTGTAAACTGTTAGAAAGTGTAATTTCCATGGCTATATATCAAAACGCCGACAAGCAAGGACTGATCACTAAAGAACAATTTGCTTATCGTCCTGGTAGAAGCTGCACACTTCAACTGTTGGAGACGCAGTTTGACTGGGCAGAACATGTTCACGCATCAAGGTGTTTTGACGTTATATACTTTGATTTTAAGTCTGCTTTTGAAACTGTAACACATAGTAAACTACTGGAATTACTGCCTAAATTTGGAGTAGGCACCAAAATAGTTGCATGGATAAATGATTTCCTACGTGAACGGACCTTCCATGTACGTGTTCATGATACACTGTCAGAGAAGGCTTATGCCACCTCTGGTTGCCCTCAAGGTACCATTCTTGGGCCACTAATGTTTATTCTTTACATCAATTCGCTAAAGAGTATTATTCCCGAAAACGTGCAATATAAGATCTATGCGGATGACGTTAAAATATACGGAAAAGCGGACTCGGCCGAGGACTGCAAAAAACTGCAAGATACGGTAAACAATTTCTATAAGTGGTCCGTTTCGCTAGATCTGAAACTATCCGTGACAAAGTGCGTTGTACTTCATTTTGGTCACGGAAATGCAGAGAACAGTTACACAATCGGTGGCCATTCTCTTGCCTCGATAAAACTGATCAGAGACCTTGGTGTTATGACATCAATTAATATGAAGTACACCGAACACGTAACAGACATTGTTTTAAGAGCAACACAGAGAGCGAACTGGATTACACGCTCATTCATACTTAGAGATCCACATATATACTCAAAACTATTTGAGGTGTACGTATTGCCGATCATAACATATGCAGCCCCAGTCTGGAATCCATGTCTGAAAAAAGATCAGCGACTCCTAGACAAGCTATGCAGCAAATACCGACGAAAGATTGCATACAAGTGTGGAATTCCAAGCGATGACGTCCAGATTCCCAACATATTAGAAAGGCTGCGGAAGATTGACTGTGATACCCTCGCAAATATTGAGAAAAATCATACCGATCTGATGTTAAAGATGTTCAATATCATTCATACGACGACGCGTCGTGAGAAGAACATTCTTCCAAAGTTTGTAGCGACAAAGCAAACACTTAACCATATGTTCCCTTGGAGAGTAACCCGCCAACTCCATGGAAATTTGATGTTAACAGACTAAACATTTCCTTGAATAAAGCGTATTAATAATAATATATATATATATATATATATATATATATAAAATACGAAAAAACAACTTAATTACCTTCGGAGAAAACAAGCCTGTATTACCTAGGTGTCTTCCTTTAAGAGCGCAACACATAAACTGCCAGAGACATGACTGGCGTTTGGCCTAAAACCGTTAGCTAAAAAAATGTAGGACTCGTGTTTAAAGTTACTAATATTTGTGGACACTCGTGTCCGGGGATTTGATTGCCGACATTGATACTTAGCAACAGGACATCCCCAAAAATCTAGTACTCATGTGTCCCAGTGCGTTCATGTGTGTCAAAAAAGTCGTTTAACGTCCAGCAAATGTCGCTCGTGATATGTGCACAATAATTAAGCATGTGTTTTATGCAATCCGACAGGGCATTGCTTGTTTTGTAATGACTGCATTATAATGCACTATTTGGTTGAAATAAACAGAATTGAATAGTAATGGTCGAATGGTTAACAATGACCTCATACTCTCTATTGTCACTTTTTGTTGCGGTTCGATCTGTGCCGATTTGTTGCCCCCAACGCGCAATCAATTAATTTAATGATTCTAATATTTTATTTTATTATTATTATTATTATTATTATTATTATTATTATTATTATTATTATTATCACTAGTCAGGATTCAGGCACAGTCGAATCCTGGCGCTCCTACATCCGCGTCTGCAGCTGCGGCGCCAGAGCGAGTAATCCCAGCGGACACTATTATTGCTATAGCCTTTATTTATAATTTGCTTTGACATGGGCACACACTACTCGTATTATAGTAAAAGTGGCCAACAGCAAGTTCAGTGGCCTGTATGGTTGGCTGATCGAAGCCACCCGGCGGTGTGACAACGTCAAGCCGACGCACAAAGAATGTAGTCCAAAATAGCACCAGCAGCAGCCGTAGCCTAACGCTAGTCAGATTTCCTTATCCCCACCAGGGTGTCAGTGATTAAAGGTAAATCCGAAACTCATCTTCCGATTGTAATTAATAACGACTTGCAGCAGCAACAACAACAGCAAAATCAGCAATAACAACTTTTACGATGCGACGCGACCCGACCCGGCGAAGAACGCCTGCGCGCCTGCGTACACGATAGCTATCACGATATCATGTTGTTGCGGGTAAACTGGCTTGTCGGAAACTCGACAATTGAGGCCGGCGAAAGTCGGCAATCCGTACCTAGGCGAGGCGCGCTAAATGGTTATTTTCATTTTTATTATTATTATTATTATTATTATTATTATTATTATTATTATTATTATTATTATTATTTTAATAATAAGGCATTTCGTAAGCCCATCGCCATCATCAGAAGATGATGACGACGATCACTGTATGGAAGACGGATCCCAATGGCCGCGGTTATGGCGTGCCAACCAGAGCCACTGTTGGCGCTCATCGCTGAGACGCTCCTTTTTAGCGGTTGCGGCTGACCCTTTGACTCTACTCATGAAGTCATTCACCACGCGGTTATCATTCGTCATTTAAGTACTTAAGTCACCTAGCCGCTGGAACAGTGCGATCGTTGTAGTAGATCGATAACCAGCGGCAGCCGAACTTTCAAGCGTGCGTATTTGCGTGTTTCAAAAATGTGGAGGCGTGGCTTCGGGAGGCGGCTAGTCGACGCTGGTCACAGTTGTGACATCTACCTATCTATGGGGTGTCGCCGGTTCGATCGGTGGTGTTGATCGCATTTTCGTCAAGCGGTGCTCACTGAGAATAGATGATAAGCCATACATCATACCATGTGAGAGAGTGAGTGACGCTACTGCCACAAGGACTATTGGGAAAACGCTAAATATTTCAACATGTCCACGGATCCCATGACGATTTCGAACCCCTAAGGGACGAGGATAGCAAAAAAAAGGAGAAAAAAACGCTTCTCAAACAGCTAAGCCATGAATTAGTAGCATTTTTGAGCACGACGAGTATCCGACAATAACAACGGCTTCTGCAACGACTATGCTCTCACTTGGCGCAGCATCAAACCAACGTGTATATATATATATATATATATATATATTTATATATATATATAGACACCATATGACTATAAATACGAGTCCCTGCGAATTCAAATACCGCGACTGAGTGCTATTTGCCAGATCGAAACTTGGGACAGGTACTTATGGTCTCCCGTCAAACAAACATGTGTGTCTTGCCCGACATAAGTGAGTTAATGTGCGAGCGTGTCAATGGTCGGTCTTTTCCTGTTTGCTTTGACCAACACGCGTATCGCCATGGATTGCGTGGATATAGTCGGACAATAGAAGGAAGACACCGCGTGGCTAGCTGAGAACGAGAAGAAAATAAATCTTAACCGAATTGCAAACAATACGCCACCTGGTGTGACGTACAAACGAAGATAAATTGTTACAAGGTCGACTACTTTTATCCACCGCAGTATGAAAGGCGCTTAATTTGTGTTCAGTCACTCAAGGTGTTATTATTCACGAGCTGATTGAAGAATTAAGAAGGAAGAATTCAGCTGGCGACGGGGGGCACATCATACTGGCCAAAAGTCAGCGCCAATTCGTTATGCAATACGACATGGCACGACCTGATCAGCTCGCGATGACCTGATCAATTGTGTGCTTGGAATGCATTACTGGTTTCTACTTATATATATATACAAATAAATAAATATATATATATATATATATATATATATATATAGCACTGCCGAGTGTGCAAACGTATTGTAAATGATTAATACATCATCACTATATTTTCTATATATTAATTGTCGCATATAATCGTTATAGCCCTTACGATGCTATATACCCTATTACTGAATAAAATAGAACACAACATGCTGTTTCTGAATACAACCAACAAGCGGCAGCAGGAGCAGCGGACAGTGCCGGGTTCACTCAATACGCAAGTGGGTGTCTGTGTGTTGCAATGTTTCTGTTTCAATGCTATTGCAGCGACTTATTTGTTTGTTAGTTATAGACAGGCTCCTCCGAAGAGACAGCGAATCGAGTCCTTCATTTCGGCACCCACGGGATTCCGCCATTCAACGACGACGGCCATGAAATCAAAGAATGAAGACGACGACGACAACAACAACAACAACAACACCAACAAATCCAACCAGCTGTCCTATTTCTCGACGGCTCTAGCGTTGTCCTGAGCCAAAGCCAGCAGCCGCCCTCAGCTTCAGCTTTGCATTGAAAGCGGCGAACGAAACCAGGCTCACGAAAGCTCTGTCTCTAGCGGTACTAGCGAGCTATCGAGCCACCAATTGCCGTGATTGCCAATCCTCTCTGGCGCATGAATAACACTCCAAGATGCATGCAAACAGTGTGTGAAAACAGCAAGTGGTCCAACCACGGATTTTCGACGCTTCGCCACGCATAACCGTGAAAACCGTGCCGCCGGCGATGGTCGAACTAATAGAAGTAATAGTAATAATATTAGTAGCCGCAGAAGCTAGAAGCAACAACAACCAAGGAGCCACAGCTACAAGCAGGATCTAACGACAGTGCAATATGTCATTAACTATAATTAAAACAAAGCTGGCCCTGTTAGTTAAAGAGTGATTTCTTTAATTAAAGACCACGGGTTGAGACGATCTGATTTCGGTTGCTTTTCAGTCCGGGGATGAACTCCAATATGGCACATTTCCAAACAAAACTCACACAAGCGCGGTAATATAATTGCAGCAATACTGCAGATGCTATGCGAGGCGAATTCTTCCACAATAGGAGCAAAAGGTCGACGTAACAAATTAAAATGTATAACACGGCATTAGAGAAATTGTAGAAAAACAAACATGGGCTTTATCGCTCTATAAACCGGTTCCCTCTTTAAAAAACGTTTAGAAACATTCGTTAAAGATGAATTCAACAAGTTAGTCCTGGTGAAATTCCAGCAATCTGGTTGGAATGCTTGCTTAAGATCCTCTCAAAAGGCAAAACTCTGTCCATCCTGTTGACGGGACATTGCAAAACAAGCTGCATCTACAGGATATTATTTAGACACCTGGCGCGCTGATTTAGCCTATCTGGAGACACAAAGAATCATCACTCAGGGACTGCATAGATTTCGTGCGGGGAGTTCGACGAAGACTGCATCCCGGAGGCTTTTAGAAGACGTAAAGTACTCGACCACGGTCAAGGACCAGACAGCATACGCTGTATTTGTAGACTACAGGCGGACGGTTTTTGAGACTGCCTCCCAGGGAGATTGTCCTGGGATGCTAGCCGCTGTGGGTGTGGGCCCACGAGGTTTCGAAGACTGGTAGTGACTATCCTGAAACCAAACTCTGTCATTCCAGATGACGGCATTCAGGAACACTGGTCTTTCCGGCAAACCACCAACTATCTTCGGGGCGATTGCCTCAGCCCGCTCCATTCGCAGTCTTACTTTGTAATCTACCGAACCTCATATATGACCAATACTCCTGTGTTCGCAGAACTCTCGACGCCGATGACCTCGTGGTATACCCGTATAGAAGAGTACTCATGGGTCTAGAAAAATGGATCTAAAGATGCTGGGGACATACGGTGAGCACAACGGTTTAACGATTCACTTGTCCAAGACAAAGCCTATGAAGTTCAAATCCAGGAAAACTCTGAGGTTTTCCTCACTCAAACTAAGTGATAGCCTTAGTTTGAGTGAAGCTCCTGTAAACATTGTCTCGGAGATCACTTATTTGGGCGTTGAGCGGCACATCGTTCTCTGCCAATCTCGCTTGCTGTACCTTAGCAAGTGAGTTGCAGCATTATCACCATGACCGAAATCCCGGCGCCACAGAAGTTTTCAGTAAGGACAGCCCTAATGCTATTCAGGGTGTTCTAAAGATCGCCTCGGCGGCATAATATGGTATCACACTGATTTGGAAATACCTATCTGTTCAGAAACGGCGAAGGCAACGTCCCTTAAGAGAGCCCTAGAAACGCTCAAAACAGGCCAACTTATAATCTGTCAAGGACGACGCCGCTTATTGAGCATCTTGTAAACCGTTTTCAGCTTCCGCCTACGACTTCGCCGCAAGAGTTCCGTAGGGGTTTCGACTAGAAGATGAGAGAAGTATAACAGGCGTTGTACAGGACGCCGGGAACGTTGAACAACGCAGAGATAGAACCGCTGTTCGAGCACCCTCCCGTTCTCACCCTCCGTCTATGGGTTTTACCACAAACTGTGCCATCGGATTGGGTTTCATAACCCTTGCGATGAATCTTTTGCAGCCTTATGTGCAGCAAATATCATCATGAGGCTGGTCGGTCGGCGCTCATTCTTTGGGCTCTTGGGTCGGTGGTATCCTCCGGATAACGTATATACAACATATTCTACATATGTTCAAGATTACCGAAAACGAATGCCGTTTTCAATACTTAATAAACACGCGTATTGAAATTCGTATTATGTAACCATATCGCAAGGTGTAATAACAGATGTAGTAATAAATATATAGTACAAATCGGTTCCACTTGTGTACAGACAGGAAGAAGCAATTCAATTGAAAGCTCAAACCACGCAAAACGAAATCACGTTATTCCTCCACTAGAGCGCTAGAGAAAAGCATCTGGGCATCGTGCATGAAAACGACGTAGACTACATGCATGGAGGACCCGCCATGATGTTTGATTTTCCCAAGCAAATGCGTTTGGGATTTGATTTTAGCACATAGAAATGAACGGACTCGTTACCAACCACTACTACGTTTATTATATCTACTGCTACTACTACGTACAGTCTACCATTAGCACTGCCTGTACTGAGCTGGATCAGGACCGGCTTCAGAAACATCAGTTCCAGTGATAGTAGGGGAGAACGGTGGAAAAGGAAAAAGGGGAACACAGAGCAGTAGCAAAGCTGCTTCTTCGGATCGAACAAACGTCAGTAAAATTGATCCTGGCTGGAACCAGACCGAAGCATGCACGGTTTACAGCAGCAGCAGCGGCACCGCTCGCAAAATGATATATGCACAAGTATACGCCAAATGCACGAATCTTGCGCCACGCGGATACACGTGCACGCGTGCAACAACTAGCTCGGCCAACAACCTCCACATCGACGTCGGCTTCCACAATAGCTCCCACACAGTTAAAGCAAACACTGCCCATATCTGCCCACTCTCTCTCTCTCTCTCTCTCTCTCTATATATATATATATATACATATATATACATACATACATATCTCCATATATCTCTCTTTCTACGTCTCTCTCCCTCTCCTTACTCTCTTCTTTGTCTCAGCTCCGAAAACAGCATGGGCTGGACGGGTACGTAGCCGCGAAGAGGAAACGTTATCTTCTGCTGTCATTATTATTATTATTATTAGAAAGATAATCGCTTTCATAGTAAATTGCGTATTCAATAAACAACAGCACAAGCAGCGTGGTCGAGCTGGTCTGAGTGCGACGCGCTTAAGTGCCCATAGGGCCAGATAAACATTGCGGACAGCAGATTCATGCTTCAGCCATGTGTGTGTTTCGTAAAACCTATGAAGGCAGATACCCACAACTAGGACATTCTCCAGTCATTCTCCTCTTGTCAGTCCGTACAACACCCCGCTAGACAAACAGTACACGATGGCACCTCCTCGCACTGTTCTCTACATTGTCAAGCTATACACAAAATCCGACATTTCGACTCAAAAGTTCAGTTAGTAGATCTAGATGTAAACGTGGCTACGCAAGTTAGATCAAAACATTACCTAAATGTGAGAAAATACTATAATGTACAGCAGCGACTGATTCCGTTGTGGCGCCGGATGAGGATAGGAATAATAGCATGGGCATGGCGATATAGTCGTAAGTTTTACTGCCGTTTTCTGGTGATGAAGTCGTCTCTTAACCTCTACCTCTGTGTGGCTCTTCTTGGTAGCGGTGGCCTGTATACCTAGGTTCGCCAACAGAAATTATAGGCGTAGTCGAACCCACTTGTTTTTAGCTTTTTTGGCTGGTACGAAAACACTATGAGCCATCGCTGTCAGATCAACGCAAGTATACGAGCTTTCTCCAGCAGAAGAATCTAGCAGCAGGACAGTGCTCAATTCGACCGAAGAACCCTAGCGCAGTAGCCCCTCAGACCACGCCGCTATATATATATATATAGAAAATATTGTGATGATTTATTAATCATTTACAATGTGTTTGCACACTCGGCAGTGCTCGCCTTCTATATATATATATATATATATATATATATATATACTCTATTGCTAATTTTCCTTTCATGTATAATATTATGAATATGTTATAAATCATAATTAACCGTCTTAATATATTATATAGGTATCCATGCCACTCGAAAAAAAATAACTGTACAGAGTTTCATAAAGATGAATCGAATATCTCTTTCTTCGATGACGCAACGCTGTTACTATCTGTACAGGCTAATTGACGTCGGGGGAACGCCTTTGATGAAAGCGTACGATAAGCCTCAGATTGCATTGTCACGACGTCAATTGCTCTTAATATCGACACGATTCCACCTGTTTCTGTTCTCACGAACAGGCATTTTCCCGTCAAATTCTCCCGCAAATTAGACACAAAATAGCAGCATGCTCGCACGTATATATATATATATATATATATACATACATATACATATGTATATATTGCACGATTTATAGCACATGTCGACTACTACCAAACGGTCCCGGCCTGTGTAAGCGCACATCAGACTGCAAAGTGTCGAATTGTTCGTGACACGATCGTTCGTCGCTGAGTGCGCAAACGAGAACTTCGTATGGAGGAACCATGCGGTGTGTTTCTGCCCATTTCAAACTGCATCTCATACCTACACAGTGTTTGTCGATCGAACTGATCGCAGGACTCGGCAGGACAACAAGGCCGTGCCCGCCGACGCTTACCGATATTGCCCAGATGGATGCTGGTGCGTCGCTCAAGCCGAGCTGATCGCTGAGACTCCGCACGAACGCCCCTCACCGTGCCCAGCATTTCGACTGTTCCGTTTTTCGTTCGTTGAATATCAACACGCCGACGTTTATTTACACGGAACACGCGCGAACGGTCGCGTCAAATCAATCAGTTAAGCCGGTAGTGAAGGACAGCATCATCACCATCACTGCGACGTGTCTTGATGTCTTGTTTCGGAACATTCATCTTGTTTAAGCTTCAACGAACTTCACACACAACTGCCTCTCTCGCGTTGTCACTTCGATAGCTTTTACTGCTACGGCAGTAAATGCCGATGAAGATTCCAAAAATCGTTGTAGTTGCTGTTAATGATGTTGTTGTTGTCGTCGTCGTTGTTGATTTGTGTTAAATCTGAAGACGAATTCGGCGACGCGTTTCATCATGCCGCTAACCATCACCAACCATCGATCAAAAAACATCAATCAACAGTATGACGCGGCAAAATGAAGCCCGAGCACCATTGATTACGACAGTGACCACTCGTGATTAGACGGGGGGGGGGGCGGGGGTGAGGGGGTCGTTTGACTTCTGAAGTTCGGTCATTCACAGACTTAGGAAGCACTCGTTTGGCAACCGGTTCGGCCTGATTCTGGTCAGAGCAAGCATATGAGCCATACTGGAACAAGATCAATCAGCCTTCATCTCACACGCTACTGACCACTACGCGCTTACCGGTAGGTCGAAGCTTACCCACCCTTATCGGCCTCACAGCTCCCCTTCTTCGGGAGGAGGAGCAAGAAGACAGAGCGAACGAAGTCCTTGATGGCCGAATCAAGTGGCCAACTTGATTAGACCTCACCAAAAGCCCTTGTTGTGAACAAACAATTCGTGAAAGCTCAATTGGCACCGAATGTCACCACCGTCGGCATCCACCATCCACCATCAATCACGGATATAGGACCACGGTGATGACGACCTGACCCAGGACCACGACCACCACCATTAACAGCACCAGCACAATGCCCACCACACTGGAGACACATCCAACCCGATGACCGAACGCGCTACCCTCTTTAACTACAAGGCACTTTAATGACAGAGAGAAGTACCATCAGCGGGCTCACATGTGTGAGTGACAGACCGTGGCGGCGACTGCGGTCGATCGTTGCGCGGCAGGCTTTGAGGCACGCGCGCGGCAACAACAATGGCGCGACAGCCAGCACTGCAGCACTGCACCAGCAGCAGCAGGACAATAGCAGGACGTTGTACAGCCGCAGGATACCGCAGGACGTCTCGACAGCTGCGAGTGTCTCAATAACTGCGAGTGTCTTAATAGCTGCGAGTGTCTCGACAGCTGCCGCCAGTGTCTTGAGACAACGACTTAACGGACACCCTTGGGGCACGGCTCGTATCCGATCCGCCACTTGACGGCGGTCAGTTCGTCGCGTTGCCTTGCAGCTTGTCGCTGACCAGCTCACTAGCTGCCCGACGACGACGACGACGACGACGACGTCTGCAACGCGGCCGCCAGCACTTCAGTCTGTCTGTCTGTATGTATGCATGTATGTGTGTTTGTATGTAAGTATGTCTGTATGTATGTATGTATGTAAGTATGTCTGTCTCTCTGTTGTGTCGATTGTTTGAATCGCCGGCGGACCAGCAGAACTGGCCACGCACGGGCGTGCACACGCTCTTCATCCGGCTCTTCCCCCAAGTCCGTCCCCCAAACCCATCGCCTCCTCACCCCCCTCCCCCCCCCTAAACCCATGCCCTTCTTACCCCCACGTAAGTAGCCGCCACACAACGGCGCCCCTACGACTATGTATGACTATTGGCGCGATTCTAACAGCAACCGGGCGACGACAACCGAAGCCGCATCGGCCATAGCACAACCCCAGCTCCCTCGAAATCTGCCCTCTTAGCTGATGAGGGAAAGGCGGGCCAACGGACGGGCGGGCGGGCGGTTGCGCGGGGGTTGGGGGGTATAACTGGACGGCTAATTCACTGGCCGACTCAATGGTCATTTGGTCAGCATGCGTGCATATATACACATACATACACACACACACAGATTCATACATGCATCATCATCGTCGTCGTCGTCGCTATTGCAGTCGCTACATCGACTACGTTGGCTACATTGATTGGGTGGTTGTAGTCGCGCTATATTCACGATACTATGTTCGCCCACTCGGCTGACCAAAATCTCTTTCCACTGCGTCGTCGTCGTTGTTGGCGGCGTTTTGTCTTTGCTACCCATTTGTTGGCGCGATCACATCGTGAACGCGGATAATCAGCGGCACTAACGGCAGCGACGGTAGCAGCAAAAAACAACCACGACAACAAAAACAACAACAACAACAACGACGACGACAACAACAACAACAACAACAACACTTGGAGTGTGTCCGATGTTTGTGTCGCGGCACCAACAAGACCAAATGACAATAAGAATGACCAGAGCACCAGTAGCCGAATCACGACCAACAGGAGCGGTACAACAACAACAACATCAACAACAAAACGATGGCGGTGGCGATGTCGTCGAAACCCCCACATTGATGTCTCCACTTAACGTGGCGACGTCTACAGCAATAAACGCCTATGCAGAACGCCACTCAAGACAAAAACAATCGCGACAACATCGCAACACAGAAGAGGCATTTTCAAGATCCCCTTTTGCAATAAGAACGGCGAGAAGATTTTAAGGAGGGGAGGCGGGGGGGGGGCAATGCCGTTGAGACACGTTGAGAAAAGACGAGTGGTGCTTAATACCGATTCTGCGGACCACTAGAATATGGGTGCGTTAGCAAGCGTAGCCGCTGTTCAATATCCGGCACCAGAATCAGCCACCGGGGACGACAGCGTCAATAGCAACGCAATAAACGTCAAAGGCAGAAGGAGGCGCGCACTCATAACAACTATCAACAGCAAAAAGCAAGACGCGAATTAATGCCGGTGCCAGCAGATGCATGGAAAAAGCATGAGGACTGATACACATGGTGCAAGTGACCGGCCATGGCTGCGCAAGCCAGTCAAGTGGGTGGTGGCACGACATTGCTGCGTTTGCACAGGAGTTCGATCAATAAATACATTCGAGGTTCGCATATATATATATATATATATATATACATATATATATATATATATATATATATATATATATATATACATATATATATATATATATATACATATATATATATATATATATATATATGCGTACACACGATAAAACGTATGATCAAATTCAGATGTGGAGCGCGGTGAAATAAATCTATCTAAGTCAAGTATAATATAGAACGTTAAACTAAATAATGCCCGCATATATACAGGCATTTTCTATTCAGAAATGTTTATCTGACCATCATATGCGATTGTCGAGCCCGGTGGCGTGGTGGATTGAGTCTCCGCCTCGAAACCGGAGGAGACACATAGGTGCGCGGGTCCGAACCCCACCGTTGCACATTTGTATTTATGGGGGTCCGTCTATGAGGCAATGTGAAAAACAGTTCCGTGGACGTTAAATCTTGGCTGAGGGTCAGCCCCCCGAAAACTTTATCATATGCGATTAACGTAAGTATAAGTATAAATACTTACGTGTTCGCCACTATAGACAAGTTCTTCTTTATAGAACTCGTCTATATATATATATATATATATATATGAACACCGAAGTGATCTTGCACTCCTATCTAACGTATGTCCTCCATAACGGAATGCATCGTTCAGGAAAGCAGGCACATAACAGTGCTTACAAAAACTACCAGAAAAAGGATCAACATAGGAATGAACATCCTCCACATGTTGATCTTCCGTGAATCTCAAGCACAAGCAGAGCTAACCACTACTATATATATATATATATATATATATATATATATATATATATATATATATATATATATATATATATTGTTATTATTATATATAACAGCCCTAACGTTGAAACCTAATGCAATATTTTCAGAACCCATTTTACCCTTCAACAACCGTGTTTGACGTCCTTTCTGGAAATTAACTAGCGGATGAATTCGTTCTCTCTGTAGACTTATTTTATTACTAAAGCGAGCTGCTTCACTGCTTTCATCGCGGCCCTCCCGTGAAGGTTGCGTAACCAGCATGCCCCCCTAGCATCTGTTCCACCAGAATTCGGAGGTGCTGAAGAACAAACGGCGGTCGAAAACGCGTTCTCAACGCCTCTTATAATCATATATGCCTGTCCTTAACGCGATTACGTTAAAAGCCCATCTTGAATGGTAACCCAGCTTAGTGCTGTTCTGTACAAAAATAAATAAGTGACTTTGCTCCTGTTCACCAATAGACAAACAAAGCCAGGTGTCATTTCTGCGTCACTGCATAACTAAGAACTTCTATCCAACTAAATCAAACAAATACAGACTACGATTAAAGTCGAGCGGATCAGCACTAGAACCTATACGGCAAACCACCGTGGTGTGCCTCAGACATCAGTTTCCAGCCAACACGATTTAATGTTTAGTACTTGCAAGTTTATATATAGATTCCAAATACTCATAACATTACTCAATAGACATTATACTATATGAAACCAATCCTTGCTCTATGAGCCAAGTGGCAGCAACCTCGGTAGCGAGGTGACAACCGCACAATATATATATATATATATGGAACTTCCATTCGATACCCAGTTTCCGCCAGCACGGTAGCGGAAACACTTACGGAGGTGACGATATGCTATCACGAGCTAACGACAGCCATTCCAACTGGCACTTCAATATGTAAAGCTTTTTTTTCTTGTACAAAACACACGACAGCTGACTGGGACGAACGACAAGGAACACAACATACCTCCATCCCCATCAACGTCGACAGCATCACTGGCGCCAGGTTTCCTTCGCGCAGTGCTAAAAAGCCTTGCGGCCCCGCCGAGGTCCGACATTGATGTGCTCCGTCGAATCAGCTCCTCCTTGCGAGCGTCCTTTTCGGCTTTGTCCGTGTCTGAGCCAAAGTCTTTACGGTCTTTCAAACTGAGTAGATCACCAATACTCTTCGACGTGCTCAGTCTGGAACAATAGACGACAATACATAGAAACACTTTAATCAAGGCCTGCTTATATATACACACACATATCTCACCATACGAACAACGTTTCGTACGCCGGCGCCCTATTTCCTGTTAGATGTTTACTTTAGGTACCAATTAAAGTAGTAGCCGTTCATGTATAAGCCATTCACGTTGACCTGTATCTTTTGGTCGACTGCAAGCACCGAAATTGCGCCACCTACTATTAATAATAATAATATAAGGTCGCACACTTCCATACTGAGATTGCAGTCATATATTTGTTTGCATACACAATATGTTGGAATTTTCAGCTCACCTATGCCCTTTGCCGACGCCCTGCAGTCGTTGCTTAGCTTCCTGCAAAGCCTTACTGAGTTCCTCACGATGATTTCCAGATGCCCATGGTGACATCATCGGCTTCTTGGTCGCTTGCGGCTTGAGAGGTGTACTGGTGCCACCGGAACTGAGTAGCGAACTCGTCTTCTCAAAGATAGTTGGCCCCGTCTTTACCAGCATCGAACTACTGTTACTGCTTTCGGTGAGACCTTGACTCTTCTTGTCAGCGGCCTCGTCGGGACTCGTTTTGAACTTTGCCGTGATACTCTTTCGTGAGACTGGCGATACCGTATCATGCTCGGTCTCGATTGTCCTGCCAAGCGTCTCGTAGTTCGACTTCATGAACTTCTCGCGCTGCCCGAGTCGCTCGAGGTTCTCCGTCGACAAGAACAACGAATTGCGGTCGCCGAGCTTCGACGGCGTGGCGGAGTCTCGATCGGAATCCGAATTCAAATCGCTGTTCGCTAGCTCTGCAAGCATCACATTTATTGTAAACATGCGTGTAAACATGTTTCTAGCATGTATACCGCTGGTATAACTTGGATAACAAGCTGCGAACTACTGAATAAGCATACGTTCAGCAAAGCCTTTCAGCTACTAAAATGCTAATCTAACCGTCAGTCCCCAAAGTGCCCCAAAAAAACTCGGTCGAATGGTCGAATGCACGGAGCACAGATGTCTAAATACATACCCTGCTGGAGATCCTTCGGACCACCTCGACTACGAAGCCTTCGACGAGCCTCAACAAGGTCGACAAAGCCCGAACTGCCTCCTGAGCTTGGCTGCGAGGGGCTGTTCTGCAAGCCCATCTTGACATTAAATGACGAGCCGCCAACGGATGGTGACTCTCCCTGCCCTTGGGGAGGATAGAACACCTTTTCACTTTGGTCGGTATCTGATCTCTCACAGTCCGCATCTTCATCGCCTACACAGTCCATGATCGTCACAAAAGAGATACAAACGTAAGATGGAGTATAAAAGAATCATATATATATATATATATATATATAATTTTTCAAACGACGTTCGGCCAATGGCCACAACTGTGTATAGAGTTTAGCGTAAACAGCTCATTATTAGGGGTACTAGTGAGCTAGAATTTTAATTACGAACGGTTGAGGACGATAAATTCATCATCGTATTTATTTCACTCATATTGAGTATGCATATAACATGAACAATTATACATATTATACAATTATACACTCAGCTCCTCGCGGCATGTTATACGAGAGAGGCAGTGCAGTGATCTCTTCGCAAGGGCCAGGCAGGCAGATGCATGAAACTTCGTACACGCCTGAGAGCACAGTCGACAGACGCACTCGGTGTACTCTTCGTGGAAGCTCGTATTCGAACAAACCAGGTGATGATAGCCATGAACTATGTATCTGGTATAGACGTGGCGATTGTCACACGCAAGACCAGACCAGAGGTGAAAGGCCCTGAAAACATCCAGGTCTCTGACCTCTCGTCGGACTTGTTCAACTTTATTTTCCCATTCCGAGATAAAGCTCTCGAATGGTACTGTACGCGGCGTCTTCAACCTCAATCGAATGATCTTGACAACTGGTGCACAGCCTGACATTAGGTACACAAAGCGGCTCCTTGCCCGCATTGACAGGCAAAGTACTCGCTTCATGTACATTGTAAAACACCTTTCAAGCAAACCAAAGTTTGCCCGAGTGAGGTGTTCCCATACTCTGTCAAGACCATACATCAGCGCCGGAACAACCTTGAGGTAGAAAAGCGCCACTGCCGTCGGGACGGACAGTCGCCGGACATCGCCTATTTCTCCATAAAGAGAAATTAGGGCTGTGCGCGCTGTCTCGACGATGTGAGCAGTGAAGGTCGTCCCAGTATAATGAAGCCGAAGCCCCAGATACCGGAAAGAGTTAACGAATTCCAAGGATTGGCCGCCGCAACGTATAACGTCTTTAGCAGCCAATCGACCTCCTCTTCTGAATTTCATAGCCTTGGTCTTCATGGCGTTTATTTCCAGCCCTCTTGAGACAAGGAACACCTCCGCCAGAGAAGTGATGCGCTTGATGGCACCCAGGTCGTGATGAGCGACCACTATGTCATCTGCGTACATCACAACTGTGGCCTTCTGGAACTCTTGTCGAATATAATCAACAAAATCGGCAAGCAGAAGAGTGAAGGAGACGCAGCTCAATGGGTCGCCTTGCGGGGTTCCCACATTTTGCCTTACCTGCAACACTTCCTGCTCACCTTGTACCAGTAAGGTGTCCTCATCAAAGAAACTGGAAATTACGCTCAGAAGAGAGCCACCAACCCCTGCGTATCGGAATGACTTCACCAGGAGATCTCGAGGTGCTTTGTCGAATGCCTTGACGCAGTCTATAAAGACTGCATACAAATGGCCTCCGGGCTTTGCCACAGCTCGCTCTATCTCTGACTGAAGCACATGGATTGCATCACGCGTTCCTCGACCTCTTCGAAAGCCGAATTGCTCCGGTGGAAGGGTCTGGTCGACAACGTACTCGATCCGTTTTATAACCAATTTGCAGAAGATCTTCTTCAGCGTCCTTTCAGACGCTATACCGCGGTATAAGTTTGGGTCTCGTCTGTCATCACCATGCTTACCCTTAAATAAAAGAGAAAGCCTGGCGATATGCCAGGCTCCTGGCATTTGTCCCCTCTTCATGATCTCGTTGAAGAAATCACAAAGATGGTTTGCCAAAAGTGGCTCAGACTGCACCCAGTGCTCATAGTACACTTGGTCAGGCCCCGCACTCTTTCCTCTCGGAAGAGAGTGCAGAACCTGACTTACTTCTTCTACCTCAAAGGGCAGATTCATAGTATCCTGCTCCAATGTGAGCGGGTGCTCAATCATTGGAGCCAGGCGTACCGTCTCGCGGTTATATAGAAGACCGGTCAGGTGACTCGTTACCTGTTCGTCGCTGAGCAGGTGGTTCGCCCCCCTACGAGGCCGTACGACGTAGGCTGAGGGCTTGCGCTCCGCTCTTTCGAGCAGTCGGATTTCCTCCCGCCTAGCGTATTCACGCTTGTGGTCAAGGCATAGCTTTATGTAAGCTTTTCTACTATTGAAGTAGTCAAGCCTGCGTCTGGCTAGCAGCTGTGGTGGTGCCTTTACCCTCGCTTGGCGCAAAAGCTCGAGCACCCCACGGTGGGCGAGATAGCAAGCCTGAGAAAACCACTGTCGTGATCTCCTCTGCCCCGGTCTCTTCCACCTGACTGCACTTCTCATGGTTCTCTCTAGCAGTTCACAACAAGTATCCACATCACAGCCCACCTCGAGGCTATCAACCTCTAATAGTGAAAGGTCAACACGCCTCGTGGCAACCAGGTGTGGGTCGCCTTGCTGCTTAAACCAGATATCTGGAATATTTGCGACTGCTGACACCGGTAGGTGCTTCCTTGCAGCCACCTCGAGAACATCGAAGCTTTCAACTTCGCCATCGACAAGGTTGTGAAACAGTAGGTCAATGGTGCTGCTTCCGTTATGACTTATATACGTGTGGTCTTCGCGTGCATTTGCACATCTCAGACCAAAGTATTCCATCAACT
Source organism: Dermanyssus gallinae (assembly GCA_003439945.1). Lineage (NCBI taxonomy): Eukaryota > Metazoa > Arthropoda > Arachnida > Mesostigmata > Dermanyssidae > Dermanyssus > Dermanyssus gallinae. The sequence goes on along the minus strand of QVRM01003563.1, from coordinate 797,596 downwards.
GGAGCACTGAGGACGATAAATTAATTTGCTCAAAACAAATTTACGATTACATCTCATAATGTGAACTAGACAACACCCTACTAATTAAGACTACAATAATAAAGAAGCATCACATCCCAGGCTGTTTTGGATGAAACGACAACTAAAAAGTGAATAACAACGTCTCGTCCCGTGCTTCTGGGCATTATTTAGTCCGATAATCGCTTCAAGATAAATTCGCAACATATATATATATATATATTTGTGAGAACTAAATTTGATTTCAAAGCTGTAAAGTGTTTGGCCTCTCTAAAAATGCAGCTTTTCAGACAGAAGTTTGCTCAGTTCTTAAAAACAGTCTGTATTTGTCCGTAACCTTAACCTTCCGTGACCTACGTAACCTTAACCGTCCGTAACCTACGTAACCTTAAAAAGTCATCGGCCAGCGGAAAAATTTCCCCAATAATACATTTTAAAATTTGTACTGAACTCCTCACCTGTTGTCTTCATCGAGGAAGCTCCGCTCGAATCCGTTTGTTGGCCCAGTCGCATTCTCCCGAGAAGAGTGCTCGGGGGACTGTGAGAACGTAAACCGGCCTGCAAAAACATCCTTAACTTAGTAAAGGATTACACTAAAAGTATATATATATATATATATATATACGTGAGAATTTAATTCAAGTACTTGTCCTTAGCCTAACAGCCCTGGTACAGCCCCATACGTAAGCAGAGAGTTTGGAATTATTAATGCATTATCCCGTTGTATCTCTACAAAAGATCCAGTACTACGTTTTATTCTATTGACCTACATTAGCTACTACTTCAAAGTGATGGCCAATAGAAGCGCTTGCAGTCATAACTAATTATCTGAAGTGTTTAAATATTTGTATCACTGTTCAATAAGGCCTCAACTATATATATATATATATATATATATATATATATATATATATATATATATATATATATTACATACATCGTTTTATTTATGTGTGTGGATGGATATTCGTGTGTTTACTCTGACCTAAGAGTTGCAGAGCTCGTAAGCTCGCTGGAGCATTGTTACCTGCTTAGTGTTGTTATTCGGATGGGAGACATTGGCCGTATCGGTGCCAAACACAATTGCTTTATTATTACTGCTTGCATGGCCACTGAGTTGGATCGGTCCCGCTACACCGCCACCACCGTTGCTTCCGCCGCTGTTGCTGCTATTGCTATTATTGTTGTTGTTGATGTTATTGCTATTGTTGTTGTTGTTGTTGTTGCTGTTGTCCTGGATCGATGAGAGATCCTTCTCGTCCTGGTCCTACCCAAAGCACCAGATTAGATGCAATACGCGCGTTAATTAAGCGTTAGAGGTTAGTATCAACATGTTAAAGCTAGCAGCAATTACTGCTACTTCTATGCTAGTATTACTACTAACACTGTCTGTATTAGGAGTGTTTGTAGAAAACTAACGTAGGGCATGTTTTTTTTTATGTAGCCGCCCGGCGCGTGTACGCGTAACGAAACTAGGCAAAAGCAGCATACTGCTTTAGTACAAAATGGTCGATATTAAACCAGTTTTGTTTTCCACGGAGACGAATAAGCAAGCAGCAAAAAGATACGAGTTTACTCAGATAGCAACCTCACGTTAAAATTCCCCGTTAAAATTGAATTGGTCCCTCTAAAGAGCGGGAAAAAGAGTACTTACTATCACATCTAAAATAGCAGTGGCTGAATACAACGCTTAAGCCAGTTGTTTAGTAGTAGTTTTGATACTCAAAAGCAAAAACACTTTGACTACAGAATTACGGTTAATAACCTTGATTGTTGATATGATCACCGAGAGGAAAAGATATTTCCGTATTACCACAAATATTTGGTTCTCAGTTTACCCATTATAGCCAATAAGAGCCCACTTCAATCTTAATGACATCGTTGTTACTACTTATAGTAATGAAATTGACGGTGGTTTGGTCACAACCTACGACCTTACAAATGTAAAACAGTAACTTGGCCATTGCTAAGTAGCGACTGTTGGATCACACCTCGCAATTGTATTGCTCTAACAAATAATAGTAATATTAATCTTATCATTAACGCGCATTCATCGTAATTGTAGGAATTTATGTATGTAAAATTTATAATATACTAAGAGAAACTAGAGAGTAATAAAAAATAATACAGCATATCAGAGAAACTCAAGCAACTTTAAAGTGTACATTCATGTTGCGGATCACTATTTTTAATTTTAGTGAAAAAAGTCTGCATTCACGGACCACATCACAATACCTCAGTTACGGTCCTAGAAATACGTGCTGTAACTTATTCGACGAAGAAGAAAGAAGAACTGCGTGTCGTATTGAGTAAAAACAGATCTGAAGTAGTACTGTAAATAATAATAATAATAATAATCTTGCAATGTACTTGGTATAGTTAAAGACACGTGAAAGCTTCGGCTCGAACTTCTTGTGAAAACATCCGGGTCATACAAAAACACGGCGCGTCAATGAGGTTCATAGAAGATGCCAGATGTGAAGACCGATAAAATTGACTAAAATTGACCCTCTCGACGCAATGGAGGGCTTTGTCCATTGAAGCAGAACATTTTGGTCACCCGCTTTCGTCTCGAGCACTAGAGCCAAGCCATGGCTTTGCTGCTCGTACAAAACAATTCCAATGTAAAACAAGGGCCTTCTCATGTTAGCCACTATTAAGGCAAAGAGATAGCCCAGGTACATTGCCAAGGTCAATGTCAGCCGGCCAGGCCTTGACGCTGTTTTGACACTCAAGACAGCCAAGGAAACGGCCAGGCGGGAGAGGTTTGAGCGGGTCTCTCGGGAGAGTGGTCGAGACGAGGAGCCGAGGGAGGGGGGAGGGGGTGGGGAGCAGCCAGGCCCTCATGGTCTCGACGCACCCTCACAGGACGGATTACAAAATGGCATCCCCCTATCCAACCGCAGGTAGACATGCGGGATGATAGTAAGGGATAGAGCTGATTGAAGGAGAACGGCAGGGACGCCTCTCCCACGGTTTCGATGTAATGCCAAAGTAATACCGAGCCTGGGGGGGTGGGGAGGAATCCGGGTTTAGTGGGTTTGCGAGTCTCACACTAGTCACGCAGGCTGCTAGTGGCGCATGTGCATCATGCATTACCGAAACCTCCCAGAACAAAAAAAAAAGGCCTTGTCAAATTCTAGGCGGAACTATTCGGCGAGTCGTTACTCATTTCAGGAAAAATATAACGTGAAACACCTCGCTCAGGCAAACTTTGGTTTGCTTGAAAAACGTTTCACAATGTACATGAAGCAAAAACGTTGCTTGTCAAGGCGACTAAGGAGCCGCTTTGTGTACCTAATATCAGGCTGCGCGCCGTCTGTAGAGATAGTCTGATTGACGTTGAAGACGCCGCGTACAGTGTTATACAGGTACATAGTCCATGGCCTGTATCATAACCTGGTCTATTTGAGCACGAACTTCCATGAGGATTACACACTAATGCCTGGTTCGTAATTCTGCTGTTGTTGTTGCTGCTGCCGGTGTTGTTGTTGTTGTTGATGATTCTTGCTTTTCGTATTGCTGTTAAATTCAACGATAATGCGAAGGACAAAATCGGCACGGATAATGGAGACGCTAGCCTCTGTACAATTTTGACGCTTCAGGTTTAACGTCTACCAAGCAGGTCGCGGTCAATGCGGTCGACGAACAACAGTTTAAAGAGCTGAAGAAGGCGAAGGAGGGAGTGGAACCGATTGGCTTTACGGATCTTATAGGCTTTATCGAATCTACATAGCTCGGCGCCAACTATTTACCCAATCGCTCGTCAATTCATCGACTGTTCTCTATTTTCGCGAGAGCCTAACGGCCATAGAGGTAGATGATATATGCAGTTCCGCTTCCGCCTAATGAATCATGCTCAAATAAACTCGATGGAATCGAACTACACGTCGTACTAGATTATCGACTCTCTTTTAGTAATTTAGCACAGATCAGCCCGACTTCCGACTTCCAACGATCGACACGCCGTCACAGCTGTATGTAAGCAGCGCGTAATCGCAACAGTCGTGCACGCACAATGCTTACTAACAAATGTTACTTGATTAGTTAAATCTGTTAATCAATTACAATTGATCGCGTCTTAATCAAACATTACGTAGTGGTGGTAGTCGTTGTAATAGTAGATCAATCACCTTGCATTGTATCCAATGGTTCAAACAAGTGCGCCGGCGCAACGAGCATTGTTCAGCATCACTGTCATCATAATTGGAGGCTCATCCACCCTCCGCCTCATAACGAAGACCTGCAGCACTTCACTCGCTAGCACACAATCCAGCCATGCAACAATAGTTGCTGCAGCAGTACAACAATAACAACAACAGCTACAGCATCAACCACCGCAATAACACCAGTCACTACAGAAGACAATGGCAAAAACAACAACAGCAACAACGTCCCCACAGCAACAAAGGTGTGTGTGTCACCACAAACAACCCAAGAACCCAAGCTCACCAACAACACCAATTGGTAGCTACACTTCAACAACTTCGTCTTCGTGACTGGCGACCTGCGCGCGTATCCAAACCAAAACAACAGACAAACAGGCCGATGGTAACAGCCTGCCACTGATAATAATAACAAAAAACAACAACAACAACACCACTACCAACAACAACCACAACAACACCGACGTCAACAACAACAGCAGCAGCAGCAACAACAACAACAACAGCAGCAATAACAATAACGGATGACTAAACTGTGCTGAAGACCGGCTTGGCGTTTAAATGTAGCTGAACTACGTTGTACTGGTGTGGTTGGTAATTGCGGTAATGCTGGTAGTAATATCAGTTCTACGAGGTCGTCGTCGTCGTCGTCGTCGCTGTTGTTGTTGTTGTTGTTGTTGTTGCTGTTGCTCATGTTCTGACCATATTGTTATCTTGTTCGCAATGTAACAGCAGTAGTAATCATATCTGCTCGTTCTGGCAGTAGTGGTAGCAACAACAACAACAACAGCAGCAGCAAGAGTGTAGCTGCTGCGGCTGCTGGTACCGCCGCCACCGCCACCGCCCAGCCTATGGCGTATGACCCACGTCGAACCGAACAGAAACAGCGCGCCGAGGGCGAGAACAACGCAATGCGCAATGTCTAAGCAGCAGGCTAAAGAGGCAACACGCGCAACTTCTGTTGTGCCTCTCGCGTTGTTGTAGCTGATGCTGCTGCTACTGTTACTACGAGTATTATTACTACTACTACTAATATAATTACTACTATTATTACTACTACTACTTATGCTATTGTTGTTTCTGTTGCTATTGGTGTTGTCTTCAGCTTCAGCCAAAGTAGTTCGCCGCAGCTCAGCTTAGCCAGCATAGCCAGACCAGACCGCGTGCGCCCGGACTATGCACACACATCTGGGTGCTTTGCACACTCCATACATATAAATATATATATATATATATATATATATATATATATATATATATATATATATATATATATAAAGAGAGGGGGAAAAGGAGAGAGAAATAGATAGGTAGATAGATAGATAGCCCGATTCAGGTGCACAGCCAATACGAACAACACCACGCGCTGTGACCGCGAGACCGACAAGCGAGTGTTGAGCAAGCAACGCTGGCGGTGAAGGAGGAAAGAAGAAAACGAAGACGAAAAACAGAAGCTCCTTACTATTCTTCTTCTTCTTCTTCTCCTCCTCCCATTTTTCGAATGAACGGTGTGTCAGTAAGCTAACAAACACTACGACGTTAATGATGATCACTATAGCATAGCTATAGACGACGAGACGACAATCGCAAAATCAGACCGGAAACCAAAGCGGCTAAGCTATTGGTGGGAAGGGAATGCCTTCGTCTGAGTTCAAAGACTGAACGTTTGTTGCGCTGTTGTTGTTGTCATTGTTGTAAGGTTACTGTTGGTGGTGGTGGTGTTTCTGTCGTTGTCATCCTTGTTGCTGTTGTTGCTAGTTCATGGCACACGCTTCGTTGCGGCTGCTCCCATTATTATTGTTGTTGTGTTGTTGTTGTTGTTGTTGTTGTTGTTGTTGTTGTTGTTATTATAAATATTATTTTGATGTAGTCATCTATACGGTTTCCCCGTGAATAAATTCATTACTCGTATTGCTAGTATGTACCATGTAATAGTTGGGCTTATTGTCGTGCTAGTGGTGAAACTAAATAGGAGTAGCTATTAGTATTGCATATTTATTATTGCTGACGTTTCTCGGTGTTGTTTTTATCATGTTTAGGCGTTATTATCGGTCCTTTCATATATCTGCTTCTTCTCAACCAGTATAACTAGAATGGTCACTAGTATATGATATGCGCTTTTTATGAGCACTACGACTGTCATCATTGATGCTACTGTCGTGGCCGTTTGTTGTTGTTGGTGTTGTTATTGTTGTTGTTGGTGTTGTTGATGTTGTTGGTGTTGTTATTGGTATTACTGCTTTTGCTGTTTCTTCTTAGCTTTCATAGTTGGCTTCGTCTGGATAATGGAACATGGGAAATCAAGATTTTTTGGTTATTAAACTTCTACTAAGAAGAGAAGGTTCGCCGAAGCTTTTTCTTCGAAACACAGCTTGTAGAAGACAACTTCACAACGGCCACAACGCTACGGATGCGTCTCTAGGAAAAGCGTCTCACAGGCGCATATTTTACATCACAGCACGTGTGATTACGAGTAAGCTCATTCGCTTAAATTCACAAAGCACGCGCAAAACGTTGAAGTAAAACAAAGCAATTCGTGAGAAAGCAAATATGAGCATGCGTTGAATGGACTCTAACTGCTCAAAGACGCCAGCGTTGTATTCGCTCTTACCACGTTGCCCGACAAATACCAATGTTATATTGACACTAGCAAGGTTCGATAAAAGGATAGAAAAATGTAATACAAGTATATATATATATATATATATATATATATATATATACACATATATAAACTGACCTATATAACTCTAACGCACGGAAACGTTACTGTGCTTAACTTAAGTACGCTAACTCGCATAGTTTGGGCTGCTAACGTAACCAAAGAGCGCTTTCAAGACAGCAGCTTTTAGTACCTGCCGAACCAAGAGCTCGACGCACGAACTCTGTCTTGTATTACAACTAGAAGCGCCTTATGATTTATTGATTGGTTAAGTCGCTTTATAAGTGTATGTACACATATCACCCTTTTGCCTCATGGACACATAACGCTGCAGCTATTACTCACCTATATTGTACTTTTTCGTTTTGCCCTTATGTGTTGAGCACCTTCCATTAGGATACCCTCTGCTTCGAATTTCGACCTGTGCCTTTTCTGCATCCTTGTCTAATGTTAACGCCATATCTAATTCCCTCTAAAAATACCTAGTTCCTCCCAATCATTCACACTTTCTAACCAGATGATCTACCGTTGCCTCTCTCATCTACTATTTCCCGCATACCCAACAAACCGTTGCCTATAATTCCTCGTAGCAGTTTCGCTGCATCCTCGTGTCTAACATATCCACTCTCGCATCCGCTAACAGCCCGCTGCCTCTTGTATTATCGTATAGCCATTCTACTCCATCCTTTTCCGATTTCATCGTCCCGTTTTTAGTTTGCACTTCTCTTTCGATAACATTCGAAATTTCGCCCTCCCCTTCAATAAACTCTCTGCTACAATTGAAACGGCACCCCAATAAATGCCTAATTACTTCTCTCTGAATTTCTTCTAATTTCCTCCTTAAACCCGAGCAGCACTTTTTCGCATGTTGTTGCCGTTGATCAACGCTAAACACAGAAGTTTAACGTGTTGAAGCAGAGGAAAAGTAACCCAAGATGTAAATTTTCCAGCCTGTCACCTACTAATTTTCCCAACAAGCTATAATATTCCCGCGACGGGGTGCATATTTTTGCTGCGGACGTGGCTAAGCACAAACCTCGAAAATCAGCTATCAATCGGTCTGACCAAAAGCCATGATGATCATGCGTGTGTCATCATGTCAACTACAATTAAAAACGTTTCTTAAGGATGTTATTTTTAATTCTAGACCATCCTCGAGCATGCAAACTTGAATACTCACCGTGAGTTATATCTTTACTTCACGGAGGGCCGGATATGTTGAGATATCTAGGGTTTCCCCAACAGTCCTTATGGCAGCATAGCCGCTGACTCTTAGCGGTATGGCTGTTTATCATCTAGCTCATTGAGCATCCCTCAAAAAAAAATCCATCGACAACAGAGATCGAACCCGGGCAACACCCCGGCCATGACAATCATGACTAGCGCACTATTCCCCTAGGTCATCATGTCAAGTGGCGCACCGTGGTATCTTTTTACACTAATGCATGAAAACACGGTGTTATCATCGAAGCAACGCCGCCACACTTGCCTCCCGAGATCTAATAAAAATACAGCGGCAGCCGAGAAGAACACCAGAAGAAGGCTACAGACTGACCTGCGGACATAGTCGTGTAAGAGCATTTTCTCATGAAAACATCGATGTGCCGATCGATATGTAACGCCGCAGCGCGCTTGTGTTAAATGACGCCAACATCGTGCCTTTAACTGTATGAAGAGTTGCTGTATAAAGTCGTGCATATATATATATATATATATATATATATATATATATATATATATATATATTTATATATATATATATATATATATATATATATATATATATTATATATAATATATATATATATATATATATATAAATGTTTTGCGCATACGTCGTGAAATCGACCAGACGGGCCGTTATCGACAGTAAATGACTAGCTGAAAGTCATCACGCACACACGATCGCAAAGAGCCCACAAGCAGGTATGAAGACAAGTGTGAGCAGGAGATAGCTTATATATAGCTTACTGAACAGATAAAAAGATAAACGACGCTATTCGTCGAGTGACTTCAGTCGTGTCTGACCGTTACCAGTAAGAAGCTGAGAACCTCTTGATGACACCGCTATAGCACGAGGACGACAACAACGACGACTTGATATCATCACATCTAGTAGCATTTCGCACATTACACATGGCCCTCAGAAACACCTCATCGTCGACCATTGAGAGAAGGAATGAAATGGCAACGCATCTTCTGCGCATGTTTACATTATCCGTATTATTGTCATCACCACAACGAGAAGCGACGGCGCGGTACAAGCTAAAAAAGCAAGAATATAGAAATATAGCGGAAAAAAAACCGAATGGAACGAATTCCCGTCTTTTATCTATTAGATAGCGAGGACGTATGCGATATGGCGGCAGCAGAAGCACTTACGCTTTGTCACGAGCCAAGACCGCGTTGAACTAACCACAAGCGCACCACAAGCAGCTCTAACATTTTTGTCCAAACGTTAGTTAGCTATTTCACGTGCGCACGTATAGAGCATGCCTTAGCAGATCTGTATGCTTGACGCATCTGAGGAAATGCTGGCATTTTTGTGTACCTTGTAATGAATTTAAAAAGTATTCTCTTCTCCAGCTTCATGCTTACTATATAATTGAATTACTTCATACCAAGCGACATATGTAGAGTATACTCTATGAAATCAAAAGCAATTCGGTGAACATAACTATATAAAAATAGAGCTTATCAACACAATGCGTTGTTTTGTGTTACTTCGTTGTTTTTGTTTTTTTCTTATCCTGCTATTTTGTAGCAGAACGGTGTTTCGCGTAATATATAACTAGACCTTTATTGAAGGCTCCGTACTTCTATGACTCTTCACTTAGTAGAGGGGGTGATTTTGTTTGCTTTGCGATGGCAAGAGAATTTCCCACTACGACACTGGGTGCTTGCTACTGTGTTCGGTATACGATATGTTCTCTCGTAGCCACCAATCCCTTTCGGGAGTAGTTGGGGTCTAGTTACCTACGCTTGCTAGCTGAGCTACACTTGAGACAGTCTCAATTTCATCATTCACCCTTGCCTATCATCATGATTCACGGCATAGCCGTGCGGTGTCTGTCAGCGCTTGCACTTACGTTGACGACGACGTTCACCGCTCCCTCGGACTTGCTTTTGTTGAGTCGAGGCAGATGCACAACCGGGTCGGAGGCGAGTACCGATTTGATGACCAACGGGCCGCCCTGTTCCATGTTCTCCATGCTCTGCGCCCACTTGCCGCGGGGCGGAGCGAGCGAATTGCCAAGGGGCATCGGGTCACCGCTGCCCGTGTTTCCTGACGCCACACTCAGATCGCCCAGGTCGCCGCCGCCGCCACCGCCCACCTATGTCACACCGAAGTAACAACGATCACATTGAAACACGAACGTAATTCAAGTTGCAGTGAGTTACGTAAGTAAGGCTGAGTTTCACCTATTAACGTAAGTAATGTCCGCATACGACTGACATGAATGGAAGTGTGTGTGTGTGTATGCGTTGCGTAAGCGCCCGAACATTTCTCACCCGAAAGCGTAATGAATCGGTCCGAAGGGCCGTTTATCGAGCGTTAATGGATAACTAACCGCACACACACAGCCAGGGAAGCGAAGGAGGGTATAATTCCCTCGCGACGCATGAAAATTTAATAAGACGATAATTCGAAGGATGTCAGTCGGACGCAGCTACCACCACCACAATAATCATTTGTCTGTAATTAATGACAAGCTTGGCGCCGTTCTTCGTACCCAATCAATTCAGTTCAACGTGTAAGTATCTATCAGGCATGGCTTGTTTGTCACACGAGCACTCTGTATTAGAGATCCTACCACAGGACAAAAGCTGCAAGAAACGAGGCCCTTTACGTAGAGGGTCTTCAAGAATTCGTCCAACAAACTTTGAGGCTAGTATAATTCGGCGAAAAAATCATTTTCCTAATGGAACAAGGGGGCGGAAATGTCCTTTTTTTGAGCGATAGCGAAACTACTAAGAGTAGTTGTATCAAGCTTTTTATTCTGACATATCTTCACTAAAACTGCGATTGCAAGAAGCCTATCCTATCGACAAGTCAATCATACCTGCATGGCTGGAGCAAAAGTTTGCATCTGTCGAATTGCATTCTACGTTAGCATAAAGCAGAACAAATAATGTATTGAAGATAATTCTTGAGAAATCAAATTCTTTGCAATTCTTTAATTCTTTATTTGGCATCCACGCTCAATAACCCTTTTTTTAGAAGACATTTCCGCCCCCTTGTTCCATTGAAAAACATGATTTTTTCGTCGAGTTGTACTAGGTTAGTTGGACGAATTCTGGAAGACCCTGTATATATATGTATATATCTTCCGCAATGTTTTTGAATATTGCCGAATTAGATTTTTTTTAAAAAGGAGTGCACAAGCGACATACTACGGTGTCTTCGCAAGTACATTCATTAAAAACCTAATTTAAATTCTGCAAATAGAAATACACTTATATATAGACGTTATATACATGACATAACTGATTCACGATATTTTATGTCTACATCATACTGTACGTACCACTGCGGCGACACTGCCTCCACTGATATAAATGACCACCATTGTAAGTCAGTAGGGTGCCTCACGCAGACAGCTGTGTTGCCAGCAGTATATGCAGATCAATCACTGACACGCTCTAAACTGCAAGAGCAACTTCAACGTTCGTTCGAGAGACGACTTTTTCTGCAGCAGATTCAGTTTATTTTTTGTAGTCATGCATAGTCAACCCTGCCTATGGACTGAACGCAACTGTACACGACAGAAGTACAGCGTCTCCTTCAATGCCCTAGCTGGCCAAATGTACGTAACTTTCCGGGATATTGAGTACTAGTCTTGCTGTTCACATTGTTTTCAACGTACTCTTCCGTCTCTCATCTACCTGTCTGTCTCTCTCTTCTCTTGGCAGTCCTTTGAGACAATCACCAATACACACGTACACACACACACGCAAGCACGTACGACTATGCATGCATATGCGAATGAAAACGATTAGCCAGCTTTTACAAACACGCACGGTACACAGTAGTAGTAGTAGTAGTAATCCATGTCAGTCTGCGCCTTGCAACCGGAGGAGGAGACACATAGATGCGCGGGTTCGAGCCCCACCGTTGCCCCACATTTGTATTTATCATGGAGGTTCGTCTATGAAGCAATGTGAAAAACAGTTCCGTGGGCGTTAAATCTTGGCTGAGGGTCAGCTCGAAAACTTTACTTTTTTGTTAGTAATCCATGTCGAGCATGTGCGTATCCAAATGATCGCACAAGGCGGCTGTGTGATCTGACGCCGGCGTAAAAACGTCGGCTCTAGCTAAGATCTCTCTTCGACAAAGTGCGCTTGCTGGCTGCTAATGCTTGGCTTAGGCACTGTGGCGCTCTGGCGTCAGGCGTTTGGCGTCTGGCGCTTTGGCGATGCAGCGGCACGCAGAAGTAACCACTGACTGAAGATCCGCGTCCACTGGCGCTGGTTGGTGGCTGTTGTCGGCTAAACGTGCGGTCTACGGGTGGGTTGGTCAATCAGACGGTCCACCACACCGTCCCGTGTGGTGGTGGTGGTGGCGGCAGTGGTGCTGCCTCAGCATCAGCTTGGTCGACTTCGGAACGACGGTGAAGCTTCGAAGACGACCACTGAACGGCCAGCCCGCTACATTCGGGCAACATCAATGCCCGCGTCCATGGAGAGCGTCCGTCGATGGCGCGCAGACGATGGCGCGGGGTCCATCGTCGGGCCGTCGTCGGATCTCGCTTGCGCTCGCGCTCGCCGAGGCGCCGTTTCGCACCTCGCGCGTTGCGCGCCTCTTCCAACGCGATGGGAATGGGGCGACGATGATCCGGTGATGGCCACGCTCCTCATGCTGTGACGGGGACTGTTGTTGTTGCTGTTGCTGCTGCTGATGGTGGTGGCTGCCGGCACCAGCGATTGGGGACGCCGCCACGTTGGGACGTCTAAGTATAGAGCACATCACCAGTGGCCGCCGCCGCCGTTACCGTCACAGCCGAAACGGCAGCAGAAACAGCAACCCCTGTACCGCAATAGCGGCACGTGCTACGGCTTCGCGTCGAGCTCTCGCTTAGCGCGCGTGCCCCTGGCGAACCCCCGATCGCTCCTAGCGAGCGTTCGGGCCGATCCGATGCATGACCATTCGACGATACTGGTGGCGGGCGCTCTCAGATGCGTCAAAGTTGGCTGTGATCGACCTCAACGGCATATCGCGCGTTGAGGTCGATCGCAAGGAGGAGCGTCAAAAGAGCTCATGAATGATGATGATGGTGATGGTGACGATGGTCAGCTTCGGCGGCCGGCAATCGTTTTGCCAATGTTTAAGCAAGCAATGTAACGAGTATATGTAACCGTGTTAGCGACACAATAAGCGCCACGCCAACAGCGGCTACAAGAACAACATAAACAACGCCACCAACAACAACAGCAGCAGCAGCAGTAACAATAACAGTTATGGAACAAGGGCAGCCCTTTAACGTCTCGGGTATGCCTCGTGCTTTAACAACTCATTAGTTTGCGCAAAATCAAACTAAAATTGGGTTATATATGTATGTATGTATACGAGACGTATGCATATGTGTTGTGTTTTGATAGAAAGTCATACACTTATCCTTTACCAATGCCGTGTAACAGCCAAACGTAACGCTTATCATTTTAGTGATCGCCTAACGGCGTCGTCGTCGTCGTTATTATGTTGACTGTTAGACACGCTTGATCTCTTTGATGTTATTTATGTGCGCAGAAATTGCAAAACCCTGCAAGACCCATAAGGACCAACAGCACATTTCTCGAGAGAGAGAGAGAGAGAGAGAACACGAGAAATGGAGAGATAACGCTCGAGAAAGGGATAGAAAATGAGGATAGGCGACACTGATTCGGTCCAACATCGGGAGCTTCGATGTTTCCTTCATGTTTAGTCCACTTTTTTTTGTCGTCGACGCCATTGTCGCGGTTAGTTCTTGCTTGCTCGTTGATATTTCGCCCTGATGCCTTCTAACATTCGCCACAGCCAGCAGGCTGCTAGATGCACGGCTATGTCCACAACAAGAGGAGTGTCGGCTTTGTAAAGCGTTTGCTCGCTCTCACACACACAGTCACTTAACAACATAAACACAGGAACAAAACCGCTAGACAGCGAAGTCATCGAAGGCGTTTCGATCATGCAGAACCCCAGGCGCGCTCTCGTGTGTTTAGTGTAATGCGACCGAACCCCCCGGTCCCCGGCCCCGGTCGCCTGTTTGCGCTGAACTTGCGCCACTGTTACTGTTTACGCCTGTTGTCGCTGTGGTCGTCATTGTCTTGAAAGTTCTTCTCGCGCCTCGTGGCCTGGATTACCGTCGGATCGTGACCATCAACATCACCATTACCTACCGCCATCAACAGATGCAGCGGCCGCTGCAGCAGTCGCTGCAGCAGCAGCAGCAGCAACAACAACAACAATAACAACAACAACAACAACAGCAGCAGAAACAGCAACAACAACAGAAACAGCAACAACAACAACAGTAAGCTTTGAGCACCATTGAGCTTGTGCCTCTCTTTTCACCCAAGTGGCGCGATCACCCGGCGATCCTCTTCGTCATCGTCGTCATCATCATCATCACCCCGGCTATTCTGTTGTGGCATAGTCAACACCTTCGCTATCACAGTCCAGAGCGAAACGCCGTTGCGGTGGTGAAGCTGCCGTGGAATAATGTTGATCGTAGGTAATTGCCGAATCGTCTTCCCCTCGTGTGTCTTCTATTTCCTCTCCCCCTGTTCCCCATATCAGACCGTTCTCCACTGGCGGCGGTTCACGCTGCGGTGGTGCCAACGGCTCACGATGATACCCCCGATGCTGCTGCTGCTCTGCTCTGCCGCTCGACGTCAACGTGTATCACCTTGTCGCTTGCCGGATCGAACAAACGCCACCACAATGAATGGTCCGTCAACCAATCAGGCGGAGAAGTGGCAAAAACGCAGCCAACCGTCTAACCAACCACCAACTCGGTCGCTCGAATCGATACCCCCAGACACATGTAGAGACATATATTTACATACGATCATACAGACACATTCAATTTTCCGTATATATAGACGGAAAATTTAATGTGTCTGTATGATCGTATTTATGTATATATATATATATATACTTGCTCTTGTATGTAACAAATGTAATGTTCCGTATGTATATACAAAAACAGACACATGTAGAGGACAATCGACGGGTGTCGCGCGTGCGTGCGTGGGACTTTGCAGTGTATGTAGCAAACAATACATATAATACAATTGAAAGTGACGCGCGGACGCGCTCCGACCGTCATCGGTGCTTCTGCTCTTAGCGGGCAGCGCGGACGGCACCAGTGTTACGCCCCGAGCATAGCAGCCCCTTCATAAATGCCGGTCATCAACAGATGCTCTAATCTATCGCTCGAATACCTCCCGCCTTTGAGCAATGCCGAAGCAAGAAGCGAGCCAGCAACAAGTCGGCCAATCAAGTTATTGATCAGCGGAAGCACGCCTTACGTGAATGTACGCGGCTTAATTGACCAATTTTCGGGGCGCGTACAGTATATATATATATATATATATATATATATATATATACAATAAATACGTGTTGTGTCGCCGTTTGAACACGTCAATTACATCAGCTGTTAAGGAGCTGGTGTTCAAGTCTACACACTTTGTTACGTGGTACATCGATCGACATCGATATGTACAATATATCTCGCAAATGTCTTTGATCGATGGATACGCACGTCATGTTGCGCGATACGAGAACAGATCCTACTTACAACTGCAGAAGCAATTATAGCATAGTTATGTTAATAAGATCTGCAATTAGCACACGCACTCACTGCACGAGTGGGTCCATACTATTGCTGATAGGCAATGTCGCGTCTCGGTACGCAATAAATATAACGACGCTAAACGGACGATAATGCAGCTCGCGCGTCCGTGCGTATCTGGATAGGTATGCGGCTGCCACAAATATTCTGCCACGTTTATCCGTTAAGGAGAGCGAGAAAGCCGACGAAGACCAATCGACAAAAAAAGAAAAACCACAAATAATTTCCACTCGGCGATGCTTGTGTAGCTTGTTGTAGCTTCACAATTGTACCCTTGTAGATACTCCAGACAAAGGTGACGTAAATCAGAATAGCTATATTTGCTAATATAGAGGACGCCGCTGAATCGAACAGCAATTAAAGTAACTCTAGTAAAGTCTTGCTGTTCTAGGAAACGGCTGGCAATTTATCGGTGAAAACGATATCATATATTTTGATTAAGCAAAATGCGTGTTTTGCTCTACAAGAGGTTTCTGTGAAGCACCACACCTGCCGAAAGTAAATACTTTAACGTTAACACTTTGACCACTTGAACAATGAGTCAACATTTGGAAAACCTCCTGTGCTAGAGCAGCACTTGAAAACTCGTAAAAACCCCTCCCAGCTCTTGCGCACAACCCTTGACACAAAATAGGATGGCTATTTGATAATATAGAAGACGCCGCTGAATCGAAAAACAGTTAAGGTAACTTTCTCAAAGTCTTGCTGTTCTAAGAAACGGCCGGCAATTTACCAGTGAAAACGATATAATCTTTAACCTTCCCAGTTCAACGTACAATCCTTCAAGAATTCTGAAACTCATTAGAATATAGCTGCCATCTTAGGAGACGTCCCTCGGAGCGAGCATGTTTGGCGCGCGTAGCTTGTAGAGTAAATTCGATTGAGACTTAAAATTCGAAAGAGCCCCGCTAGAGGGTGAGGACGTTCTGCGCGTATATATCTATATTTAAAAGTAGACTCTGTCAGCTTTGCAAAAGTGGAGTTAACTATGCAATACTTTCGAAGTTAACTATGCAATGCTTGTAAAAGCGTAAAAAAACCTTAAAAGCACTACTGGTATATAAAACTAGCCTAATGGGTTTATACAACACTCTGTGCGCTTGTAATAATCACAGAGTATTCACTGCATTCGCCGGATATTAGTTCAAACAATTATTTCTTCCGGTTACACAACATTGGCACAGTTTCTGGCCCTAAATGTGTTTAATGAACTCTTATTGTGGTGTATTGCTAACGTTACTACCAAGTATTTCAAATAGTCTACTATTTGCAGATTCTTGTTGTCAATTCAAGTATGCTTATCGTCAGCCGCATTTCGTCCCCCTCGATTCAATCGTAGAACTTTGGTATTGTCACGTTTATAGTGAGCCTGTCCTCCTTGCACATTGTATGCGGTTATCTTATTTAACAATGTAGGTGCGTCCTTTGACCTGATCATTATAGCAAGGTCATTCGCAAAAAAATTGTGTTTTTTATCTTTCTTAACATTTTACTTAGCCCAGCTTCATATAGTATGCATAAAAATTGCCTAACTTAAGCTACGTCCGCAGTCTGCCGGATTATATCACTCTAACTTTTAACTAGGTACCCTCTAGTCCTAACAAAGATGCAGTTGCGTTATAGAATTTCGAAGGAAATTAAACATCTTGCCCCTGACTTTAAATCGTCCCGAGTTAGGAGGGGTTGCGAAGAACACACACAGTCAAAAACAGTCTTAAAATCTGTATCATAATCAGTATACGTCGTTTGATTGTTCTTAAAACCGTGGCGTTAGCGTAGATGTTTCTGTTGACGTCTCTGGTTAAAACACATTCTGTTTCGTTGATATAGGATTTTTACATCTGTCATAGAATCGGTTGATGAACAATGAGAATAGTATTTTATATATGACACTACCTAGAACGCTACCCTTGTTATCCTGTGGCACTAAAGGGCTCCCCTTGTACTTTGAATCGGCTCTACGACGCTTTCACACAAATCTTCAAGGATATTTCTTTAGTCTATGCAGCTGTTAAATAGATTCGTTCGTTCTGGGACAATTCTAGTGATTGC
This sequence comes from Dermanyssus gallinae, assembly GCA_003439945.1. Taxonomy (NCBI): domain Eukaryota; kingdom Metazoa; phylum Arthropoda; class Arachnida; order Mesostigmata; family Dermanyssidae; genus Dermanyssus; species Dermanyssus gallinae. The sequence continues at coordinate 779,861 of QVRM01003563.1, read as the reverse complement.
GCTTTGAATTTGTTGATAGACGATTGCGTCGGGGCCTTTCGAAAGCAGACAATTTTAGTCAACAATTACGCTGTCCTATTTTCCTGCGTATTAGCATTACACTTCCAAAAATATATAAGATTTTTCGTCGTAACACAAACTATAAAATATTATCAATATTACAAATTAACAACTTTTTGTGGGAAAGTTTTTTCTGCTACAGAGAATACCTGTTGAATCCCAATGTGGAAACGCGGCATCGATATATATATATATATATATGTACAGAGAGAGAGCTTTGCCTGCCCAGGATCCAGAGAAGCCTGCACAAAGTACAACCCTTAGCAACAGACATATAACAACACCCTCATAATACCATATGTGTGTCTTAAACTGCAATATTTTTACTCAGCACCTTGCAGGCGGATACATGACAAATCAACGTGTGGCTTCATTATACGCCTTCGTATCTATCTAAGTAACCATACGTGGATCCAGTAAATGCTGTATATTGAGTTTAAGTCGGTGGTTGGCAAGGTGGTTAAGTGTTTACGTGCTGTAAGAAATCTAGGTGACATTCGACAGTTGCAGTGACAACAATATCGATTTTGATGGAACTCATAGGAAGGGCGACTGCAAATCCTGTAATGCCAATGAAAGCCACTGAGCAAATTTAAATTGCAAAACCTACTAAATAGCCTCAATATGCCTACACAGTAACGTGGCAACATATCAAAACGTACCCAAACAAAGATCGGGGGTGTTCAGTTCAACTACTCACCCCTTATCCGTGAAGACCAGGCCAGCCATGAAAACAATATTAGCCTATCAACAAACTCGCACGTGCAGCGTAAGCCCATCCGGTGTTGTGTAGACTTCAGTGACACATTTCAATAGTCCTTGTAAAATGATAACCTGGCGCATGCGTCTATCGTTAAACTTCGCAACTCACCTCTTTTCTTGGCCCAATTAGGTAGTTTGACATCATCTGTCGGTGTCTGCGGGGCGCTGAGAGCCGTTCCGCCCCTGTTGCCGTTCAAGTCGAGCTTTGCCGGTGTCGATATATCAAAAGCACCCTGTTGCTGAGAGGGTGCGTGTGATCCCCAGATGATGGTGTTTGTCTGTTCGTCCGCCAGACCCATCTTTACACGAATCGCGTTCGTGATCTCGGCCGGAAGCTTCCAGACGAAGATGCAGCCGTCACCCGACACACTGATAAGATTTCGGCCATCGTCGGAGAACCGCAGGCCAGTCACGAGCTCGGAGTGCCCGAACATCTGCGCGAGACACTCCGCCGTCTGGTAGTCATACACGTATATCGACTTATCTGTACACGAGGTCGCACAGAACGTTCCGCTTGGATCCAAAACCACCTACGCAAATACAGACACACACACGTTACATACGCAGCGTTCCTAACCAGGTGAGGTGTCCCCTATTTTTCGAAGCTTGCCGCGCTGGCCTGAATGAGCGAATGTGTTTGCTGAGCGAAAGAAGCGAATCAGCTGACTCTTCTCTTCACTCAATCTAATCACGTCGTGGCAGCCACGCTGCTTTCATTATGTCAGAGACCATGGAAATTAAGCCACATACTGTGGTGGCGCTCTACATGTTTGTGCCCACCACCCTGATGCTGCAAAAGATCGTAACTGCCTTCCTGCCTTACCACATCACGTTAAAGTGTGTTTTTTTTAATTTGCTTTAGCTATTACATGTATCTACCGTTGATGAACGTAAGCCGGCTTTGAGAAACGGTCGGCTCTATCATTAACTGGCAATCTCCAGAATTTATCATAAAACCGAGAGCATGTATATAGGCCACAACTGCAACAATCATGGTCCATTTTCGACAACTGATTACTGAGCTGAAACGGTGCACATACATGCCCTGCGCACTACGACTCGTAGTTTAGATACTGCGTGTATGAATCTAGTTATATAAGTAGTGGTAGTAAAACCTTATAGGAAAAAACTTATAGGACTCTCCCACTTGTCACACCTTGATAAGTGTGCCATCCTCGCCCTGCGCTCCACGAAACGTTCGCGTGTTCTTCGAGGACGTGACCGAATAAACACGAACGTGCCGATCCTGGCATGCCGCCAAAATGTGTTTCTCGGCACCGTCTAGCTCCATGTCGAACAATGTGCACTTTCCGCTTACTAGATGCTCTCTGTAAGCCGAAAACAAGACATACGCCGAACGAAAATAGATATTGTAAGTATGCATTTATCCGGGACTCGAGGAACGTTCGCCATTTTGTCTTCGTGACTTCACGAGGCCCACGTAAACTAAATGTGGCGGCGTGGTCTAGAGGACTTTTGCACTAGTCATGACTGTCCTCTACCGGGGTGTCGCCGGTTCGATCCCTGTTGTTAATCGATTTTTTTTTGAGCGATGCTCATTGAGAATAGATGATAAATGAAACCGCTGAGAGTCAGCGGCCATGCTGCCACAAGGACTGTTGGGAAAACCCTAGATATCTTAACATGTCCGGCCCTCGGTGCACTGAAGATATACCTCAGGTTAAGTTCCAAGCCCGTAGGAGACGGAGGATAGTCTTGAATTAAAAACAACCTCCTTAAAAATGTATTAATTCTAGGTAAACTAAATATAAACTCACCTTTATTATTAAATATAGGGTATGTTAATATCTCAAATTATATATATATATATATATATATATATATATGAGACTCATTCGATATGAACTACTAACTGGTTGATGGTTTACCTGTTAAAATGAATATCAGCCGATGAGGGATCAGCTGAAAGCTGCGCTCGCCGGAAGATGATTTGCTTATCAGCCCCGCATGAGATCATCTGCACATTGTTCTGACCTGTGCGTGTAGTCAACATGAAAAATATGTGTTACATGTGAACCTATATAACAACATATTTTGTAATGTAAAACTATTGAATATTTAAAATAGAAAAAAAAGTTTAAATGCTCAACCTATACGCCATTTTAATATTATTACGGCATGTTAATATGTATATATATATATATATATATATATATATACCTTGAGGATATACCGCTCGCACCGGGTCCATAAGAGCGGGGGCTACCATCAAGCAAGGACACGGACAACTGACTCTTAACTTCACGTGACACCTTTTTACCACCATTTTTATTAAGGCGAGCACTGCCGAGTATGCAAACGTATTGTAAATGATTAATAAATCATCACAATATTTTCTATAAAGCTTGTCGATCATTACGTTTTCAAAATAATAAACACAGACATCCAAGTTGACTAAGCTATTGGGACAGAAATCAGAGCAATAAGACAAAAAGATCACTTTACAACTGTTACACTTTACAAGCTGTTTTAAGTCTGTGCGTAATCGCGCCAAATTGCTCGTATGATATGAATGTGATAATGATAAAAAAATTATACAATTGCGCAAAATTGCTCGTATGATATAAAAAATAATCTTGTATTGATTATTCAGGGACCTGTTCAGCTCATTCTGTTCTAAACTCACTTGAGTTGTTAACTATAGAAATCCATCTGCGTCGATGAAATGTATTACGTCGCAGACGACCAATTTGAGCAACGGCCTTTATGCCCCCCTTCCTCATAGAACCTTCAAGTCGGAAAGACTCTATTTTGTTTACTACTTACTAACTTACCCGAACTCGTGAGAGATCCTTGTAGTGGGGAGCGGACGAATTTAAGGGCGGTGATCGAGCTGGAATGATCAGCGAGTGTCTTAATGAATTGGTAACTGCGGGCCACGTCGAAGATGTGGATGAAGCGATCGCGTGAGCCCGACGCCAGTAGGTGGCGAAAACCGCACGTTGCCGGCGAGGTGTACTCGAGGCAAAGCACTTCGGAATCGTGGGCTTCAATCTTACCCAGCTGCTCCATTTGAGGCACTCCAAAGATCCTAGTTTTGTTACACACATATTACACAAACATTGAACACATAATTCGAAATCAATGGAAATATACACATCAAAAATTGTGCAGACAGTATATAACTTGCATGCAGTATAAACGACAGCGAGGGCTACAATGAATACTAATATTTAGATTGAAGAACCGTGAACTAGTATTTAGATTGAAGAACGTGTTAAAGTGCCGAGTTCAACTGAACAATAGCTGTACAAGTAATCAATGTGATCTGTGACAATGAATATCGGCCATTTATCGAGTCGACAAAATAGGTATAGTGGAACGTAAGTACAAATAATGACAGTTGAGAAACACAGTCCCATAGGCCACTTACGTGATATTACCGGACCGATCACCGCATGCAAGATGGCTGCCGTCATGGCTAATTTTCATACAGCGGACACCGTTCTTTCCATCGTAGTTAGCATCGACCTTCTCGTTCGATCCGCCGCTGCCGGCCCCGCCATTGCCGCCCGAGTTGGCCTGGTTTGTGAGGTCGATATCGGTGATGTAACTTAACCGGGGATCCATGTATATGATCTTCAGGAGTTCCGGGCAGAAGATGTTGCGTTTCACGGAACCGTCGTGCAAATTCCACGCACGGATCGTGTCGTCGCTCGAACAGGTCAGAAACGTGCCCTTTGGTAGACCCTGCGAAGTGATTAAATTAACAACGATTCGAAAATATATTCTAAATAGGAGGTGGAGGTGGTGACGGTGGTAGTAGTCGAGACCGAACAAAAACAAGTAAAGCAAGCAATATGAACAGTGCGCAACAACAACAACCTCACCAATGAAAAATGACTATATGGGCCACAATTGTCGCATCTCTACCATGTCACTGTAAAATGCAACATCGTAATATTGTAGCATATATATATATATAGTTCCATACGCTCGCTCACCTGCAAACTGCTAGGGTAGGTCTCGATGCCCCAGATACACGCGGCGTGGAATAGAAACGAAAAGCATTTTCCGACGCGTTTCGGCTCGACTACCGACCAGACGTAGAGCGAATGATCGTTGTAGATGCATGTAACTCGCTTGTGAACTTCGTCATACGTGAGCGCCACGACGTCCGGATAGCGCGAGTTCTCTGGGTGAAACATCACAGCACTGCAAATTTCCCGCCAGTACATTGGGACGTGAGTACTTAGTATTTGCGTAGATATATCATATATATATATATATATATATATATATATATATATATATATACATATATAGTTTTATTTGACCTCTCTTCCACTTTTAGTCTCACTCAAAACAAGATGTGCCTATACAATTCGCTTTAGTAGCAAAGAGATCACCAAACACAGTACTGTTTCTATGTCTAGCCGTAGCAATCCAAATCCAAACAAAGCAATTCTTCCCGTTTCCCATGGCAAAATCGAACATTGCTTTTCAGACTACGCGATGAAGACGGTCGCGTCACTCTCAGCAAAATACACGTGAGTAGATTGCCACTACGGCTGCTACTCACTTGGGGTTGACTCCTTTGGCGACGTCGACCCCGAGGTGGTGAGGTTTTGGCAACGTGCAGACAAAATGCAATGACAACGGATCGAAGCAGCGGACGGTGCCGTCGCTGCATCCGACAAAGATGCGGTCTTCACCGACACTAATCGAATTCGCCACGGCTGTTTTCAGTTCCACCTACAATTGTCAAACCGTCACAATGGTGATGTTGGTGTTGTTCGTCATATCAGGAACACATAAATAGTTTGTTTGTAGAAAAGGCAAAAATGGTTCAGCAATTAACAGTGAAGAAATGTAATAAAAACAATACTGATAGTAGCAAAAACGATACAATTAAGACGAGAAACAACAAGAACAAAAAATATGAAACAACGGCAAATGGGATAGCAATTACTCTCCCAGAAGCTTAACAATTAAGGGACAACGAGGAAGTAACAAACGACAATTGCAAGAAAGGACAAATGACAACACCGCCGGACTATCAAAGCCAATATTGCCTCACGCGTATTGCCAAATAACAACCATAATGTAGTAATCTTCTGTAAGCGGCACATCAGAAATTAGTTTCTTATCAAATATTAGCTGGTTCCAGCATCTCACTAATCCTCCATGCGACATGTCCATGGAAATAGTTAAGAAGTAGAAGAATATAAGCTACACTTCATTAGGAAGGTAATGAGGCGTACAGCTATGCCTGAGAGCTACGAGGGTTCACGTGTCTGGGAAACAAATGTCTACCCCCATTTTGCAATACTGCATAAAACGTAAAATATGCTATGTATGTGTAGGCATTCGGAGTTTCATAGACCTTCGACCATACTGAATGGCGCTGCACACCATGGTTTTTGACAAGAACCCGCCTGACTTACCCATTTATCGAGAAGACGACGTGAATTGAACACACAAAGAAGGCCACTCTTCGTGATAGCGTACGTGTTCTCGTGAAGTGCACCCTTTCCACAGTCCGCATCGCAAAAGTTGTTATTACGCTGATCGCCCAAGATGGCACTGCGACCCATCAGAGGGATGGGCTCCGCCATATTCTGCAATGCACAAAGAATTTGATTTTAATTTGACAACCTGGAATATAATTAGGCAGTTAATTAACATACTAGAATATATTACAGGCTATGCTATTAAGCTCAGATTTACGCAAACATTATAGCTTATAAAGGCTCGTATAGTTCACGCCACTAAAATACCTCCCCTCAAAGTTCTTATACATATAAATTAAATAAAAAACCGTTTTCTACTTATATAAATACATACTGGCATGGCAAACAATCTAATACATTGATCGGTGTAACCTAAATCCTAAAGAATGCTAGAGAGACAAAACGATAGAGACGATGGCACACGCTCTTCGTTGCTGTAATAACTTACATAATATAATGACCTAATACTTAATGTAATAAATATACTTGGTATATACAAATATATCCGTATACTTACAGCAACCAGTTTGGCATGTTCAAGGTACCAAAACTTCACGTGGCGATTTCCCACTGTCACAAAGTAGTTTCCGGATGCGGCAAATGTGACAGACTTCACCTAGAAGGAAAAAGGATTTCGTCAGTCTTACACAGATGGCTGGCCTGAGTTACACCAGCTGTTACTGTTGGTGTACCTACGGCTACATAATGGCCACAGATATTGCCGATGCCCCCACTAAGTATGACAGAAATATAGCGCCGTTCGTTTAACATTTAAAGCATTTAAGCGTTTAACATTTTAATTATTTTTAATGTCCGGCATTGCAGCGTGTGAACCCCTCGGTTTCCACCCTACTGAATACGCAAGGCTCTAGGCTAGAATTTGTATAATTACTATTACATTTATTCCTCTAATTTCTTTCATTACTTGCACATTTCCATGTTGCCTCAGTTTGACAGTATAAGAAATGAAATGTTCCCAAGAGTATATATATATATTTATGTATATATATATATATTTATATATATATATATATATATATATATTGTGATAACATTGTGATAACAGACAACATGGACAATAAATTTGCCGGCGGGCTATGTCGGTCCATATATATATATATATATATATTTATGTATATATATATATATCTATATATATTTAGATATGTATATATATATATATAATTATATATATATATATATATATATATATATATATATATATATATATATATATATATATATATATATATATATATATATATATATATATATATATATATGCAAAACAAAAGACTGTCGTCACACACACACTGAGATTAGTTATTAATAGCGTGACGCTGCACAGACCTTGGACGAAACCTTGTTCGAGGCAACTTTGGTGTCGTTGCGCCAGTCCCACACGTTCACGACCGAATCGTGTTGGCTCCCCACGGAAACGACATACTTTAGGTTGGGTGAGAACGCCTACAACAAAGCGGCAAAACAACAATGAGTAAGAGCTAATATACCCACGGGTGCAGCGAGCCCTAATTCAGGCCTACTTCTAGCCGCGGTCGATTCGTAGACAATCTGTCGGCGCAATATTTGGCTATAACAATATAGCAATAAAAATGACAGATAAGCAACAACATGTTAGCATCTCTAACAACACCAATGCGTATATCTGTGTATGTTGCCTTCCCCACCTGCCTCACACATTATTGCTGGGACGTCAAAAAGTGCCACCACAAGCCAATACCGTATGCATATATGAGGACGGCGAACAATTCTGTTCTTACCCACAGTAGAAGTGTGCGAGAACAAATGTCATCTGATACCGCCTTGTTTGCAACGGAGACTAGCTAAGATTTACATTTGCACTAAACCAAATTTTAAGAAATGTCCTGAAATTAAAATACATTAATAATATAAGTTTCCGTTAAAACAAATATATATATATATATAATATATATATATATATATATATATATATATATATATATATATATATATAGATATTTTTGTCATTTTGCATCATCCACATATTATATTGCCACTACGCCGTAAATTGCACACATACGAAAAACCATTACAGAAATACTCTCTCTTTTGCTGTCTATATAGATATACTCATCGAGTAACGACAGATGCAGTGACACCTGCCGGATCCAACCGGAGGTGAAATTCTGGAAGATCTTCGTAAAATCTTCATAGGTCGCGTTCGTTTCGTCATATCTGTATGAAAGTAGCGACGCGGCGACCAGTTTTAACTGAGTCTAACAAATTGTGTCTGCCGCTGCATTCCAACCGCCACGAAATGGCCAATATGATACTTGTATATACCTATACAATACAAACTATGAATTCTGCCTACATTACGACAATGACGACGACGACGACCATGCACTCACAGCAATTCTCTGTCCGCTCTACCAAGGCAAGGACGGAATGATCTGCGCACATATGGTTGCTCAAACGTCTCCTCGCAGTTACCCCACCGCGACGTTACGTCGGTCAATGGGTGGGTGGTTGGCTGACTGTACGTAAAGAGCGAATCTTTCGGTGTATCTTTCGGTGGGTTGGAAAGAGGGAGGGAGGGATCGTGGGGGGTGGTGCCTATGTACTAGACGGTGCAATGGGGCCCGACCACTAACCACGCAGTTGATGCCGTATTTGTGTCCGGGAAACTCGGCGAGCTGTTGCCGCCGTTCGACGTCCCACACGCGCAGCTGCGGCTGGTGGCCGCATTCGCCCGTCGCGAGGAACTTGCCGTCCCACGAGAACGCCAACGAGGTAATCGTCTTCTTCGACGGCGACACAATGTGAGTCTGCCGATTCGTCTTGCTGTTATACAAGATTACCACACAGCCTGCGCAAGAAAAGTCAAAACAGTGAAGTTCGTATATGTGTACATAACATCAATTAAAATACATAATAAAAAGAAAAAAATATAAATGCATACATACTAAATATATACACATACATACACTTTAGCTTTCAGTATGTAATTCAGCCTGAAGCCAGCGATGTGTGTGTGTGCATAGCTGCAAAGGTCTCTCTCTACCACTTTCCATCTCAGTAATGGGGCTAATTAGTAGGTAGCGCGATAACTTGCTACAATTTTATTATTTATTTGTAAGGCTATCCGGCTATTTGATGATCGTATTCTTCTAGAATGTGGAGAACAGAAATTGAAACCGCGAGTCGCGGCACCGTTGATACATGGAGTGTCCAAGAGACTGCCATGCGTTTTTCAGCAAGATGTCGCTCCCGCTCATACCAGCCGTTTAGTTGAGGCGTGACTATCTGCGAGCAAATAAGCATGTTTTGGGGGCAACGACGTATGACTGCAGAACAGCCCCTATTTGAACCAGTTGGATTACCATGTGCACGGCGTGATTGAACGTAAATTTAGCAAGTTTCGACATGTTAAGGAAAATTTGGTCACTGCCGTTATTAACGAAAATCGTTCAACAATTTAGATAGGGACATTTTGATATAAGTTTATATGCGCTTTGAACTCCGAATTCAACTCCGAAAAAGAGTGATTAGCGTGAGCGAGAGTTCTTTTGAAAAAAAAAATCGCCAGGAGTTTACTCGTCGACTTACGCAAAAAAATGTATCTAAATTTATATTTTCATTTACGCACGGGCTCAAAAGGAGCAATAAAGTATGCCCCAATTAAGACGATATATATATATATATAGTCGTTTGGTAGTTAAGGCAAAAAGCAATATAAATAAAACCATAAACATATTTCGTTTAAGCCGTCTCTTTCGAGATCTGCACGCTGTCTAGCAGTACTACCAAATGGTACCATCTTTTCGAAAATGTAGAAAGCCTCCAAGCGAGCTTTTTTTAATGCACACATATTAACTACATCTGTACCTCAATCATTTCATGAATCAATCTCGAATCATCGCTATCATGAATCAATCTCGAATCATCGCATCATACTAGTAAGCATGGATCTTACCGGCTGGGTAGGCGACGGTTGCGGTAAGAGGGTCAACGGCCACCGCTGCACTGCTCGTCACAGTGAGACCGAGAACGCGCTCGAGTTCCACCTGAAAGGTTGACAAATAAATGCCAACAACAACGAGAACAACGACAGCACAATACTCAATATTCGATCCGATCATTCGATTTGGCCTGTTGGCGTTGTGACGTGATGACAAGCATACAGAAGCCTGCACTAATACAGACGTCGCAACAACATCCATATACGTGGATATAAGAAAGCAACAACGACAATAACAAGGGCACGCTAGAAATGTGATGACTATTATTAGTTAAGGACTGTTTTACTTCTTTAGGGCTCCCATAGGTGCCAGGTCGAATATTAATCACCTACTCGTAACCTAGAAGGTAGCATATGAACTTAATGAGAGTTCATTTGCAAGCAAATACTGTCAACGGGCCAAATCAATACGGCAAAACATAACATCACGGCTTTGTTATTTCATGCAATTTTTTATTATGATCTATATATATACAAGCAAATGATATATATATATATATATATATATATATATATACAAGCAGTTTCTTCTTATAGAGCAAGTGCTTGTACCGTTCAGACCTAATATAGGCAAACCATTCATTGTCAGCTAGTTAATCTAATCAATATCTGATATACAATCACACAATCAGTTGACATTGAATTGACATGCGGGGCCATACTACGCTTTCAGTTCGTCTCGTCTCAGCAGTTTACCCATAATTACTCACAGTCTAAGCATGTAGACCAACACCGGCTTATTTGGCAAGAATCATTAATCGGGTAAATAAATGCAGCTCGTTTTAAATTAATGGTATATTTGCTAATGCCCTAATATAATACATTTATTGTAAATTTGAAACGAACATTTTTCTTAGCAAGCAGTACGACTAATTCGTCGGCATGCGCGTTAATATATGTTCTACTAGTTCATAGTTCTATCAGCCTGGTCAGTTAGTTGCTTTACTAACAATGATATAACAATTCAACCATTTGGTTTGGCACGATAGGGCGGCGTGGACGCGAACGGCAATCATCACTACAGAGAATGCTACAAACAAAGATAAGTATGAGGAAAAATGACCGCGATAATCATCGCAGTTTGTCAGAATACCAAATGCTCCTACGTGACCGCTATAGCAGCAACGCAGCCGTGGGCTTCCCCAAGCAAGAAGAAGCCGAAGAAATAAGGCAACGATGTGCGGACAAGTGTCTACCAGAGCAAACCGACTTCATTGTTTGTTAGTGCAGTTAGCAGTTCTTCACAGCGGCAGCGAAGATCTGGATGGCGATGCTGTTGACGTTGGTAGAAGAAGCAACCTGATATCGGCCTAGACCGTCCGACCTCGCCAGGGTAAATGTTAGTCAGTGAGGCTTTAAAATGCGTGTCGAATACATCTTACGTCGGGATATCGAACGATTTCATCGACCGTCTCGAGGATCGAGTCTTCGGGAAGCCTCTCGAGGATTTCCGCCGGCATCTTGTCCTGCTGCGTTTGCTCTCCTCCTCTCCTGTTTGCTCGTGGCTCTGTTTCATGCGGTACTTTGCTACACACTAGCTGTTCCACATGTTCGGCGCTCCTCGTCGATCTAGAGAAGGGGGGCTCTTTGAGGCCCTGACCTCACATCGGTTTTTACTGCGGTCGATCCACGGCGAGAGCGCCGACGACACCTTCTAGCTACATCAAGCATATACGCTCGACGTCAATATCACCTTGCTCACACAGAACATTCGTAGGTTCCGAAACTTCGACATGCGTGCGTTCGCTGTCCTAGTTATTCTGGCGAAGACCTCGTCGAATGCAGTTTTAAACCTTCTAGTTTCGTCCCATCTCCGATAGAAGGTTGTTGCCCGACCGACAAGGCATCTTTTCGACAGTCATGGTTTCATTTCGTGCAGTGGCTAACACGCCATAACGCTACGGTACGACGGAAAATACGGAGAGACAAACACACACACACATAGAAATAACTGTTTACTCTCATAGAAACAAAACACCGCGACTAGACCGGCGTTTTATTGCTAATTAAGCAAGCCTCGTGAAAACTATATATATATACCCCGATCGTGTTTACTTTATTAATTAAAGCACTCGTAAGAAGGGCATACGAGTACATTGGTAAAGTAGCTTAGAATAAAGAAAGCCTTCCTAATATATCTCCAGCTGGCAAGCGTTCTGTACACAACCGTGGCTGCCACCACACAATTACTACAAACATGGGCATTATATTTTCTCCCGCAGCCGTGAAAGATAGTCACTCGAAGTGTTCTTCGTGAATATTCACAGTCCACAGTTTCTGAAGTTCTGTTGTCTGTTAAAACTGCAGTGGACTTTGCTCGGTTCTAACTAATCAGACTTAAGAGCTTCCATCAGAGCTGCACGCGGCCAGAGTTGCCGCCCCGGGCACCCCAAGACCTGCGTTCGCTATCAGGAGAAGATTTACGGTCGTTAGTTCTAAGGTCCCAACCCATAGTTTCTCGCGGCAAGGCTGCACTGTGTCCGCGACAGCTTAACAACACGATAACGGCTAGCCGTTAGGCAGTTCCAGCTCGACTTCCGCGACGATTCTGCACCCAGAGAGGAATTTTCGCAAGCCGTCGATCAGAAGATCGCAACGGTGAGATATAGGTATTTCAGAGATGAACACTTCACCCCTGTTAGTGGCATTTAGCTCCAACCTGCACGAACGAAAATGCATAACGGCCTCCAAGTAGGTTCCCTGCGAGGAGGAGGTCATTAAGATACTACACGTTTAAAGGGACCTGAAGATGCTGGCTAGCCTTGACCCTCAAATAGAACGCAGCAAATCCCAACGGGTCTTCCTGTTGGATACAGGTGGCTAACGGGATGCTCTCACCTTTGGTCTCACCTTCAAAAGAGTAAGAAGGCTATTACTACTATAATATATGCCGATATAATGTTAAAACAACGTTGGGACTAATTCACAGCCACCATTTGTAACAGGTGGTCATTTTGTAGGATGTTAATCACATATTGTGGGACATATCAAATGCACTTAAGGCGACATTATCGAGTGATATGTGTACACATGTAGACATACTTGCATAACTGTACGTAAATAAAGAGCAAAAACAAAAGCACAATAAAGCCAGAATTTGAAAGAATAAAAATAATGCTAAACTGAGTTTAATCATAATCAACTCGAAGTCATCTACGCTCAAGAATCGACAAGAAAGACCCTCCGAAGCTTATAATCGGCCCAGCTAAAAAAGCTCGAAGGCACTAACAGAGATTTACTTCATTAATTCTTTTGTGATAAACCTTTACCACGGACTTGCACATGAATATTAGAAAATAGTTACATGTTACAGTACATCTGTACCATCAATCCGTTTCAAAGCGATCATATTATTAGTAGAATAATATAGAAGCACCGGTAACAAAACCAACAACGTCGTAGCAGCAACAGCGTTAGTGCCGTCACTAACCACAATAACAATAATAATAATATCAGACAGCAAGAATCGCAACAGCAACAACAACGACGACGATGAGGCCACGCTAATGTCGAGTATCGTGCCCAATCGGTCCACGTAAGACGCACTTCACGAGACCCATTAGGCAGTCTAGCTGCTACTCATTCATTCGTGCCACTTCACCGGACAACCATCATGATGGGGGAGCGCGGGGAGGGGGGGGGGGGTAGGGACAACGCTTAATCGTCGCGAGCGACCGCAACGGCGACGACGACCTCAAACGACTTCAGCCGGCCGGCCGGCCAACGTCAGACAGTCGGCAGCGGCCGCAAATGCTAATAATGAGAGCTCGGCCTGACTTCGCTGTAACATACGAGTCATACGAGTGGGGGAGGGGGGGGGGGGTCAGCGGTGACAGTGGTTGTGGTGGTGATAAAAGTCACGACAATGATGATGGTAATGGGCCGCCATGATGGCACGCCATCAAGCCAACGACACCTGATGAAGGAGGAAGCGGCCGTGGTCAGGGCTAGAACCACCGCACAAGCAGTCGCTGCTGTTGTTGTTGTTGTTGGCGTTGTTGTTGTGTGTTGTTGTTGTGGTTGGCGTTGCTGTTGTTGTTGTGGTGACGGTTATTGACGTTGTTATTGTTGTTGTTGTTGTTGTTAGTTGACGTTGTTGTTGTAGTTGACGTTGTTGTTTTTGTTGTTGTTGTAGTTGACGTTGTTGTTGTAGGTGCTGCACGAGTTCGATCCCCGCAGTTGCATATTTGTATTATAGGCTCCGCCTACAAAGCAATGCGAAAGCAGTTCCTTGGACCTTAAATGTTCGCTAGGAGTCCGCGTGACTGAAGTTTGACGTTGTTGTTGTCGTTGTTGTTGTTGCGATTGTAATTGCTGTTGTTGTGGTGATTCTGATGTGTTGTGCATAGGTGTTACAATGACAGTAGAGCATATAATCTCCAATTTCAACATTCGGTGGCATGATTAGTAGGAGACGAGGATCAGGTGTAGCAGAGACAAAGTCCGTGCCAATTTATTGCCTAGTTCAATCTCCATCACTGTTCGATTATCCACAGGTGTGAGGGAAAATCGAGAAAGAGTGCATAACTAAACGTAATAATACTCATAATTGTGAAGCGCAACTATAACACAGCAGCAGCTAACCGTTGTGACAATAAGTAATCATTAGACCACCACCGCCGTTATCGTATCATTATCACCATCATTACGGTGGCACCGTATCATTTACTATACGATAAACAGATGAGCATGATGACATGCGCAAACTGTCACGGATCATCTCTATTTCACGCGCTACTCGTTGTGGTCGGGCAGCGCTGTGGAAGCTTGTTTCGTATTTATTAACTCAAGCTATCCCGTTCTTTTGGAATAGGAACCATAATGGCAGCCATTAACGAGTTTCTCTTTCTTTCTCTCTTTATATATATATATATATATATATATAGATATATATATATATATATATATATATATATATATATATATATATATCTTATGATTTGTGTGAAAGAGAGAGCTTATTTTCATGCAGCAACAGGACTACGTAGCTGATTTAGCGTCATGCCGCGCCGGACACTCCTTCAGCCTAGGTGACTTTAAAAGTGAATTTGTTGGAGATAATTAAGATTATGGTCACAACACACTCTGTACGGAAAAGGGTATCCCATATTCACGCACACACAAACACACGAGAAATCTGCTCATGTGTGAATAATGTGAGTAAGCGTATGCTCGAGAAATTCACAATATTAAAACTCACCAAGTTAAAACAGGTGCAAAAACCCCAACACAAAAACAACGAAATAGACAAAAATATATGCACAAAGCTGTGTCAAAACGCGGTCCGTTCTAAGCGCGATCATAGCGATTCCCAGATCTGGCGGCTAAGCCTGAATAAAGATCACATCTTCAAATAATAATAATAATTGGGTTAGAGAACCCGTAATCACACGTTCGAACGGAGACAATTGTCCACTCCAAAGTGCTAACATAACGAACTTATATAACAAATAATAATAATAATTATAATAATAATGTAATCGCGATTAACAGATATATCCCTAACGACCAACGGATAGACACTATAGACATATATGCATGTGGATCACACTTCTGTGTATCCCAGACACTATAGACTATAATGAATCGATTTATAGTTTTAATAAATCTTATATCTCTATTAGCACATAGAAATATACGGACCTACGCCCATATATATATATATATATATATATATATATATATATATATATATATATATATAATACACAAAGAGGACTAGGGAGAGGGAGAAAGAGTGAGGTGGGAGGGAGAAATAGATACAATCATACACATAAATAGTTCCAGGAAGAAAGGGGAACAAAGGAAGCGCGGGATCGTCGACGGGACGGAGCGGTTAATAGGTTCGTTGCTCTGTTAACGGTCTAGGTGTGGCTAGTGGATAGTTGGTTGGTGGACAAGTAAGTACGACACTAGTCAAAGGCGGTAACAGCGGCTGCACCAACAACAACAACAACATCAACAATAAAAACAACAATCAACGCGCCATACTCGGCTTCGCAATCGGCTGCCAAGCCGACACCGCAGTGGGCATTGCTGGCTGTTGCTTCTGCAGCAGCAGCAGCAGAATTTCAATGGCAGAATTGAGCGTCATTTACCGCCACATTTACCACCGGCTAGATCTGAGAGCTAAGAAACCATCGAGGGTTTTCGGCTCGATTTGCCTTCGGTCCATCTTCTGCTGCTGCTGCTGCCGTTGTTGTTCTTACTATTGTTGTTGCGATTGTTGTTGTTGTGATTGTTGTTGTTGCGATTGTTGTTGTTGTGATTGTTGTTGTTGTTGTTGTTGCTGCCGCCGTCCAAGCCCGCCAGAGTTGCCACAAGCGGCGCTATCCATACATTCATCCCTCACCCCGATGCGTTCGAGAGGGAGCGGAGGCCTCATCGAGGTAGTACCATCATCGTCATCAGCATCCTCAGCCGTCCGGCGATGACTTCGGCTGGACAAAACGCGAAACGCAGGAATAGCAGCCGCTGCCGCCGCCGTTCGCGTGCCTCGACAGTGAAGTGTCAGGAGACGAAACGTTTATCGTCGTCTGCGCTCGCTTGCTGCATCTTCTAGACAGAAGAAGAAGTCTAGAATGAGAAGAGGCAGTCCTATAGAGCGGCTACGGTAACGATCACATTGCAAGTCAACGCGGCCGCAATTGTATGTAGTCGCTCATACGTAGTGATGTGGAGACGCTATATATATATATATTTTTTTTTTCGAACTTTGCTAAGTTAGCGCTTTGAAGTGGACAATTGTCTCCAAGCGAACGTGTTCAACAATGTGTCCCGAACAGACGCTGCATTTCCTCGTTGAATCTCGAGCGATAGCCTCTGACGCAAGAATTCGGATGTTCTCAGGTCTCCCGTCAAAACGTTAAGGCTTTAACCTACGCGCTGAATCAGCTCGAGTACAAGGAGTATATATATATATATATAAACTTGAAAACAGCCACCAAAAGTTCGTTCCATAAAACACGTATATAGGGATAAATGTATTCTCTTAGAATAAACAAATGTAAACTAATTACATCTAAAAATACTTTTCGGGCTAAAACTCAGCCAAGATTTAACGTCCATGGGACTGCTTTTCGTAATGATTCATAGACGGACCCCCATAAATACAATACCTATGTGTTTACTCTGACACCCACTATTCGGCCAAAGTATCGAAGCAATCTTTGGTGTCTACGTGAGCCACACGAAAGCATCAACCGCGGTAGCATCAATAACAGCAAGAGCAATAAACCCACACGACAACGCACAAACCAACACGGCCAATAAGCTAATAGCCCAAAAAAGGCAAAAGAAAAAATGAACTACAAACGGAAACAAAACTTAAATGGAAACCATTACAAAGCGGCAACAGCAAGAACGACGCCAGGAACGCGACGGCAATGATGATTGTGGCAATGAATATCAATAATCATAACAATAAAAACATATGCCAGAAATAAGAACGCTCCAATAACGATTACGCGAACGAAGCAGGAAACAGCACCGAAAGGAGAACCAAGCGGAGACTGACAGATCGAAATACCATCAACAACAACAGCAACAACAACAACAATAACAATAACAACAACAGCAACAACAACAACAACAACAAAGGCAAAGTTACGAGCATACATTAATAACGCGGCTGTTGCTGTAGCATAACCAACAATAACAATAAATACAACGGACGTGTGCTTAAGTCGGTCAGCCGCCCGTTCGTCCATCCGCCCGGACGATCAGTTACATACACTACACATAGATGGGTGGATGGATGAATGGATGGATTGGTGGGTATATGAGGATGTCTGACTGATTCGTTTGACAGCTGTGCAACAGCAATGCCGCCGCAGGCCCGTACGCTAACGGGTGGGTGTTCGAACTTCGATCTCGGTCTCCTTCGTCTGCCCATCTGCCAGTCTGTATCGCGCGCTGCAGTCGAATGCAGTCGTTGCGACAACGACGTGTCAATAATACCCGTCAAGGCAAGTTGTCTCATGTTGATCGATGTTCACATTCACTGTGTGTCCGTCTGACCAACTCACACGGCACTCAAACGAACAACAATAGCATTGCTATTGTTTTTGTTATGGCTGTTATTGTTGGTGTTGTTGCTGCTGTTACTGCTGTAGGTCACGTTTCGGCTGTTCTTCTAGTCGTTCCTCTAGTTGTTGTTGTTGTTGTTTTTGCTGTTGTTGTTGTTTTGCTGTTGCTGTTGTTGTTGTTGCTGTTGTTCGTTAGTTATGTGTTTAATGTTAATGCTCTTGTTCTTGTTTCTTAGTTGTGTGCTTATTATTGCTGATGTTACTATCTCTCTTTTTGTAGTAATCGATGTTACTACACTTGTCATCTTTTTGCTGTGATTGTGGTGGTTGCTGTTACCATTGCTTAACCTGCTCTACTGCATTACTGCACTTTTCCTGAAACTTATCCGTTTTTTGAGTCGCACTGATGGTATCTGGGCGGAATGGTATGGTGAGCGTGGCCTAAGTTTAATTTGTTTCACGTAACTGTGCTCATTCAACACAGGTCTCAGTTGAGACAACCGGTGCGGTTGGTGGTCTTCAGCTGTAGCCATGAATTCAAATCCCAACACAGCGCAATAAATAAACAGATCCCAAACCTTGTTTCCTCCGAAGGCCAGTATTACGAAAGAAAATATGATTTCACAAAGAAATCATTAAAAACATGAACATCAGGGAATCCTGCAATGTGACTCTGATATCTGAACTATTTTCTGCGTGGAACTTCTAATAAGTTCATGGTACCTTATCATTCCATTTCAGTTAGAATTATTCCAGCCAAGAAACTAGCTCAATACTAGAATTACCTTCGCTCGAAGTCATAGTGTCTTGCTATTCTAAGATCGAAACAGAACGCAGGATAACACGATATATATATATATATATATATATATACGAGAAAGATAAGTAGTTCAGTCGTTGTCTCACTTCGGTGTAAACGGTAAGCGCAGCTTATACATCGAAACAGGCAACTTTTATATTTGTGTTTTATAGTTTACAATTCTGAAAAGGCATTCGCAATACCACAAAAAGCAATAAGCCTTGCACAAGTGTTTAAAGAAGGAGATACGGCAAAGAGGACATAAATGCATCCTGTACTATTGGAATCAACCAACCAATTGATGGAGAGTGGGTGAGTGAGTGAGTGAGTGAAGTCACAACGCATCGCAACAAGACGCGAGTTGAAGTAGCTGGCCGACTTAAAGTATTTACATAGATCTCTCTACACACAAATCGCTGGATGGCAGTTGGACGGCTACTTTGACGTCATGACGACGTTTTTTTCCCCCCGATGTAGTAGCGATTTCCATTTGGCGTTCGGCGGCGATTAGCCGCAGCTCGTCGTGTCGATTGCATCATAATGCAATGCTGCCATTCATCCGTCTATCCGCCCATCTCTGTTCTTCAGTTGCAGTTTCATTGTCGACTGTTTGTCACGCTGCCGCCTCCCGTTTTTTGTTTTCTGCCGATTTATGCTAATCTACGCAACTCTAAAACAACAAAAACAACAACAACAACAAGCAATCAAGAGCAGAAGCAGCACCCGCAACAGCACCGAACGATAGTTCTGCTTCTACGTTTTTCCGCCGCTCGACGTAACTCGATGGCCGATTGCGATCGGCAAGTAAACAGCGTTAGCGGGGGGGGGGGCGAGATGGAAGGAAGGAAAGAAGTGACAAACCGAAAAGTTCACTCCAGTAAGCCAGCGATATCTGACAGCGATTTGTTCAAATGTGCTGTGCTTGCTATCGTTGTCGTTGCTGTTGAATGCTCACGTATATCTGTATATCCGTTGGATATACATATGCGTACGGGTGCTTTTTTTTTGCTGTCTTTTGACGCCTTGTACCCTTTTGACACCTGTATTGCTGGCGCTGCAGCTTCGTAGTGCTCGAGGGTGCTATTCAATCGATCAACATAGGATAGATGACAAAGGTAAGGTCATCTAAAACCTTATTCATTGCGAGTATTATTATATCATCATCATCATCATCGCCACGGCCAACGCCACCACCCTCCTCATCACTTTAATCATGCTAATTATGTTCCCATGTCTAGAAAAGAGAAGGAGGCAAAGAGAAACGAATTCAGATTATCCAGATTAAATTTGACAAAACAATAAGCCGTTATTCGAACACGCATCACTTGCCCACGTTGTCATGCCGTGCTTGCTTATTCGTTGCTGCTCGTGTTATTGTCGATGTTAGTGTTGTTGTTGTTGTTGTTGGTTGTGGTGTCGATGTGGTTGTTGTTGTTGGTGCTGATGTTGTTGTTGTTGTCATCGTCGTCGTTGTCGTTGCTGCTGTCGTAGTTTTAAATTTGTTATAGTCGTTGTTGTAGCCGATATAGAGTCATTTATGCCGCTCGAACTGCCACTCCGACGTGTCTTCTTCTTCGCTGTTGTTGTTCATTTTATTCTTATGTTGCTGTGTTCTTAGTTCTTGTTGGTGATTATGTTGGTGGTTGTGACATTGTCTGCATTGTTGTTATTGCTGCTGAGCGTTTAGGCCGATCACAGCAATGGAAAAACAAGACAGAAAACATTTCATGTCAAACGCCAGGCGTATGAGCAGCGTCGAAACAGCGATGTTCCCAAAAAATTTGGTTCATCCCTCACAAAGAGATGAACGCACTGCTAGCGTGCATCCGACGGCGGAAGCGTCTTTGCGTTTTAGCATTTCTAACAGAACAAACTTCTCAAATAACAGCTTTGGGATATATATATATATATATATATATATATATAATACAGGTATATCCTTTAGTTTTTGAAATTAGAATAATCACTCAGATTTCTACATCATTTCCGTCATTTTATATACAATCATTGAAGCGGTGGATCCATGCATCAATACGCACCTATAAAACGACTTTTTTTATGGATTCAAGCACGGATTTGCGTAAACCGAAAAGTCTACCTCTCATTTCTGTTTTGGGATCTAAGTAGAGGGTCATACGGAAATTAACTGAGACGAGTCTCGAGAGCAAAGAAGACCGGCCCTTGTTGGTCCTTGTTTTGACTTTTTAGTGAGTTCTCGTTTTGTACTTCCAAGTGTATGCGTCCCACGGTTGCATATTCACAGGCTAGCCGAACATATCACTTCCGCTTAACCAAAGAACAAGCCTGTTATCACACTCATAATAGATAAGTTACCCAAGGTTCGCTTGAACTACTGTCAGTCATGTCCAAATTTAGGAAATATTCTCTAAAACCGAGATGTTCAGAGGGGTCGACAGTAGGAAATGTATCATTTGATCACGCCACCTAGCTGAGTGTACCGCAATCCAACTCCCAATTATGGACGTTCCCCAGTAGCCAGAGACAATCAGTGACTTCACTTCCTTACACGTGGAACTTTTCAACATTCAAAGCTCGTCTCATTCGACAAGTGTTTGCCGTTTCTTGCACGTCGATAGCCTGTTTATTTTTGAGGAGAGCCTCAAGAGAACGCAAATTCAAGGAGGCTCCGAACCCCGTGTTCCAGGGGCCGCTTGATCGGGAATGTAGATACGCGTCCACCTAGCTAATCGCCCAGAGTGAGGCGGCCTGAAGAGTTATCGCCGCAAAGCACGCACTCAAGGAGATGAACCCAAAGATGGCACGTAACAGCACCACATCGCGCACACTAAGTATCTTGTAGAAAATGAATGGAACGCTTTTCAACGCGAGTACAACCGTTGCTTTCCCTTGGCCGCGTATATGTGTTGCAGTGGCAGGAGGCGGCTAGGTTTGATGACGGCCCAAACGTCAGCCATTAGATCATTTGAACTGTGCATTTGGCAGTCACGGTGTTGCATGCACTATTTCTTAGTAAACAATCCTCTGCCTGAGAGTTTTCTCAAAACCAAATGCTCTCAGAGGCATATTTCGAAGCATTTCTGTTTGTGCTTTGAAGTGTGACTTGATTCAACGTAATTCGTAATCCGCGATTCAACAATTCTCTTGTCGGCTCAACAAAGTTTAAGGGTCTTCTAACCCGAAAAGAAGTATAACTAAAGGGCACTAGAGCAAACGCGTGCGTTTTTCAAACCAACGACAAAAGTAACATGTAGATAAGCATATGATTTGCAGCCGAAACTCGGAAACCCAACACGCACATGGACCTTGAAAATGTCAACCATTTCAGGTGAAATGGTTGACAGACATTAATGCAGTCTCGTTTGCCTCAACATACAAATATATATATATATATGCAAAAATATATATATATATATATATAACTTTACAAATTTCGAGACGGATTATTGTCAAATATATATATATATATATAAATATATATATATATATATATATATATATATATATATAAATATATATATATATATATATAAGACGATTTTCAATCAAATCATAAGCCTGTTGGACTGCTATATAAATATATATATATATAATTTTACAAATTTCGAGACGGGATATTGTTAAGCATTGTATAATCTTCATTTCGGCGCCTTTTGCCAATGAACAAAAAACATCGCCACGGCGTTTGCCATTGCGTTTTTGTGTTCCCAAGTTATGCCGATGTCGACCTACATAATTAACGTTACAATTTCAAAAGCCCTCAACCAGGCTTGCAGTATCCCATCATGCAGTATTCCATACGTCGTCGGCGTCGTCATTGTCGAACGTTCAAGGGCAGATTGTTTGCTGCACGCACTGAGCTTGGGTCAGAATCTCAGTCTACGACACAGACGGCGTTAACTGTTTATGCCTTAGCATAACTGAGCCACCGAATATTATTAGTGTTGTCTTAATTAGTGTACGTATGCCAAAAAAAAAGCGGCCAGCAGTTAGCGCTACTGGGAGCGTCCGAAGAACAACATTGACATCATTATACACACTGCTCACGAACAAGTAAAAGGAGGAGCTCAACAGCACTGTTTGGCCGATTCCCTATACTACTAGCAATTTAGGTCAAACAATAACCACCCGACGTGGTAGTACGAGCTGGTCAGAGGCGAGCGGCAAACAAATTGTCTATTGTTGGAAGCCCACAAGCATGGGCTTTTCCAAACGAGACACTGCAAATACACGTGTTCTGGGATGCTGCCCAACGCGTGCCTGCTCATACAAATAGAAATGCGCACGGACACAAATAAACGTACGGATGACATATCCGCCGATCGTCGAAATGTGACGACAAAACGTTTATATTAAGACTACGCTTCGGTGTCTCAACCGATTCAGCGTAGAATTCAGCGAACTAATAGAACTATATCTATGCACATGCGTCTTTATATTTCTTTCTCCGAGCTGTTTGATGTCGACCCAACGTTGTGAAGTATCCTTGTGGACTGTGGAAATCTAGTACAGCTGGATTAAGCCGGAAACCTCATCGACAAGATGAAGAAGCTGACATATGGGGCGTGCATGCAAGCCTATTGACCCACACGATCTACGCTGAGCTGCAGCCTTGTCGATGGGGCACAACTTGGGAGTAGGCTGAGGGTCGAGCCAAGTTGGCGATGTGCAGCGGCCATGGGAATACCATATAGCACACTAATAAACGTATATATATATATATATATATATATATATAGACGGAAGTCCGGCAAGATAAGCATGACAGTTAGGTTGGTTTTTGTAATGTCATCCCCCTCGTTTGTCTGCCGTAAAGGGGGTTGAGAGGCGCTAAAAACCACTCATCTTCCCACGACGAAGGAAGCGTCAATGCGTCCAACAACAACAGCAGCAGCAGCCAGCGCTACCTGACGGACGGTCGTCATTTTTCTTTTCATTGGTGTCGTGTAGTCCGCACCAAAAAAACAGCACTATCCACTTGAGATGATCAACAATCGTAGTTGGTTCGCTACGCGTGAACGAAATTCACGCACAGCACTTCGACAAGGAAGAGTCAAACTTTCGCTGTTTGTATGTGTCCGAGCGGGTTTTAACAGCCGACACTCCAAATGATCAGGATGCCATTATTTTCGAAATGACTCGGCATTGCCTTGGAAGGCCCAACACTATCTATGACTAGGTTAATAAGTAAAAAGGTCTTGCTTGGTACTAAGTGGCGTAGTACCAAACAATGCAATTTGTAGGCCCTTTATTGAGAGAACAAACAACAAGTGTCTCACTGGGAGACGGAACTAGTCCCCTCTACTATTTTCTGCCATCGAACGTAATCTACCTGTCAAGGTCGGGGCTAATACAAATATTCCGTTAATCGGCTCCTCTAATATGAGTAAAACACATAATAGAGTAAAATACCGGAATACGTAAACCTATGCATGCTAGAGCTACGACCTTATGCTGCGCGAATTTCCTCAAATAATTTTTCACATAGGACTTTTATAAAGTAGAATTTTCACGTGCACCAACCTTTCGAAGCAATTCAAATTGCTTATTTTAGACATATTAAGCTACAATGAGTAAGCCAAATGCTATTTGTTGACGCACGCAACTATACAAATAACCCCTTGCTCTTCATTCCAGAACCTGTGTTAATTGCTGTAAATCTGTTTTAAAATTCCCCTGCGTAAGTCGCTTGAACAAAGGCACTCTTCCCGGATACATTTGTACCATTTCTTCAGCAATAACTCATCTATGGTCTTCCCAAATATCATCGGACATAAGAAAAATTGACGCAATGCTCTCTTGTATTATTATTATTATTATTAATATGTGTTAGGACAGTACAATTGTGAGGTGTGAATGTGTTATTATTATTATTATCATCATCATCATCATCCAATAGTTAGCACTGCGTCCATCAAAGGTTCGTCCAATTTAAAATAACGACCGCATAAGCATTCATCAAGGGCTTGTCGTGCAATGTGACACAAACAAAATTATGTCGTTCTTTTTAGGTATAAACCCAGCCTCGATAAACTCGATTGTTTAGATTTAATTATACGCTTTGTTGATTAGCAAGCCTTTTTTAATGGGAGGTTTCGGGAACGCATAATGCATTTGGGTCGCTGGCAGCTGTCAGCAACTAGTGTGGGACTCACAAATCAACTAAACCCATATCCCCTCCCCCCCCACTCTCTAGGCTCAAAATTGCGTGGCATTTCTTCGAACGGCAATACAATAATTTAGACAAGGCTAATAAGCTAACATGAATACTGTACGTACTGAATAGTCAACTGAATTCGACTGAATCACTCAATCGGTCTAATTTTGCACACAACGAGATCGATCGCCATTAATACGAATTTAGTTTACAGCAATGCGCGCGTTTGCCAATTGTGTTCAGTCTGTCGCAGTCTCTGTGTGCAACGTGAAAATAGCAAGCGTATTAAGTGCAGTACAGAATCATCCGCAAATGCCTTCGACTGATTTATAAATGTACCGAGACACATCAAACTTCTGTGATATTCTACGTTCATTCACTACATCCAGTACGAGCCGATACGAATCTGTCGCCCTATGCATTCACTGCCGCTACCTCTGAGTAAACCTATCCATTAGGATAAAGTGAACGAACATTCTTTTCGGGTTTATTTCCAGCCAAGACCCGAGGCTCGACAAACTGTGTCTGGTACTGTGAATAGAGAAGGCTGAATGTTTGCAGGAAGGCCTCCTTCTCTCCGAATGGTCTTCTCTGCAGCCAAGCGCCTATATCATAGCGTCTCTCATCAACTTACGGCCCACACATATAGATCTGTGACAACAATGCGTGACTACTAAAAACAACAACAGCAACAACAACCACGCAGCTAAAAATACAATAGTCACCTTCAGTCGTCTCAGCTTGCAACGGTCTCTTGCAGGTCAAACGCCATCTAGCGTTCTGTCTGCCTTTACGTATATATATATATATATATATATATATATATATATATATATACGGGCCTTGATACTGAGAACGCGCCCTTCCCCAACCCAGTAACACCGATCCAAGTAAACCTTCATTCATACACATACGGGTATGCATACATACATATACACACACACGCACGCATATACATGCATACATACATGCAAACACATCAAATAAGATACATACAGAAACTCCTACAAATACACGCGGCATACGTCCATACAAAGGAGCTACACAGGAGCTGTGAGCGACTGACATCACAGGATGCCCCCGCACGATCGTGCTTCTGCTGCTGCTTAAGTGAAAGAATGTTCTTCGCACGCCCACGTGCATGAATCAATGGTAGAACCCACCCTCTCTCCCCCTTCTCTTCGTTCTCAAATCGCTGATTCATGGCCACTATTGTCGCTGACGAGGTTCTCCATCTACGTCTCCATCGGTTGAGCAGCAGTCACCCAGCGAGCAACACCCAACGAGCATCCAGGCAAATAAACTAGACGCTTACCAATCACAGATGGTCGGCCCCGATGGCGATCGCGGCGGCAGAGGCGCCACCAACAACAGCGGCAGCAGAAGCAGCACCAATTATGAGAGCAACAACAATAACAATAACAACATCAACAATAGCAACATCAGCAATAACAACATCATCAGTCGTAAAAAACATTAGTACCAATAACAATAACATCTGCGACAACAAGAACACCTGCAATAACAAGAACAACAATAACACCTGCAGCAACAACAACAACAACTGTAGGCCGCTGCGGCCATATTAGCGCGACTACCAACTGCTAGCACTTGCAGTGTCGTCAGCGTGAAGCATCGATGCGCCGGGTGCATCGAGACGAAGATACCGATGACAACTGGGCTCACCGGACACACAATCGCGTAGTTAGTTCGTTATCACCAGCATGACAACATGCGTACGTACTACGGCCAAGGTTAATTTGCGCTGCAGAACCCAGCGCTGCTCGACAACCAGTATTACACAAATTATACATACAAATATATATATATATATATATATATTCCCGCTGTATGAAACGAGAGCAATGATGTCGGATTTGTGGAGAGCCTGCAGTTATGGGAACCGGCACCTAATCACCAGATTTGCCGTCCACGGCTTCCATCTGAAGATCTGTGCGCGCGATAAGTTTTATGAGATCTCGCCGGAGTGTATATGTAAACTTTGTGGCTGCCCGTGTGGTCTATATCACCTTCAGCGTTGTGAAAGAGCAATTCCGCTGTCTCAACTCTGGAAACGCGATGTCTATGATGTATATTCGTAAACCAATATTTGGTTAATAAAACTACTATATATATATATATATATATATACTTTTACAGCACACGATGTTCTCCCGATTTTTACAATAGGTTGACTATACCTTTAGAAGTGTCTTTGGAAACTGCTCATCGGGAGATCTTGTAACGACATTGATTCTACAGACATGGGTTTGTGTCCAAACGGTGACCCGGCACGCATTTGCTCGAACCACATTACACCAAACTGGTCCATGTATACCGACTTACCAAATTTGCCATTTCATTATGTATATTTTAATCAGAAAAGTGCTTTCGACCGCGTTAGTCACCGACTTCTCTTACACAAAATCACCCAGTGGAAGCATTATTAGTCAGACTGTACTGAATGGTGACGTTCTTATATTTATAGCCGATTTAGAGTTTTAGACGACAACTACATCAGCAGGCCCTTTTCCGTTCTGACCGGGCGCCTCATCACCAGGCTGTCACCTATTTTATCTTTAGACATAAAGCGGTACCTGCCGTACTTGCCGTAAAGAACTTCCAATACGCAGACGACTAGTATGGATAGAGTATCACCAATGCGCAGACGTTGAATCTACTGCTTCAACTGGCGCGTTCCCGCCTTGCCCACAATACGCTGTCCATCTTATTTTTAACATCCGAGAAATAGTCTAAGAAGTCACATCTCGGTGACCCTCTCGTGTAAAAGCTGTCGCACGCACAGAACACGTAATTAACCTTTTGTCCAGAGCACGGCCAAATTAATTAATTATTTAAAATGGTCCACTGTCAGTACTGCATGTGACAGTGGACCATTTTGATGGATCAATTAAAATCTGACAACATAGTTTCTTGAGTTAGCCATATAACTTCTATCCATCCCCATTTTATATATATATATATATATATATATATATATATGTGTGCGTCGAAATAGAATTATGACCTTATGAGCGCTATGAGTGCACCGCATCATAGTGGCGTTTTAGTTAGCAGAACTCAATCCCTTTTACGTGTCCAACCATCTCAATGTCCTGTGGCGATCTCTGTGGTTTATCGACGATAATTTGTTGTAAGCTATAGTAATAATCATACAAACTGTCCACCGATGTAAGATTGTCGGTGGTAGCCGCTGCAGCACTAGCTCATAGAAACGGGCCTAAACCGGTATACATTAGAAATCCTTTCGATCTTTTCAAGCCGTCAACTGATGACTTCACGTCCCTCATATATAAGCTTCTCAACGACCCTAGACCCCCTGGCCTATTCCATATGTATGTACCTAGCCAGAAAATACAAAATTCAAAGATTCGTTGCATGTGTAACCTTACACAAACATATGCGCATTGGAAAAAGCTATACCTAAACCACAAACTTATAATTTGAACTCTTCGTCTTTCTTTTCCGCTGGTTGTTTCACAGCAGCATCAGCAGACAAAAATATCGGGGATCTACATATTCGGTTGTGACAGCAGAGGAGCCAGCCAGCTGAGACGCCTATCAGCATATGTACAGAGACACAGACACATATATATATATATATATATATATATATATATATATATACATGTATCTGGGTGAAACACATATTTCTACTGTAACATCTGTGAGAAATTCGCTCACAACAATTCGCGCAGTGCCCTCGGTCATATTCCAATGAGGATTGAGACGACAAAATCGTCGCAGCGTATCATAGCATGAACCATCACTGACGGCTTTCACAATCCATCTTCTTCACTTTGGCAATCATCATGCTCTTCATGCTGCTTGATCTCCTCCCATGTATACGAAATCGGAGATCTCATTTAAACTTGCAGTCACGATCGCGGGCGGGAACAGCATGGGACATGGAGCAGGCTTGCCCAAGGCAGACTCAATACTGATCTGTCATTCCTAGCTCCGAATAACTACTCCGAGAAACCAGCACAGCAGAATCAGCAACCCGTCGGTCTGAACACGTGTCACACACATACACAAGCACAGAAGTGTAAGACTGGCCAGTCTATCGCTGTACTACTGTTCCCCACATCAATATTTGCGAGACCTGCCGCATAAGCCTAGGTGCTCCGGCATTGGCTCACTATAACCACTTTTCTCATTGCGCTATACCATAACGCTGGCGATATATCTCCTCCGAGGGCGATCACCTCTTGCACACCCAAACTAACCGATCCGATTATTGGTCACGAGTCACACCTTAAGGCCAATCTCCAGCCTCCAGCGGCAAACGCACCGTGGTCAATAACTCCAACAGCCTATCAGCCCAGGTACTGGACGGCGTCACGCTGTGATGATTATGATGACGGTAAGGATTCGAAGGGTACGCGCGCATTCTTACACACATATATCCTCACATGAGCAGCATGGCATCTGGAACAAAATACACGCCGTCGCCTACAATGCACCACATTATTCTTATTCTTCGTCTTAATCTTGTTATGCTATCTTCATTTTGCTTTTTCTTCCGCCCGTTGATCCCGGTGCACACAACTCGTGCTCCTCACGGCATCAACAATAAGCCACACAATCAAGGAACACTCGTCGTTGTATATCAGCGTGTCGTGTCTGAGGTTGGAGAGAACGCAACTGGGCGAGCCGTGGGCGCGACAACCAACCAACCAGGGCCACACGAGAATGTGTTTTCTGTTCCTGTTGTTCTTATTCCCGTTGTTCGTGTTGTTGTTGTTTGTTGTTGTTGTTGTTGTTCTTGTTGTTGTTCCCGTTGTTGTTGTTGCTGCTGACGCCGCCGTTATTGTTGCGCAGCCGTTGTTCCAACTGCCACAACCACTACCGCATTCGCTGTTGGTGTTGGTGGTGGTTCTGCTGCTGCTGCACTATGTCAGTGGGAGCTGTATCACTCATCGTGCCGTGTGTCACATCTAAACGGTCTAGCTGGCAGCAAAGTAGCACGCCGCGCGTCGAAATGCGATCACGGTCTTGACTCCTCCTCGCGGTCTTCGTTCTTTCTTCCCCGCACCCGTCATGAGCGGGTGTGATGACGATGATGACGACGACGACCACGACGATGACGACGACGATAATGATGAAGATGCAACCTCCGTCTTCTGCCACCAGTTTGTTGCTGAGTTCCTGACTGTTAGTGTACGTGTCGGGGTCTATCTATTCCGCCATCTATTGCTTCATCTATCTGTTCATCTACCCATCCATCCACCCGTTTATCTACTGCCCGCCGTAGGATTCATTCATATTGCAACGGCGATGACTGGTGGTTGCTGGCGGCTCGTTGTGCCGTCACGCCGGGCGCGCAGACAGGAGATCGGTGGTTGGTGGTTGGTGGTCGGCGCTCGGTGGATACGCGGGCAGGCAGGCGTCTTAACCAAGTGTCAGAAAACGTAGTCGACGCAACCCAAGTAGTTGTCGACTATTCGATAGAATTGTCCATCCGTCCGTCTGTCCGTGTGTTCGTCTGTTTGCTTGCCGGTCCTCACCGTTCCTCACCGGTCCTCACCGTGTTGACCCGCCGGTGCAGCAGCGGGAAATTCATCACGACTCCAAGTGTCACTAGCCGATTCTTCTTCGGCATCACAAAGGACCGAGAGGAACAAAGAGGAGAGAGAACGAAGAACCAACAGCAGCAGTAGGAGAAGCAGAAGAAGAAGAAGCACTTGGCATCGGTCTGGAGTTAGCACTCCAAATCAGCACATTCTCACCAGTTCTTCGGTGTGACAACACGCTGGTGGTGCCGTAATCGGGTTATTGTTGCTGTTGCTGTTGTTGTTGTTGTTGCTGTTATTGTTGATATAGCTGCTGCTGATACTGCTTCTGCTACAGCTGTTGTTGTTGGTGTTGCTCTTGTTGTTGTTGTTGCTATTGTTGTTGTTCTCATTACTGAACTGCTTGTGGCTACTGGCTGTGTTGTACCACACCGAACGTAGCGAGTGTCGAGGGACGTTGTGGTGTTCGGTGCGTGTCACCGCCGTAACGTACCGCCGATGACGAAGCAGTCGTTCCCGTCGTCGCCGTGCTGCAGCGGCGACTAACTACGAGTTAGTTAGTCGGTAGTAGACTGACTAATCGCAGCACTGAGCAGTACACTTCTTACACACGCATATATACATAGATAGATAGATGATTACATAGATACATGGATGTTGACGATGTCGACGACGGCGATGGTGATGATTACGATGACGTTAAAGACAAGCGCATACACACACGTGCGATTGCATTGGTGCACTCCAAGCCAGTGGTGCTGTGGCCAACAGAATCTGCTGCTTCTGTAAGAGGAATGCGTAACAGTCCTTTTCGTATCGTCTCACACAGCAATCTCACACACAGACTCTGTGCGTACGGCGGCACAACCAAGCCAGCACGAAACGAGCGAACACCACAGAAAGTGGGAGGCACAAAGACGAAGACAATGAAGTCAGCGGCTGACTGGCTGGCTGGTAGTGGTGAGCGGCGGGATGGTAGGTGATTACTGCGAACTATTACTATTCATACTACTAGTACTATTACGACGACAGTCCTAATAGTAGTAGTAGTAGTAATAGTTAAGAAGTTGTAGTAGTAATAGTTCGTATGAATAATCATCAATGCATCGGCTATCCGGCCGCTTCTTCATGATGATATCGCCAGCGACATTGTCCGTATAACAGCGGCACTGGCACGAGCACCCGTAAGAGCAGCAGAAGCAGCCGCAGCAGCAGAACGAAGCCAGGGTGAGGGAACGCGACTCGGCGCTAGACTTCGGCGTGCATCCACGTGCATGGGCATCTACCTATCTATGTATGCATGCGGTTGGCGGTGTATCAACGATGGCGATGCACGGCTGAGTGATACGCGCGCGGAAGCAAGAGGGCCAGCTCGTTGGCTGGTTGGATGGCTGGCGGAAGGCTATGACGTCTCCGTCGTCGTCGTCGCCGCAGCCGCCTTCAGCATCCAGATAAGCAGCAGATCGAGCAAGTACTGTGTGCTGAGCTAGACCGAGTCAAGGAGACAGCGAACGAACGAATGAAGCTCTACCACGCCTAGCTACTTCCATCAACAAGACTCCTTCCAGCAACAACAACAACGGCAACAGAATCTACAACTATAACAGCAACAATAGAAGCAACAACGACAAAAAAACGAACATACAGGAAAAGCAATAATCCTCTCCTGCCTCCTACTGACCGCACCACCGGCGTGAAGGCGGCGGCGCCCTCTTGTCGTAGGGGGCGCAGGTCGTTGTTGTTGTTTGTTGTTGTTGTTGTAATCGTCATCGACGTTTTTCGTGTTGTTTCATTCAGCCGACGATGATGGCGGCAGCAGCAACAACAACAACAGCTCCAACAACAACAAAGACAGCAACAGTAACAGCGAGGACATCGACCATGGTGGAGCGGATGTGCTGGCGTTTCTGCTGCTGCTGTTTCCACTGCAGAACTTTCCGAGCGGTGGAGTAGTGAAGTAGTTGACTTCGATGACTTACGTAAGGATGAAGCAATGAAGAAATGACTCGATAAATAGATATATTGACGGATGGATGAATAAAACAACGATAGACCGATTCGAGGAGTGAATGTGCGAACGGGTGAGGTCGAAGTGACTACTACAACTAGTCCATCATCACCATTAGCACCACCACCACCATCACAAACACTACTATCCTCCAGCGAGTGAGGTAAGGTGATAGACCCGATCACCGGCCGGCACCCGCACCACATTGACTTCGCTGGTGATCGGTGATCCTCAACGACTTCAACGACGAGCGCCTTCGGCACGAGCCCAAGCTTCGTTGCTTGCAACTCGTTCTCTGAAATCAGCACGGCCGCAACTAAAGCACTTTGTCGGAAGACTGCTGTCCTCGTGGACTTCAGCGACTGCGCTAGCTGCCATAAATAGTATCATATATTGACGTTGTTGCGCCGTGCCCGGCCGTGCCATGGCGCCGTTGTTAGCACGACAGAAACAGCAGCAGAAGCAGCAACAGCAGCAGCGGCGGCTCTACTTATTCGCCGTTCGGTTCCAATGATGGCCGTCGAGGACACTTCAGCGATGGATGCGGTGTTGTTGCTGTTGTCGTCGTCGTCGTCGCTGACGTCGTCATCGAAGTCGTCGTTATACGTAACGTACTACAGCTACCGCTACTACTACTACGACTACTACTACGGCTGTCCAAACATGTGAGTGAGGAAAGACTTCGTGAAGTGTCTATCGTCGACGGCTGCTACCATAGCTGTTATTGTTGTTGTTGTTGCTGCTGCTGTTGTATATAGCCACTTGTGTGCGCGTGTGGACGTCTGTATGTATACACATTTGCGCAAGCAGAAACAGACACACATACATAGGACATGTTTATACGTACATCGTATATATATATATATATATACGTACATCGTATATATATATATATATATATATATATATGTGTGCCAGCTTGTGTACGGGTACCAATGCCATGTGTGTATGTTTGTGTATCTAATCTATCTATCTGTCTATCTATCTATATGTGTACAACTTGGCTGTAGAGACAATTGAGTGGGCGTTCGGCGTGTGGTGGTGCTTCTGCTGCTGCTGCTGATGCTGCAGCTGCCCTCACTCTTCACGAACTCTGGTCCAGGGACCGCTTGAATTTGTTCCCGCTGTTGCTCTTATTGTTGTTGCTGTTGTTGTTGTTGTTGTAGTTGTTATTAGTGTTGTTGTTGTTGTTGCGGTTGTTGTTGTCCCCGTTAATAATATGGTTGTTCCTAGTTTTTGCTTTCTGTTGTTGCTGCTGCTGCTGCACCAACAACAAATGCACCAATAGCAGCTGCTGTTGCTGCTGTTGATGCTGGTGTCGCTGCCAGTCCAGTCTTGACTGATATTGCTGTCGTTGCTGGACGTCGTTGCACGTGCACAAGCGTCGGGGAACAACAACATTATACCGCACCGAACAACTGCACCGCTGCATCATTCGAAGCTGAGGAACAAATTGCCCAGATACTCTCCTCTACCGGAACAGCTCCACTAGCGCCACGACCATGGGCACCATCAATATTCGTACAACAAACGTCACCATCATCATCATCATCATCATCAACGTCATAACTACAACAGCAACAGCAGCTAAACTAACCATCACGATCATCATCATTTTGTGTGTATGTATGTATTTATGTTGTAGTATATGTATGCATATATATATATATATATATATATATATATATATCCGAAAAGCTATCGAGCCACATCGAACAAATATCGGGCTGACCTCACGTCAACGTAACTGTACTGCAATGGTGCACGTTACGCCAACCAGAATAATTTCTTCTTACCGCTGTTTCATACAAAGTTCATAGTATATTATTATATATATATATATATATATATATATTAGAAATTCAGTATCATTAAGTATAAGTACTATTAATAATATGATAATCATAAACTTCATATGTACCACTGTACGAAGTGTATATCAACCGACTTACAGAACACACTTCATCGTAAATATACTTGGCTTAATCACTGATAACTAACTGATAACTAAGTCAAGCCGACTTGACTTCGCGTGAACGTACAAATTACGCCACCAGTCATACACTGGAATAGCCTTCCTTTCCTTAGCCGAATATGAGACCAGCTGACTAACCTAACGCACGTTACTACCCTGACGTACCTGACGGACAACGAACCTAAAGTACTTTCATTTAGCAGCATGTGTACGAAAACAACAAACAAGGATCACATAAAGCAGATGTCAAGCTACGAATATTGTGCAAACTTATAGTTAGTATCAGTAAATACGTCTTAAAATATAGCCAATACCAGAAGATCGTGCCAAGACACTACATAAATCGTTTACTGCATCCTTAACATGAGTGTTCGAGCATATCTAAGGCATTTGTAACGTTACAGGAGCTAAGAAATAATATTTATTATAAGGTATTACACCACTGCATTATATCCGACCACATTTTTCATATACTTTAACGTTGGCAGCCATTTGTTGTCCTAAGCCGTATGTATCTCAGCCATGTAGATTAGTTGTAAGGATGAGCTAAGGGAACTAACTAATACTGTTAGACGTCCAAGTGTTTCCGCCTTTATTCATAAACGTTGACCTTGGTTCGCCACCATATGACTAAATGCTGCGCTACGTGATCGATTAATAACAGCAAATGTACTTTCCCACGAAGGGGCATGCATCAAATAACAACGCCCACTAAGCTTTGGTACAAGCTCTTATGCTGGTATTCTACGAGTCATACAATATATGTATATATATATATATGTGCATGCATACATATGTGGGCACATAGTATATATACATGTATGTGTATGGGCATGTTTATGTGACTGTCAGAAAATTAACTTAACCTAGAACTGTAACATTGTCCCATGTGTATATGTATATACTGCACTTCTTACTGCCGATAAATGTAAGAAACCCGCATAGTTGCCGAGACAACGTGAGCTCATACTCATGCGTTCGGCAGTAAATGGGAGCAAACGAGAAACAAAACAGTTAACGTAGACTAATATAAATTACCGTACACAGATTTTCATGTATTATATATATATATATATATATATATGTATTAACCAAACGACCTTTGTACAAAGATGGATGCGTTCACGCAAATACCACATCGCAGACATAAAACAAACACAACAAGAGCAACATAATACATCGCACAATCAGCAAACAATAGGAAGCTAGGCTGACAACAGATTTTAACACGTTGTCCGCGTGGCCTCCGACAGGCATGAACAAGTGCATCTACGCGTATGAAATGACCAAGCGCCGCAAAAATCGGAGCTTCGTAGAAGTTTTTCCCGAGAGATCGGCCCGCACACATATGATCGAGTGTGGAAACGACAACATGTCGTTTATGTTCAGGTTATATATCGCTGTGATTGTTGCTGCTATTATGTTGTTGATGTTGCTTTTTAATTTAGCGCTTACGCTGCACGTGAAAAACGGCCGCCTCGAGACAATGTAAACATTTACAATAGACAAAGAGACGGATCTATCCAGCTAAATGGGACATCAACATTCGAAAGATCCACGTCACGATCTCCACTAAAACTACTAGCCACAACGGTATCATAAATCAAACATTTGGTTAACAAAGTAACAAAATGTAACAAAAGTAACAAAGATGCGTCGGCGAAGTCAGCTCGAGAACGTTCTTGGGCATATACAGGTTCTTCTATGCGTCGCATGCAGTTATATATATATGTAAGAAAGTGTTTGGATTCTCCTTCGTAGTGAGATGTGCGTTATCCAACCCGCTGGCGCATAGAGCCATCTGTGTTGATGACCTGCTAGGACATTCGAATGAATTCTTCTACAGCCAATGGTGTGAGAAAACGGCGACCACGAATGTGCTGGTGGCACAATAGCCGTAACAAATATTTGCACTAGGTACATTTAGCTTGTAGCTCTTGCAACGAGGATAAAATTAATTAGAGTCCCTTTTTCCTTCTTAATATTTTTTAATTCTAGAGTAACCCTATTCTTAGTTTTTTAAATTATAGAGTATTTAAAGGACGCGCAAAAACGGCAGGGGGTCGTGTGGAACATAAGGCCCTCGTGAAGGCTGTGATTGACTAAAGCTCAAACATAACATATGCTTCGCTAGAAGAGACTCTGAACTTGAATGCCGTGTCCTTCAATAAGATCCGTCACGACCACTTGGGGGACTTACCAAAACATCTGATCACCAATTGATACTGCGTGATTGGTAGTAGAATGAAAAAGAGGCAATGGTCAAAAATTCCTTAATTAGCTCCTATTCCAACCATTTGTCGATCAGCAAATAGATTTGTCAACGAAACTCGAATATGACAAACACCTCTCTCTCTCTCTCTCCAATGAGGTCTAGTTCAATGCCACAATCTGTTAATTAAAGCCGATTGAAGAAGAGACTGTGTGTACCGCGACGTAACCACGATACGTCACGTTAATCTTATATATTATATATTGAGTATAGTAAGTTTACCAATTTCTACCCACACAGAACAGGGTTTCGTGATGCATCAATCGACCAAAGCGTCTACCTTCTACTATATCGACATTTTGTCATATGATTTCCTTTCGCGTACATTCTCTTAACCCTGTAACAGAAGTTATCGTTACCATGGTAAGCGTGGTCGCTGCCACAGCTCGCACTGCTCGTCTTTCCTTAACCACATTCGCATACTATATGTCCTGGTCGTAATCTCTTCATATTCCGCCCATAGGCGGACATATCTTTTATCGCACTTTGTCTCCAAATTAGCGATAGGGAGGACGTGTACAGAATGCGACTCTAAAGCACACGTCCCTACTATATTATTACTTTAGCTCAATAGGGACGGCATTCATATCAAGCCTCAGCCGCGTTGCACGTTGTTTTTCCATGCTTTCACAGGTACCGAAATCTGAACGCCTACTTCCAGCCATAATTTCTAGGTACTCACTCTCTTGACTCTTCTACTAACCCATGACGCACATAAGCCGGATAAGAAAATTATAGCAACGTCATCTGTTCCACTCTAAGATCTTTATCTGTGTCCACGTGCTCAGGGCGAAACACTCGAATTACCGCTTTCCTTGCGCCGACTATATACCCCAATATTACTTCGCGAATCTCTAAATTCTTTGCGCTATATGCGATGACAATCCTAGCTAATCCCCTTTCTGTTAACTTAACAGCTCTTAGGCCACGCGTGGAGATCGCCGACCTGGAACGACCGTATTTACAATTATCCCAAGTAATTCGACGTCACCAGTAAGCTCTGATATCTAATCGGATTTCTCTCTTTGCTCGCTTGGCAGTTGTTCATCTAAGTGAGAAATGCGGTATTTGGTAATGGGAAAAATCAAGTGGAACAAAAGGAGCACTAATTCGCCGCGAACTGCGTAAGCAGAGATGGTACAACTTTATAACAGTATCGCAAAGCCTGCGAAATGTATTTTGCTTTTTTTAACAGAAAAGTGGTGGTGAATTAATTGAGTTCACATCATTTACAGACACGTGTGTCTATATCTAGAAAACATTAGCATTATTATCTAGTACATTTCTATTTTAAAAAAAAGTCGTCCATGGTCAACAAACGTTACGTACATACATGTATATAAATATCTTCACATATATTTACATACCCTCTCGGATAACGGGGTGACCTCGCGTCCTCGACGAAGTGTCGGTGCCCGTATAACTGGAACAGAGGTCTGGACTTCCCCCGACGCTGCAGTTGTTGTTGTTGTTGTTGCCACCAGCGCCGTCATTATGATTGTTGCTGTTGTTGTTATTGTTGCGAATATTGTTGTTATTCGTGAGGTTCATATTGAAGTTCGTTGACGGAACGCTGAACACTGCTGAGTTGGGGCGGCGACGAGGGACTACTCGACGACAAACTGATGTTGCTGCTATTGACAGCGCCCTCCAGCAGTGATGAGGGATTCTCTCCAAGAACAACACCGGACATTCGCAACGGACTGTCAGCTCCGCCGCCACCGCCTCCCATACCGCCCAGCATGACGCGCTCTGAGCGGCGGACTGTTGGCCACGTCAATTTGTTACGACCCAGAGGAGAAAGCCGAGTGGGGGGGGGGAGTGAAGACCAGCGGGGCTGCAATGACACTGGTGATGGACGTAACGGTGTGAATGGGTTTCGAGGGTGTTTCGAGGCGTCGAAGTCACGTCTGAGGTCCAGGTTCCGACCGTCTACGACCACAATGATGACAATGATGGCGCTTAAGTCAGCAGGCCAAAGATTCTAGCCTGGTTGCCTGACCAGTTGCTGCTGGCCGCTCGTCAGCTGAGCTGGAGGCCCTCTTCTTCACCACGACAAGCGGGTCGGTCTGTAACAATCACAAAAAAAGTAAACCGTATATGAAATCATAGATGTCATTGACTTTCTCTCGCCATATATATATATATATTTATTTATACGTGCGCCTCCACAAAAACAATCCAGGCACGCAGCTATAACGGACACCGATATGACCAGAAACAAAATTGCCTTACCGTTTGTCGACACAAGAAATAAATCGCAAAAATAGAACACAAATTAAGCCTTCATTACACACAATCCGGGTCAGGTTTGTGCAGATCTCAACTTAATGACCAAACACAAATTGTGATTGGTAACGGAAACGTATTAATATGGCGTCGCAAAAAAAAACAAGTCCGTTGTAACAAAGCGTTTTAATTAAAACATTGAGTGAGATCTACACTGTTGTCTCGATTGCGCTTAAGCTTGAACCAGTAATCTCCCCTGGTGTACATATGGATAGATAGCTAGTTAAGATCTTGCCAGAACACAAACAACGGCAATGTATTTCAAGTATTCAAGCACAATCTATGAAATCTCTCCTAAAAACGTCTTCAAACCAATATAAATATAAATATAATATAAATATAAAATAAATGAAATATAAAATACATAGTAAAGATAAATATAAAATAAAATAAATATTAAATATAATATAAATGATAAATATAAATAGAAATATAAATATAAATTATAAATATAATATACATATAAATCTAATATAAATAATAAATATAAATATAATATAAATATAAATATAAATATAAATATAAATATAAATATAAATATAATATTCACCTCTCATCCCATCCCATCTCCCTCTCCTCTCCCTTCCCTCCTCCTCTCCTCTCCTCTCCTCTTCTCCCCCTCCCCTCTCCCGAAATATCCCTTCCCTCCCTCCCCCTCCCCTCATACCCTCTCCCTCCCTCCCTCTCCCTCTCCCCTCTCCCCCCAATTATATAGCCCGCCACGAGCACCGGATCACAGGAAGATCTGTAGACTGCACGCAATTGCTACAGGCAGTGCCATAGGCGAACAATTATCAAACGCTATTGACGGAACCAGTCTGGCTGGCACAACGACCCGGTGGGGCGAAAGACAGCCGCCACAACGGCTAGGCCTCGCTATGCCATTACGAAGCGTCGATACTAATTTACAAATTGATTAATTAGGCCAGTGATGGTTGTGTCTGTAAAGCCGTCGCAATCTAATATGGAAGCTGAAAAATACGCCGACTGTCTCGAACAATATTCACAGCTCGAAAGAAACCGCATAATAAACCACTTCCGAGCTTCCTAGGCGAGGGCCAGCCGAGAACCTGAATGAACTAACCTTAATTAATCTCGAGTTAAGCAAAGGATGGCTCCGCTGCAACAATGCCAAAGAATGTCACTCCAATAATCGAACATTAGCGTACAATGTGGAATCGGCATCGCATGTTTCCTTTATTCGTAGTTTAGTACGAATGAAGGTAAAATAAATAATAAAAATAAATACCAAACTGAAATTACTGTTAGCTAGACTAATAAAGAGTAAGACAGTGAAAAGTTCTGTTACAACGCCAGAAAACGATTGCCGTCGGACCATATATATATATATATATATATATATATAATTAATTTTTTGTTTTCTTTTTTTTTCAAAAAATCAGAACAAAATCACAAGCAGTTTGGCAGCAATGTGACTTATTTGTTCCTGAGAACGTCCTCCGGCAGCTCATCCGTTTCTCCTGCTCCTATTGAGACCAATGTCGCTATGGTGTTCCCTTGTCCACAGGCGGCTGCTGCAAGAAATACTGGTATCTCAAATGGTCGCCACTCTCCCTTGTTATCCTTTCATTTGCCTAGGATCTCGAATCTAAGGTACCATCTCGAACTCGGGACGAGAGATGGCATACTTCGGCCTTTGCGTGACTTCAGCTATATTTGCAGTCACACCAGCCCTTCAAGCCGTGAGAGCCACGTCAGAGGCGCACACCGTGCAGAATGTATTATACTTGCATCCCAAACAACACTTTTCCTTTCCTATTGGGCAGGAGTGTTAGTCCGTATGGCCGCTTTCCATTCGCCTCACGATTAGGTGAGGTGGTTTTCGTTTAGCGAACAAAATCGGCCTGTCGAAAGCCGCTTGCAATGATTTGGTTAAGACGCTTTTGTCGGAGAAACCTCGCCAGGTTTCTGTCGCAGGCCTTGTCAGAGAGTGGGAAGCGCTGGGGATCCACGCAGACTACGGTCATGTTCTTGGCACGGCATGACCGTGCCAAGTCGAACAGAAGCACATATTTGAAAATAGTTTACCTGTAGTACTGTACCGAACTTCGAACCTGGCAAAGTCTCGAAACCAGCGGTAGCTGAATCAATGCTTGGCCGCTAGAAAGCTGGCTTGTTTCTGGGCCGTAGCTGCTGACTCGTATATGGCTGCCCACGCACTGTCAATCAGTTTTGTGTCTAAAGTATGTTGTGATTTCCACTCAACGGCATCCGTT
Source organism: Dermanyssus gallinae (assembly GCA_003439945.1). Lineage (NCBI taxonomy): Eukaryota > Metazoa > Arthropoda > Arachnida > Mesostigmata > Dermanyssidae > Dermanyssus > Dermanyssus gallinae. Next base: position 738,282 of record QVRM01003563.1, on the reverse strand, counting down.
AAATCTAGTCACCGATCGACAAAAATTGCAGTCCCGCCCAATGTGCCCCTTCAAGGTTGTGTAACGGAGACATTCCAGAAGGTTTCCGGTGGAGAAACTAGCATTCTCCTGTGGTGTCCGACTCTAGATGCGGTATATATATATATATATATATATATATATATATATATATATATATATATAGTATATATATGTATATATATATATATATATATATATATATATATATATATATATATATATATATATATATGCGTGTGTGATTGCCCAAGCTGACATTGAAAACCTAACCCTTGAAAATTCTCCTTCAAGAACTAGCTTAAACCACCGCTCGTGGGTTCAGACCGCTGAATTTTTAGGGCCAGCCAAAGCAAAATAACTATTGAAGATATTATGCTCAGCGGTTGTGGAACATGGGAAATAGGCGAGGTTAGAGATAAAATCTTTATACAATACAATACAAAAGTCTCCTTTATTGAAAAAGGGGTGTTAAAATCACATAGTAGTCTTTACACTGATGGGCACGTCGCGAAACTCTCCATGCAAACGCGTTATTCACAACTTCGACATTAGCAACTTCCGGTGGAGTAACTGACACTACCACTACGTAGATTATTTGGACGTAATGTGAAAAAAGTACTAAATGTATTACTCCGGATTAGTTGTTTAAAAAGTCTCACGTCAACTTGCATTTGGTACTCGCTCACTGTTGGGAGTACGAGACTCTCGCGTCTTACATTGCAGCGCCATGCGACCTCGTTTGACAAATTTATCCTGCACTCGCTGGAGCAGTTCTACATCTTTTCTATAAAAGGGCGCCTACACGTGTGAACAATATGTCCACTTTGGTGCAACAAGCGTATTATACAGTTTTATGTACATTGCTGGGTCATGCCCGATAAACGCTCTAAGAATGAGATTGCACAGCCGAGACGCAGATTTTACAACTTCGGCGATATGAGAAGTATACTTCATTTGGCAAACAAATGTAACACCTAGGTCTTTGTATATTGACACTTCAGGTATGCTATGGCCGTTCATGAAATATGAAGTGTCGTCTTTGACTGTTTTCAGCACGGCGCATTTAGAAGTGGATATTTTCATTCTATTCAAGTGGGCTCATAGTAGCACGGCATCAATTGCCTTCTGTAACTGGGCCTTGTCTTTGTTGTCTTTAACTTCAATATATATCTTTAGGTCGTCGGCATAAAGCTTGTAAATCACCTCGAGCCTGCCAAGGACGAGTTTAAGGTCTTGAGCAAAAATTGCATACAAGAGCGGCCCTAGGCAGGAGCCCTGTGGGACTCCAGAAGGACACTGGAGCAGTACCAGACATAGCACTTTTTATCTTGACCCTAAAGCTCCTGCCAGTGAGATAGGCTTGGCACCAATTTCGAACCCTAGGTCCGATGCCTAGCGATTCCATCTTGCTCAGTAAAATTTGGTGGTCAACCCGATCAAAAGCACGCCGAAAAGTCAAAGTAAACGATGTGGAGCAGGAGATCCGTGATTTCGCGCCAGAGCCCAGTCATGAGAGACCTCCAATAATTGGGTTGCTGAGTGTTTATCGATAGATCGCCAGCTGGAACTTCAATAAAACAAATGAACAGAAATGTGTCACACCCGGCAACAGCGAGTTTTCATCGTTTGTGTGGAGACAACGCGCCCGCCGTCCTAAATTCAGGCATGCACCAAAAGCGAACCGGTCGGAATTATGAAGTAATTTGTTAACACCAACAGCCATTTTCACAGGCCATTGTTTACGTTTAGCAACTAGCTACGTTGTGCCGGCCGCTCCAACGCCATTCATTCACAAAAACAAGCCTGTCGATAAAGTCGCACTAAAACAGGTCGCGAGGCGGGCACATTTCGTCCCTAGTCCCCTTTTGCCGGAAAAGTAAAATACGTTACATAGAATTACAGAATACCCGTAGTAGCACACATATGCCAAATGACTAAGTAAACATACCACTCACGGCAAGTGTAGAACACGCCAAAAAACTAAGTAGCTAGAAGCAGCAACAATAAAGACACAAGCAAACAACAACAACAACAACAGCAACAACAAACACAATAACAACAACAGTAACGACAACAACAACAACAACAACAACAACAGCAACAACAACAGCAACAACAAACACAATAACAACAACAGTAACGACAACAACAACAACAACAACAACAACAACAGCAACAACAAACACAATAACAACAACTGTAACGACAACAACAACAACAACAACAACAATCACCACCATCACGGTAGAACCTGGGTTATAACAAGTTAATGTATGTTACGTTCGTGAGCCAGCCATTATTTTGCTGGCGGGAAGGGGGGGTGATGATATTCCGCTGCTATATCGCCGTAAGCGACGTAAGCAAAACGCCTGTGACCCACGGGCCTACCTGTAACGCTATTGTATCGACTGTATGTATACGTGGCGGCCCGTGCTGGTGCTGCTGCACGTGGTGGAACTACAGCCCCGGCTGTGCACGCCGGCCCAGTCCCACTGACGTCAATGTGGCCCGGCAAGAAAACCTTTGAAAATCCCGCGCTGCGCCGCGCTGCCATCACCGCAGCATTCGGATATGGCCGTCGTCATTTGTGTCCCACCCGGATGTACCTGCTTGCTTCGACTGACCAATTCATCAACTCTTTCCCATTAGGGACAGTGTGCCACCAACATGGCAACTAAAGCCGGCCCGGCGCCCCGGCCGCCGCTACTACTGCAACTAAAGACTACTACTACTACAACAATTCCCACAACAGCGGAAAGAGTTGATCGCCCCTTGCAGGGGGGGGGGGGGGGGGGGTCACACAACGCAGCACCGGGTAACGCCAAAGACTCGACCCCATGCGCACGCCATGCGCACATGTATCAAGCCACCAAAATTCAGCGCCACTTTGCTCGATCGAGATTACACATCAATTAGCGGCATTTCGCGTATTAAACGTGTATAAACGTACCACAAGATCGTTATTCCCTCACATTACATAAGCGTACGCACATACACACGATATCGGTGCTATTTCTCAGCTCACAGATGATAAGCCAGCAAATAGGAGTACCACAAGCGAAAAACATGACCTTAAACAATATATATATATATATATATATATATATATATATATATATATATATATATATATATATATATATATATATATCAAGGAAAGTTTTATCGTTCGCGTTAGAAGTACTCTAAGCCAACATACAACCTTACAAGATTAACCACCACTGAAGTAACAGGAAAGCTAGTTAGCGATCAATTTTGTTTTTTAACGTCGCTAACGACTTCAATCGCATCGACCCTAACCAGGTCCTCATAATTAGAAATTTTATTATTACCACCATCGTTGTTGTGCTGCCCTTACAAATTACAAGACCCCCAACCCACGGCTCCCTAAAAAGGCAAATCAAATGCAGCAGAAGTTCAGCTGTGAAGCCGCGGCAAAGGCGTGTAAACAATTAACGATTTTTGGCCAAAATTGTGAGCGATCTCATGAGCTTCGCTTTGTTACCAAGCAGTCATAGAAGCTACGACATACGCGTCCGTCCTACATCATTTCGTTGGGGCACCGGTAGTGGTAATGTTTCGCCAGGCGTTTCAAACAGCATTGCCATTAAGGGCGTGACATACTGATAAACATGATGTTTCATTTTAAAACGCTTCCTCCCATATCGAATAAAGAATTATTTAGCTAAAAACTATGCTTACAAACATAGTGCAAAACCAAAGCCAACCGCTAGATTTAACGCTCGAAAATTCAACAATGTTCTAATGTTTCGAACCCTTCAAAAAATTAGAAAGCTTCATAGCACGAAAAAAGGAAATACCAAATGACCCACTTGTATGTAAGGTTCTCCATTTTAACTAAAATATATTTTAACGGTCTGCGCGTCGTATTAGGTATGCGTTTACGCTTGCCCTCACTAACCGACGAAAGTTGGTTTCATAAAGAATGCAAATACACCAACCGCTGTGTATCGCGTTGCGACTGCGTACGAGTTGCTGAAGATGCAGAACCAAGCCAAACAACTGAGTGAACAATGCACCACTTAAAGGTAACCTATAATTACTAACTTAAATAATCTTAAACAAATTTCCTGCATGTTTGATAATCCTCGTACTTCGAAGACTCCGTAAAAGCAAACTGTACACGTCCAGAATTTTGTCTAGCAAGGGAGACGTTATGCCGCCATACTTTTACAAAAAATAAAACCGTTAACAAATGTTTTGTCCAGTGGTCATCTCCTTCAGGTTCCCCCACCCCCTCCCTGTACATAATTCCAGAGTCCCGACATGTCTCCGCCACCATTCTGGCTGTTTTACATTATTAAATTCTACAAATTATCCTGCAATAGTAAATCGATACTCGCTCCAACCATGCTAAACTGAGTTTTCAATAGTATCGTGCTTATCCAGGCCATATAGTGCAGGGGAGGTTGGCAGAGTATGTGAGCATATTCTCCGATAAGAACACGTGGTCATCTAACAGTCGAGATTTATTGAATTTCTGTCTATAAGACGTAACTGTGCGAGAATTTAACAAATGTCAACAGAAGATCTGTGACTCACTCACTGTCTCTATTAAGCAGGCATTCGTGAATATCGATTAGCAAATTTTGAATAGTGCTTTTGAGTGATATTTGTCGTTTTTTTTAAATAATCATTTAATAATCAAAAACCCAATTTTCCCAGTGGTGCTTCCAAAGAGAGAATTTTTTCAATAGTTAATAGGGAATGCTACAGCGAGTTATCTTGGATTCTCCATCACAAAAACACATCGGCGCACATATCGTTACCGATTCGGATTATTTGATGAAAAAGTCGATTTTCTATATTTGCGCATCCTCCCTATTCACGGAATCCGGCTTCTCGTGACGTTTACTGTTCCTACGGAAAATTTGAAAGAACATCGTTTCAAGACTATAAAGAATATGTAGACAAAATGCAGGAGCAACACAACTCGATTCCAAAAAATGCGTTTAAAAGTGTTTCGAAGAGTGGTAAAGAAGATGGCACAAGTGCATTGCAGCGGGCGGGAGTGTTTTTTCTTGAAGGAAACAAATACACTTTGGAAGATTAACTAAATATAAATATTTTTTCATACACTTGTATCAGAACTTTTCGATCCTCGTATATAGTCAAACTAAGATGTCGTCCCAGGTTATGCCTAAAAAAAAAAGAACTATATCGTAGAAGAGTTTCGTGTCTGGCCTCTAAATGACAAGAATATTCATCAAGAAACGGCAATTTTGCCACGCGAATCTACACCAAAAATAGTAACAGCTTTTCTATAAACGTTCGCGTCCAATATGCGTCATACGTAAAAATAGAAACTAACAAAAATAGAAACGACATAAAGATGTTCTTCGTGATGCCTCTACACGGCTACGGCATGCTGGCCAAATCGTGCCTACGCAATAAAATATGGCGTTTCCGAAACGGGTAATAGTCGCATTCTAGAATGAACATTGTCATCAAGATGAGTTGTGCGAGGTGACTAAATCTATTGCCGATCGAGACAACGATACAAAAAGTAACTATTTTATATCCGTATAGGTCAAATCGTTAGATCCTACACCGATGAATAACCAAAAGATAACCACTAGAGATGACAACACTTCTGGCTCCGGCGTATGCAGTGTTATCATTCTGCGCATGTGTTAGTTCTGGCAGGAATATATATTCAATTCAATTCAATTCAGACGTGGTTTATTTACGGAACTGCATACATTCACATGCTTAAGTTCTCGTTAAGAAAAGTGGTACAAGGGTTTGGGAATAAAAGAAGAAAAAGAAGAAGATAAAGCAGCAGATAATACCTATACCATATTATTGGCGATACTGACATACAAGGCAAAGGAGCACACTGAGTTATAACTTCATAAACATTATAACTCAAAATGACAGGTGAAAACTAAGAAATTAGATCATCGCTCTCAGTAGATTCCCTTTCTCCGTCATGTATTCCTATTTAAAAGCCATATCTTGACGTCTCGGGTAAAGCAGGTCAGGGACTTCGAGTGACGGATTTCATGCGGGATACTCTCCCATACGACGGGCAGTCTATATACAAGAGATTGGGTACTAGATCTTTTCTGTACCCGAGGTATCACAAAAGTGGTGGCCCGTCGCGAGGTTTTCCGCCGCTGAGGGACTAGAGGGAAGGCAACCTCAACAGGTACTAAACTACGACTGATCTTGAAGCCGAAAGTACCTACTTGAAGACGATACAGCGAATCGATGGATAGGATCTTATAATCACAATATATATATCTAACAGATTGGCTACGTCTCATCCCAAATATAGCCCTCAGTGCATCGTTCTGCATGACCTGAGCCCGATGCAGAACGTGATTATAACCACTACCCCACAAGAGAATGCCGTAAGTGAGTACCGGCACAAACAGCGTTTTGTAGATCAATATCAGTCCATCCAACGGAACTCCCACCCGACGCAAACGTCGCAAGGCCGATATAACTGCATAACATTTGGGTGTTATATGATCAATATGAGCGCGCCAACTTAAACCATCGTGTAATATGAGGCCTAAACATTTAGTAGTTGACGAGAACTTCAGACCGAATTCTGAAGAAAGCCGATCAAGATCCGCCCGCAACTTTAGTTGAGGAGAGCGAAACAGAGTGAGACTAGTCTTGCTAGCATTAACAACGAGGCCGAAATAATTAAAGATTTTAATTACCTCCTTCACTTGAGATAGTGAGCGCGGTATATCGAGGGCTGGAGAGTCAACCCTAAATAAAAGTGAAGTATCATCGGCAAAAGCTAGCGGTTTACCAATGCTCTCCTTTTCAATATTAAGCAGAATGAAATTAATTAGAATCAAAAAAAGAAACGGTCCTAGCACCGATCCTTGTGGAGTTCCAATATTAACAGATCTCCACGAGGAAACCACTTGCCCTATACGAACGGACTGCAATCTAGAAGATAGAAATGAATTAAACCACTCTACTGTACCTGCAGAACACCCAAGGTTTTGCAAGATTTGAAGAATGAAAGAATGGCGAACGCAATTGAATGCCGCAGTGACATCGAGAAAAACGCCTAGACAGGCTTTTGTCGATTCAACGGAGTCGGTTACAAACTGCCAGAGATGCGCGAGTGCCAGGCCCGTGGACCGACCGTGACGAAATCCAAATTGATTAGGCGAAAGAAAGCTGCAGGATTCGAGGAAGTGTTCCAGCTGCAAGAGAGCAAGCTTCTCGAATAGCTTTGAAATGCAGTCAACCAAGCTGATAGGTCGGTAGCTTTTAAGCTCCGCAACGTCGCCTTTCTTTTTGTAAATAGGTGTAACAAAAGAAGCCTTAAGGGCGGTTGGAAACACTCCAGATGCGAGTGAAAGGTTCGCTATGTGCGTAAGAGGACCAGCAATGTATGGAGTACCAAGTTTTAGAAGTTGAGCAGGAAGTCCCGTTGCACCGCAGCTCCAGCTCCGTTTCTGCTTAAGTAATATCGAGGTCACCTCCATTACTGTTACAGCGCGAAAACTGAAGGTAACGTCATTACAGGACCAAAGGTTTCTTAATCGCGGTCTAATATCGTCCTCAAGACGCAATGAAGAGACCGTCTCCAAACCCACCGACGCGAAGTAGCGGTTAAATTCGTCGGCTATTAAAACAGGATCTGTGGAAGTTTCTCCTGAAGAGGTGACAAGAGCAGTAGGCAACTCGGCCGAGCCTTTATGTTTACCACAGGACCTGTTAATGAACTGCCAGAGACGGCGGGAATCACCACGTAAGGTATCAAACCGCTCCTTATAGAACGCTGAACGAGCAATACGAACAGCGGTTTTGTACCTTTTCTGGCTCACCAGATAAGCATGTTTACTTTCTGGGGAATTAATCTTTTTGTGCCTAATGTACATTTTGTTGGCATGCTTTCTTAGGCGACGCAGTCCTGGCGAGAACACAAACGTGTCACCTTTTGACGCCTTCGTACGCTCTATGAGACGTAAACTGAATGATGTGTTATAAATACCCCGAAGGGTTTGTTGAAAATTCTCGAACGCTAAATTAACATCATTTGAGTCATAGACATTGCTCCAGGAAATATCACTTAGGCGATTTAAGAAGGTACCCACACCAGCAGCGTCATGAACCCGGGTGAAGATGGAAGTAGCGGCCTGATGCGTCGTTGAAGTTTCTCCGCATTTGAGCAGGGAGACGGCAACAGGGAAATGGTCCGAGAATGACAACGTATTTAAAACCACTGGTTGAACTTTAGAGAATGTAGAACAGCCCCTAATTGCAATGTGATCAATGCAAGTTCCAGAAAGAGGTCTCGTGACACGATCGATGAGATGCATTAGGTCGTTGCTAGTGAAGAAGGATATATAGTTCAACGGCGGGGGACTAGCGAGCAAGTTAACGTTCGAATCACCAAGGAGCAAACACGGAAGTAAAGAGTTAGATGGTAGAATATCATCTAATAGGTCAAGGAGAGTATCCCTATGTAGAGTACTACTCGAGTAAAACCCAATGATAAAACCTTCGAATTCGGACCCTTTCCGAAGATGTATACGAAGAGCTTGAACACACCCATCAAGGCTACTAAGCACTAGCGTGGATACAATCACACAGGTGGTACGGACATAGATTCCGACACCGCCTCCAAGCTTAGGCGTTTTACGATTGGATGTCACTAAGCTGAAGCCGTCAATGGCGAACAGAGAAGCATCGATGTCTTTTAGCCAAGTCTCGCTTATCACTGCTACATCTACGGATGACCACTCATCACAGAGTACGCTGCTCAGGTGTTCGTGCTGCCCCGATTTTTTTAATCCTTCTGTGCCAGCATTAAGATGAATTGCTGTAAACGAGCTAGTCACGGGGGGAATGTCGTGCCAGTCCTCGCAACTAGAAATATTAGAACAACTTCGTGGATCAGGGAGTATAAAATCAAGCATTAAAATAGTAAAAGAGAGTCAAATCAGGCTGATGGGATAGTGTAGCCTTAGGTTAAAAATGCTGATAAAAGCGGAGAAATTGTCACAAAGAATCTACTCAGACTGGCCGCAGCCTTCGGACAAATGGCTTTAAAAAATTTTATAAGAGGTTGAACAATTGCAGGAAGTTGCTTGCTCTTTGCAGGTACAGTCTTCTTGGGTTTTTGTGGCCCTCTAAGTAGAGATGGCGTCCGTTGATAGGAGTTTGTTGACTTCTTCTTCGATGGCATGGGCTTCTTCGAGGAGATCTCAGAAATTCCAGGCAGATTCACCCGAACTTCGGGACCTGAAGAAGTCTCCACGACTAGGGACCGGACCACAGCTGCATAGGAGACCTTAGCGGGGCCCGATTGACTAGATGAGATGACTTGAGGCTTATTTGGAGGGCATGAGTCCACTGTGTCCAGGACATTTAATGATTTGGCATCCGGAAGCTCCATATTGACTTGATGTATCAGCCTACATTCCATAAGAGCTTTCCTTTTTTCAATTTCACAAGCTCGAAGAGGACAGGCCGCTGATTGAGACGGATGCGGCCCTTTACAGTTTACACATCGAGGTGCGTTCTTGCAACTAGCCATAATATGACCCGGTAGGCCGCACCGCTTACACAATTGGCTGTTCCGACAGTTGGCGGCCGTGTGCCCAAGTCTCAGGCAATTATAACAGGCAGTGGGGGCTCCGGCGTGAAGGACAACTTTATGCATCTTGAACGCCAAAAATACCTCGGGAGGCGGTAATTTATTAAACTGCAAGATCACCCGGTCCGTGGGTACCACAATAGTTTCCTCGCCGCGCTTCCTTATGTAAGACTCTCTTTTTGCCATTGTGACACCGACGTCCTTAAGAGCAGACGTGATATCGTGCTCTGAAAAGCCTTTATCAACGTCAGTAATTCTAGCTCTGTAACAGCCTAGATCATGACTTTTTACTAATACAGGCACGTTGAGCAAGGACGATAACTGTGTGGCCTTGGCAACCTCCTCAGCAGAACTGAACCATACATGAAAGAAGCCAGATCTTGTTTCTGGCTTGCAAGCCGGAAAAAGTCGGTGCAGGTCAGCACAGAGCGCTAATACATCTTCATCGAATGGTTCAGCGACTTGCACTAGATTACCATCAACGACCCGATCAGCCCTGCGTCCGATGACGACTTTGAAGATACCTTTTGGCGGTCTATACTCGGACGATCTAATAGCGCCGATCTGTTTCTTCAGAGTATCCAATCTCTTTGCAGTATTTTTATTCACGACCGTCATCCAGCCATTTTGTGTTTCATCGATCGATAATTGCGTCTCTTCATCCGCGACGGCCGTCGGAATATCAACTGCGTTAGACTCATTAGAAACCTCGCTATTCGAGCCAGAACCAGTTGGCTTATTAACGCACGGTACCGTTATATTTCGATCAGTCATGGTTTTCGCGGCACGGGTAGAGCCCACTCGCCTATCTTTCTTCTCTATCCTGGACGCAAGAATCACGTTCCTTTTCAGCGTCGCCACTGCTCTCCCAGTCACCATAATTGATGGCGAGTGGGAAGAGCGAGAGGCAGCAGGATATTGCTGACCACTCTAGAACCGGGACAAGATGTTTATAAACAGAAGGCCGTGGCGCCACCCCGATGAAGAACAGCTGGTATGTCGTCACTGCACTGACAGATACTTGGGTACGTTGAATCAGCTGGCCAGTCAAGCACTTCCGTCCATTGCCTTAATCGACGGAACAAAAGAACATGGCACGACAAAAGAGATACACAATACACTCTACACGTAGAAGGCGTCGCCACAAGAACCACCTCACAAGGCGCCCAACACGTCTCGACCAGCTCCAACCGGAACTCAGAGTGGAGCACATCCGAGTCAAACAAGCGTCGCATCCAACCGCCACCGCCGAATCGAGACAACACAGCACAAGGCGAGAGTCACTCAAAGCATGACCAAACACCTCGACGTTCGAACGTCGAATATGTATATATATATATATATATATATATATGTGTGTGTGTGTTAGTTCTGGCAGGCAGGCAGACATATATAATATGTATGGTTCGACGCAGCGCATTCAAAGGGCAGCAGAAAACAGTGGGAACAGGAAATGTCTTAAACACTCAAACGTTGGGCACGCGTAGAGCTTTACAAAATTCGCTTTTGAGACGCTTCGGCTTGAATGTCCCATGACCGAAGGTTCGCCTAATCGCATCGCGCTAAGCTGCGTAGCATCAAGAAAAAGAAAACACCAAGTGTCCTAGGCAAAGAATTCCAATTTTTATCCAACAAGGAAACGTCTGACCTTGGCCAGCGACCCGTCTGCGCTCATACATCAGGTGTGGAGCATCCAACGAGAGACTGTTTCAAATAGAATGTCAACAAACATCAGCCATAGCCAAGAAACTAACGCGCTAAGAAATCTCAGTAAAGGTCATCAATTGTTCACGCTCTTCCCGCTCACCAGACGGACCCCAATGAGACAATAAAGTTCCATCGTTTTCCGAAACGAAAATTTACAACGATTGCAACGAATTTTCTCTTCATGTTCTGCAAATCGTAGTAGAGCTGGATGGATAGATTGTGTGTCTAATGGTTTACAATACGTGTCTCAGTAGTGTTGCACACACCCACTCATAGCAGCCGTTGAGCGGAAGGGTGGCTGGCGAAGCATATGGGCATGTTCTGCGAGAAGCATTCGTGCATTCCGCTTAACTGTCCAGATTTAAATCCTTATATATATATATATATATATATATATATATATATATATATATATATATATATATATATATATATATATATATATATGTGTGTGTATACGGAGAGAGAGAGAGAGAGGGGAAGATAGGCGAAAAGAGAGAGTCAAAGACCCAGAGCAGACAAAGGCATACGCCTAAGGTGAAAGTAATATTGGTAGGGGGGGAGGGGTAATTTATCAAGGCTGAAGTGATTCAGCGCACTAGAAATAAATTGCCGACCACGGACTGAAGATTGCAATAAACCAATACACCAACATAACGGCCACGGTAGATGCATAAGGTCACAACACACGGTGAATGGCCCCAAACAGGAAAACCGCCCTCAGGCAGTGGCTGCTGGTAAAACAACATCAGCAATAACAGCCACAACAACAGTCTTGGTGGCGGCAGCAGCAGCAACAATCAACAACAATAATTATATGAGGAGAGAAGTGAGAGATAAGGAGTACTCTCAAATAATTAAAACTACACAGAGACAGCAACTTCGACGCCAAACATAGGCAGCAGTGGCTTCTGTTCATCATTCAATCAATCAAAATCATCGCCGCAGGGAGCAGACATATCGCCAAAAACTAATAGATATATATATATGTCTATATGACTAATAAATGATACTTCTAGTAGCAAAAGAAAAGCCGTCTAGAAGTCACGTCAATTCGGCCTCGAGCCAATGTGTTTTCAAAAATTCACGAGTGTTCCCTTGTTATGGTCCGGAAGCACTTGATCGCGCGCACTCATAATCATCATAATCATCACCCCTCGAACCAGCATCGTGGCAGAGAAGCTAAGTCCAAAAGCGGCAGTCGCTGTCTATCTCTTCCTACCTGTGATGTTTCGAAGCGTGTGCCAGTGCGGTACTGGTGGTGTCACAGTTCATCTGCAGCTTGCAGCTATTACCTTAATTAAACTGAAGATAAAAATGGGGCACAAATCTCCTGATGACCACCTGATACGATCGCTCAGAACACGTCAATAGATAGATGCTGCTATTCCCAAAGTCGTTTGAGTCGTTTTTTTTTCTTCCTTCCTTCGCTACCTACCTGAATCTCGTTACCGGAAAATACGGTAGGGTTAAGCTACGGAAAAGAAGATCAATAAGGAGGAAAGCAATTTTTTGCTGCATTCGGCGGCAATTTGACGTAGTCTGCCGCGAGCAGCGTCCGCTTTGGCACAATAAGAATCCCCGGCGAAGCACCGTGATGTTCAAATGTGTGAAAGCTGTATGCATCACGCTGTCATGCTCTCACGCGGAAAAGTGGACATCAGCGGAAGTAAATAACCGCTACACATACAGATAACTTCTAACAACGGGTCACTTCGCAACTTACATGATACGCGATCTACAAAAAATAGGGACCTTTACACCAGGCGTTATCCCAAGTTATTTTTTTATAATTGAATTTTATTGATAACATAAATGTGTTTTTTTTTTCATACGATAAACATGGCTGAAATATACCGTAAGGCTAATGCCCGCGTACGGCTTAACACTTCGACATCTAAGCGTCATCGACATAGGCAAGATTCGTGGTGTTTTTTGTTTTCCTTTTCCAGGGGCATCAAGGGATACTTGAAATAAGTATCACAGATTCACATTTGTACCTTGTCAATGGGGAAATGGTGGAAAATAAGCGATCTCTGTGTTTGATTAAAAAGTTTTAAAACACTTATAACTGGGCTGTAATAAAAAAAATGCCTTTGAATTCTTACCGGTCATTCCGAACTCAGAAAGATAAAAATGCATTTATTATGTTTAGTTAGTTTTTGAGTTTTCTAAAAGCCGTCAAAACCGACTAAACATTCACCGATCTGTGTGGTGTATGACGCATATATGTGTTGTCTATTTGCATCGTGTTTCCTAAATGTCGGCTATCTGATTCTGCCTCCGTCGGTCACCTCGCACAACGAAAGAAAGAGGAAGCTCTCTGTCTTTAACATCCCGACCCCCCCCCCCCCCTCCACACCTGCCCAATGAAATGATCACAAAATGTTTGCAAAACCGCAGTAAAAACAGCCTTCTTCCTAGTTCCTTTCGTAAAGCGAAACCCGTATTCAATCTAAGATATTTATCTTAGCAAGTCTTTTATTCGAACGTACCTGGTCATCTGAATAAGCGAGACACAATGCCAGGGCCAGCGAAGTAAAACGAAGGCATAGCCTCATACAAATGGTTGTAACATACCATCGCAAGAAAAGTTCGTCACGTCTACGGTGTTCCCTGAATAAAAGATGGACCTGCCGGCGACTTATCCAGACACTTATCCAGACAATGTCTATCAGCTCGTGTATCGCGTACAAACGAATTTGCAACCAAAGGGCTTAGACAAGCTTACATACGTGTTACGAAGCCTGCTTCTCGGCGAGCAAAGGTCGCATCTTTTGACAGATTTAGCACGAGGATTTGTCGGAGAGCTCAATCGCTTAAGCAATTTGGTCAACCCGGCCCTACTTGTGGATTACTATTATCTCATCCCTTGCCCCTTCACTACTCATCTCCTACGCGTGCAGCTACGCGAAGCAATATATTGTGCAACAGCAATAATATCAGTATATAATATACTCATAATAAAAAATAAGCGGGTTAATGAAATGAGGTGGACACGTGACATCCATGTCAGAAGGCCATTGTGCGAATATTCTCTAGCAATGCGCTTACATGCAAACACTTACATAAGCAGACTATATAGACTATATGATCAACATCACGACCTCTTTTATTGTTTTAATGATCCAATTATTATAAATGCTATTTTTATTTATCTATTTAACTGCCTGCAGTGGCGAGGGTCAATTTCGAACAAAGGCGAAGTGGAGTACCGTGGGTGAAGCGATGCCGCATTAGTATCAAAATTAAACGCAACCGATCAAGAGCTAGCAGGGTCACAAGAGTCAGTCGATTACTTACATTTCTCAAAAGAAGAGGTAAAACCGATTTATTCAAATACACTGTCATTGTGCATAATCGGCCCCCGATAAGACATTTACTGAAATGGGCCTCTTCAGCGTCATTTTATTACGCGTCAAATCTGACGTTTTTCAGAAATCGCTCGCGCTCTCTCTCTCTCTCTCTATATATATATATATATATATATATATATATAGAAAACAGCTTATTTTGAACAAGTCTTTACGACAGGTAGATTGATCCAGACAGCCCTTCAATACCAAAATCAATTTGTGTAAAGCCACTTGGGTAAATAAGCTGGCCGTCGGCTACTTTCAGATGAACTGCAACGCCATATTTCTGGGCACCAATATCACTGCAATAATTATCTTGGCTGACTATAACTGCTATTCGTGTCGTAAGCAGATTAGTCGCTGTTTGGTGACAAAACTTGTCAAGTATGCCAGCAGCTTGGTAATCTGCCGCAGAAAAAGCCGAAACAAAATAATACTTCTTAGGCGGACTTGATTCGCGTATTTCGGGCACGCTTGTTTGGATTGATTTCTATGCACAACGTAGAGTGTCAGCGTGTCGTATCGATCCGTTTGCTTTAGTACCCGGCCGGACATCAGTGGCTTCTCTATCCACCATATTGTGTTACACGTAGGCACAGAATTATAGGCGATGGCAAACGGCGTATCGTATTCGTTTATCAGGAAATATCTGTAAAGCGTGAATAGCAGCACTGATGACAATAGTTAAACACACAAACGACCTCGCACGTGTGGTGTTCGCGCAGGTGAATGACAAACGCCATTTCAAAACGCGACCAGCGAAGCTACGACACCGACGAACGAGAATAGTTTAAAGTGACAAACATTCAGAGTAAGTCGATCTCGATTTGGCCTTCTACACCGGATGATGATGATGATGATGTCGATGTTTTTCTGCCACAGCAGATTTTCGCATGGCGATTCATGTCGCCGTTCGCGCCGTCAATACCGACGGCACCACATGACACATTCAAGGCTCGCCGACCATCCGGGCTTGCATACAAGAGTAACGTTCAAACATAACGAATACAGCTACTCATGGTTTACAATAAAATCAACAGTAAATAATCGCGCGGTGAGAAAAACATATATATATATATATACTTATGCCATGCTTTTATTTAGCTAATAACGGGGTGTAAACAGTATATATATATACATATTTTTTTTTTCTTTTTTTTTAAGTTAGTTGTTTCTACTTTTAGTTAACTCATGACGGGGTGTAAACAATTGTCCCCCAGCGAACGTGACGACAAACTACACCAGCCCGAGGTCCAGACCTGGTGTCGACCACCTGGATAAGGTACCAAGCACCGCCGTGTATGTATGTATATATATATGTATATACATCTATATATATATATATATATATATATATATATATATATATATATATATATATATATATATATATATATATATATATACACATATATATGTATATATATATATATATATATATATATATATATGTATATACATACATCTATATATATATACACATACATAGAGATGAAAACGAAAGTTGAACGATCGTAGTTGTATATATATAATAGTAATCGGTAGTAGTCTGGTGTCAGCTGGTAGGGATCTAGCAGGGCTGTCTATCGAGGCTAGTTGGCGGCTAACTGGCTGGTTGACTCCAGAGAGAGAAAGCGAAAGAGAGAAGGCGAATCGGGGAGAGAACGGAAGAGAGCTCGCGACCGGAAGATATGATTGCAAGTTGAAACCGATCGAAAATGATCAGTCAATCAATTATTACTCGTCTATACCGGTTCGTATTATTGCAGGCAACGTCGTCGTCGTCGTCGGAGCGACAGCGCACTGCAACTGCGGGCGGTCGGGCGTCGGTCGGTATGAGACGCCACGCCAGCATCGCCATGAGCAGTGCAGGTATGCGCGGGGAAGGGGGGGGGGGGGGGGGGCGAACATTCGAAGCGGCGCTACAGCAGCTATAGCGGCAGCACCGGAACAAACGGTGGGGCAAACAGCCACACGCGCCATAATGCCACCGCCGGCGCCACCACCGCGGCATCTCCTTCGGACCGCCCGATTGTCTGTGTCATCCGCTATTTCTAGCCGCTGCCGTTGGCGTTATCGTGTTCAATGACGTCGGTAGAGTCGGTAGGTACAATCGTCATCATCTCATGTGACGATGAGGTGATTTGGCTATGGAAACAGCAGGTGGTGACGATGGTGACGATGATGATGATGATGGTGGTGGTGGTGGTAAAATCTGCACAGATGATGCAGCTGATGTTCGGCAGTATGATTCGAATACGGCGGTGGGTGGCCAAAAAACCCTGACAGACACACTGTTTGACTGCTCGGCTCGACGCAATTGCGTCGAGCCGAGGAATCGAATCGAACAGTGACGTTGGCGACGCGAGATTGTCGACACCTTTCTATTGACTCGTGTTTCCCCTTCTCCACGTTTGCCTTACTCTTGTCACCCCCAAAACAACAACAACAACAACAACAACACCAACACCAGCAGCCAGAATAACATCAGCCACAAACCTAAGCACAACAGTAGCAACAATCACAATAACAGCAGCAGCAGTAACAATAGGACAACAATATCAGCAGCAAAAACAACAGCAAAAATAGCATCAAATTTCAACAACAATAACAACAACAACAAAAATAGCATCAAACAAAAACAACAAAAATAGCACCAAACAACAACAACAACAGCAACAAAAACAACAACAACATTATGACCACCAACAGTGAAAATAATGGCAACGACAAGTCACAAACAGTAACAACAAACATCAACACAGCAGCAGCAACATGAGTAACTTGAGCAACAGTAGTGCAAAGTTGATCCCGCTCGCTACCTACCCAATCACCAACGAACCTACCAGTCAGCCAGCCATTCAGTCAACGTTCTAACGGGCCGACCGCTTTATCATCAACACACACACACTGCACACTACATCGTCATAATAATCATAATACTGCACCGCATCGCATCGCACTCACCATAACCGCTTGCCAATATCGACAACAATAAACAAAAACGTCAACAACAACAACAACAATCAAAGCGATGGTAACAATGACAGCAACAACGACAATAGCAGCAGCAGCAGCAGCAGCAACAACAACAACAACAACAACAACAATAGCAGCAGCAGCAACAACAACAATAGCAACAACCAGCTCACCCACAACAACAACGACAACAACAACAATAGCAACAACCAGCGCAGCAACAACAACAACAACAATAGCAACAACCAGCTCACCCACAACAACAACGACAACAACAACAACAACAACAACAATAGCAACAACCAGCGCAGCAACAACAACAGCACCGACAACAACAATACTCTCCTATTAAGGGAACGAGCATCACCGGCGCAAGCAATAGCGGCGGTGGCACCGGCGGCGGCTGCGATAACGTTGCCAGCTTGATGGCCGTACAAGCAAACTAGCCAGCCAACAAGCAGGGAGGCACGGCCCACCATTGTCGTGTCGTGATCATCATCATCAGCATCATCATCATAACCATTATAACAGATTATTACCATCATCATCATCATCACCGCAAACCAGCTAATTGCCCACAACCACGAACCATACGACTCCTGCTACAACCACCACTACCAGCCGTTATACACTCGTTAATCTCCGAATTACTCCGTGCGTATATACAAAAATATATCATGTAAATATGTTTATTTGGGCAGACGGTATGACCATATTTCGAATAAAATGTTAATGCTGATAATATTAAGTTTCACACATATATAAATAAAACAATAAATATATATATATATATATATATATATATATATATATATATATATATATATATATATATATATATATATATATATATATATATATATATATATATTTATTTATATATATATATATATATATATACATTTACTAGGTAGTATGCATTTATTATATATTTGAAACATCTTCAAAAGGTGAAGAGGAAACAAAG
This sequence comes from Dermanyssus gallinae, assembly GCA_003439945.1. Taxonomy (NCBI): domain Eukaryota; kingdom Metazoa; phylum Arthropoda; class Arachnida; order Mesostigmata; family Dermanyssidae; genus Dermanyssus; species Dermanyssus gallinae. The sequence goes on along the minus strand of QVRM01003563.1, from coordinate 719,654 downwards.
ATTAAAGTGAACTGACGGAACGAGCGGCAGTTCCCACTACAACAGCATGTAACTTTAACCACACCAGCAGGACTTGCAGCATAACAACAGCAGCATTACCAATAACAATCGTAACAAAAACAACAATCTAAATAAAATCTGACCACAACAACAACAACCACAACTATCATAACAATAGAGCCCCCAAAAACCACAATTAACAATAACAACAGCCAGAAGAAAATATAACCTCAACAACAACTGAAGATCCGTTAGCAATAGCAAGTAATATTATCACCACGAACAACTACGACAGCAGCAACAGCAACACAAAGTGATGATAACGTCATTGGAACTAAAAGCAACATGTCATGATTGCTATTAGCCGCCGCCGCCGATGTTGTTGTTGTTTGTGTTGTTGTTGTTGTTGTAGTTGTTGTTGTTGTGAGTAGTTGTTGTTGTTGTGAGTTGCTGTTGTTGTGAGTTGTTGTTGTTTGTGTTGTGTCATGCATCATCGTTGTTATCGTCGATTTCACTCCTTTCCTGGTCGGTGCCTGCCCTCCGGGTCCCGGTCTTGGTGGCGGTGGTCGTAGCAAAAGGTAGGTCGTAGCTGTTGGAACAGTGGATCAGTGAATTGGTGATGATGATGATGATGATGATAATGGACATTTGGTTGAAGATGTTCATTCATTCATTGACATTCATAGATCGATTTGTCGTCATGCATGGTTGTTGTTGCTGTTGTTGTCGTCGACGTTAACGATGCCGTTGTTGTTGTTGTTGTTGTTGTCGTCGTCGTCGTCGTCGTCATTGTCGGTGTCGAATCCATTACCGCCGTTGATAGTGCATGCTAATGACCTTCCTTCCGCAGACGACTGCCCCGCTGGGACAACAGCGGCCTACAACACACAGACGAAAAGCCTGCCTGACAGCCAGTCTGACAGCCAGCCAGGCAGCCAGATAGACTGCTGCTGCTACTGCAACAGCTGCAGCTGTTCATCGTGTGTTTGCTGGCTTAGCTGTTTGCGGCCTGGCCCCTGGCAGCGCCTGGCAACAACATGGCTGGCCCGAACGAACGACCAAAGTTGTTGTAGTAGTTGTAGTAGTAGAAGTAGTAGTAATGGTGGTAAGTGGTAGGTTGTAGGTGGTAGGTGGTAGTGGTAGTGATGGTGTGTGAGCCTGACTAGCTGTTACGTTCTTCGTTCGACTTGGGGCTCCTCGTCGTCGTCGTCGTCGTCCAACCAACAAAAGGCGGCAGCTGATCTGCAGCCACACTGCCGGTTGGTTAGTTGTTGCCCGTGTCGCAGCCAAATTGGCGGGATCCCTCTGTCTGTCTATCTGTCTGGTTGTCCGACCATCTGTCTTTCTGTCTGACTGTCTGTTTGTCCTGTGTACTGTATTTGTCTGCCAATACATCTGCTTGGGCATTTGTTTGTGGTCGTCGTTATTGTTATTGTTGCTTCTCCTGCTGCTGATGTTGTTGATGTTGTTGTTGTGTTGTTATTGTTGTTGTTGTGTTGTTGTTGTTGTTCCTGTTGTTGTTGTCGTCGTCAACGGCAACAACGGTGTCACGACATCAATGGTGGCAGGGCCAGTCGGCAGCAATGCTGAGGACGCCGACCACCGCTGCTGCTGCTGTTGTTGCTGTGGCCACGCAAACGCTAATCCGGCCTGTGAGACGCCAATTCGAACAACAACAACAACAACAACGGCGACGACGACGACGAACACCGTAACGTCGTCGTTCAAACAAACTGTCGAATAAGAACGCCGTCATCATCGTCGTTGCTACTGTTGTTGTTGTTGTTCGTCGTCGTCGTCGTCGTTTTCATTATTCTATGATTTACACCATTATGACTATTGTAGTCGTCGCCGTCGTCACCGCTGTCGTCTGTCGTGGCTGTCGATGACTCCCGATCGCAATAACGGCCGTAATATCCGTAGTGGTAGTAGTAGTAGTAATAGTATTAAGAATAATATAAAAATCAGAATAATTTGTAGATCGTGGAAGTAATAGTATGTATGAATAAAAGTAACAACAGCAACACAACAACAACAGCAAACATTCCGCACAGCATCTGACAACAACAACAATGATGATGAAGATTACGACGATGACGACGACGACGATGATGATAATGAACATATTTAAAACAGCAGTACAAGTAGTTAGTGACGACAGCGAGATTCCACGAAACTGTTGCCACTGCCGCTTTTACGACCTACCGTCACAATTTAATTCATAATAATAATAATAATAATAATAATAATAATAATAATAATAATAATAATAATAATAATAATAATAATAATAATAATAATAATAATAATAATGCTTATGATGATTATTATGATTATTATAATTTTATGTATATAGGTAATAGCATTTAGTTTAGTTGTTGTCATGCTTTACAACGAGACGAGAAACAGCTGGTATCTCACGTTTGTTGAGTCGGTTCAATATAAAGCTGTGCGGTCTGTCATAGGCGATAATAAACAGCAGCACCAGCGTCATCAGCGTCATCATAATCGTCATCGACATTGCCACCAGACCACCATTGCCACAAAGACCGCAAGCAGATCTGCATTCAATGTTTGGCGATAGCAACTCAACCGCAACGATTGGTAACAGCTGCCTATAGCCTGTAGTAAAAGAGACAGACCACTTAAACCAACAGGTCAAAGCTCGTCACCACCGGAGTAAGCCTAGTAAACCATGAGCGTCGGCTCATGCAACGCAAACAGTCAATAATAATCATAATCATTATAATAGTAGTAATTCTCAAAAACGATGGCACGAACTAAAGCAGGCAGGCATTAAACATGCAGACAAACAGCAGCAACAACAAAAATCACCACCAGAACAGTACCAGCACCTACAAGAAGCAGCATAACTCGGCCAACAACAACAGCAACAACAACAACACTAGCTTTTAAAAGCACAGCATTATACGACCAACAATTACAACAATAATAGCAACAACAGTAACAATAACAACACCACCGACAACATCGGCAGCGGCCAGCACAATTGACGCAACCCGACAGGTGGAAGGGATCGTGTCATCATAGTCGAGTGTACAACCGTTCCAGACATCAAAGCTTCAACAATACCTCAACAATGATCTCAACCTATCTATTTATCTCTAACAGCCACCAAGCATATGAAGCTTATATGAACGGATCTCAAGTCGGACGTCTTCATTTGCCACGCACGAACCATACACACACACACACAGTCAGACAGAGACAGAGTGTCTACACTCGCAGATCGACTCACACAAACACCCGAATATACGCCCTCACTTAATTACTAGTATAACTATTCACATATACGCACGTGCGTTAGTTAGCAATCCAGACGTAGACATCTGAGCAAACGCGTCACGTTCGTCGTCGCCGCCGCCGCTGCAGCCGCCGTCGTCCAACAATATGGCACGATTCAGTCACGGCAAGCCAAATTACTGCCAGCAGCGGGGCGCGCGAGAAACACCGACGCCCTGTTTGGGTGGGAGACGACGCATTATCACGCGCACAAGCAGTCACACACATGAACACACAGCCAGCCAGACTCCATCATAGAACACCATTGATTGGTTGGTTGGCTCGACGCTGGAAGCTAGAAATGAAACTGAACGACGCAGAGACATAATACGACTCAAGCTAGCCGACGAGGTCGTACTTAAGACCGACGATTTCAGGTCATTCGAAATTCAAAGCTACTCAATGAACGTATATATAGTTTGCTAATCAGTGACAAGATTTTCTATATATATATATATATATATATATATATATATATATATATATATATATATATATATATATATATATATATATATATATATGTTAACCAATATTTGGTTTATACTTGTATTATAGCTTCCCCCATCACCTTCGTCAGCGATATCGCTCTGTAACCTCATATGATTTTCATGTATTGCAAACCTGGAAACAAGGTACCGGAATTTTACAATATGGGCCTAGCAGTGGTTGGTGGATCGACCGCTGTAGTCTCATTAAATCGCTAATTAACATCTGCTAACTTATATTCCAGCACGACAACTTTCGATGGCTTCCGTCCTCGGTAAGGCATAAATCCGTCTGAGGCGTCATGTCTAGACCAACAGGGAAAGGCCGGTTGCGGCTAGTGTAGTGGACTACTTTCTTTTACTCTATTTAGAGAACTTAAATTTTGTCGAGTACTTTCGAGTTCGCTTTAGATAAGTAGGGCCGGGCCATAGGACCTGTATCCCGTAAGCAGTGGCCGGTGCAACCTTTAAACAAGAAGGCTGAGAGCGGCATCCAGCGACAATCAATGAGGCTCTAGGATACTATTAAATGACAGAATGTCCTTGCGAGCTTTTTTCCCAACATGTTTGGTAACATTTAATCCGTGCGTTGAGAAGACTACTCCAAGGAATAAAAAATGCTGAACAGTAGAATTCATCTTTTTCGGCGAGCCTTAACGTCAACAAACTTTTGCAGTGGTGCAAGCGATTGTCGCAGGTGGAGTCATCAGCATACATGAGTGTATTCACAGGCGAGTGGAGCCGCTGAATTTCGTCCGGCAGATCGGTTACCAATATTGAGGACCATAGTGGGCTGAGGCTATCGCCATCTGCAACCCCTGTAGTTTGATTACTTGGGGTGTGTTAGGTTAGCCCTCATCGATGATTACAGACCCCTCCTATAGCACAGTCTTGTAATGACATCAGCAGTAATCACCGTTGAACCGCCACATGCCGCTCACTTCTCGAGCATTCTTTTTCCCGACGCTGTGTCGAAAGCCGTCTAAACATCTACGAAGATAGCAAAGAGAGAGTTTCGTTTACCTCGGATGACCACTTGATTGCTGTTTGGAAGAACGACGTACGCCATCATAGTCTATCTTCTTCGTCAAAAACCTTGCCGCTGATCTGGCAAGCACCCGGCACTTTGTATGAAATGTTTCGGCCGACGCGCTATTAATGCCGATAGAACATTGTAAATGACGCTTTTCTTTGCTATGCTACGGTACGATGAAAGGATCCCCTTTTCTTTCGATCGGTATCACACACAAGAGCCTGACTTTCCATTATTCAAGCAAGGAAGACGCCTTCATAATTTCGTTGCAAAGAGCAAGCAATGAGTCAGACCAACCGGCTGTCGCAGATGGTCGTTCCGGACGAGGTCTTCCAGACCCGCAGCCTTTCCTAGCGGTGACTACATTATCGCATCCTCTAACCTCCCAGATACCAATTGACTGACCACTCTTGGCGCACTTTGGTTTCCCACTAACCCCACACAGAGGCCTAGATCGGGGTACAACTGGGGACCATAGAGAGTTGGCGAACATGTGTCGAAAATGATTATGTTGCTTTTCAGGTGATACTGGGCAGGCTGTTCGGCGCGTGTCGGAGTGTAATAATTTGTGTGCAGGAAGCTGGCACTCTCTGAGAAGCCTGTTGTATGCTTTTGTGTCGTCTGTTATCGATCGCCAGAGTTTTTGTTTCCAAACCTTTGTCTTTGATGCTATCATGTATATATATATATACTACTTGCTACTTCTCAGGATCTTACCACGCTTCAGCCTATATATGAATAAAGGCTCACAGAATCGCAACCGCGTCCTAACATGATATAAGACAGTGCAAACATTTCGCAAAAATCCCATTCACATAAAAGTGATAAGACTAGTGGGAAGGGTATGGAAGGCGAACAAATCACAAAATTGCTCGTTCTGTGACGAACCAAATACTTTCTTGCACGCGTATACCCAAATGCTTCAGCGGTCGTAGAAGTGATGCCAATGCCTATGGTGTGAATAACGTTAACTTCTCTTACTCTACTTATTACGTTTCCAAAATAGTATCCTGATAATAATCACAGTCACGATAACACACCGAAGTTTAAGCCCGATAGCATACCGATCATTGTATCTGGAGCTATTCAAATAAATACGGTGTTGTTTTTTTTTTGTCATGGCAATGCCAGTGCTGATTGTGTATGCTTCGTCCGTATATGTCGCAGAGTAAGAGGAGTAGCACGTTTACGCCTCTCGGTTGACTTGTTGTCTATACAACTCCATCTCTACTACTATACTCTCTGCGTTGCTCGTTCTGACTCTTCTCAATCCATAATATCTCAGCCCCGGCGGGTCGCGGCAGCGCATCACGGGAAACAATGCAATGTAAACACTCAAACTACAGAGACTCCAGTTCGTTGCCCCGCCATGGCGGCAGCAACAACAGAACACGCCTGCCTGCTCTGGATTGTGTCGGCTGTCGGTCGGACAGTTCGGACATTCGATGCGCTAACTAAGTGACTCACCATCGATGATAGAAGGATAGCCGTAGTTTAGCGTCCATTACGGACCTTGTTCCGTTTTTCCCCGTCTCGCCGTTGCTTTCAGAGCAGTTCTACTCATTGAGGCCTGGTAGGTGATTCATCCCGCTGACGATCCCAGCTGTGTCCTGTGATCTACTAGGACTGTTTTTTCGAACACATTAAATCTATACTATAACCTCCTAGAAAATAAACGAATTCGAAACATGTGCATATTTTTCTTGCATTTGGATCGATGAAACGAATGATGTGCGTTTTCTTGAAGGCTGTCAGAGCTCGATTACATAAAAATACAGAATACACGTGCATGTTTATGACATGTGTAACCAAAATCTGAAAGCCCTCAAGAAGTATCCCTTTGAAATAGATGTGTAAGTTCCGAGCTTTCTTTTCCGAGCAAGCTTTTCCTGGCATTTTTGCAACTACTATTAGGTAACACCGCCAGCTATATAACGAGCTCAGTCACGCCAGAAAACTAGCCCTGGAAACTGCAGTAAATAGAGAGGACTTCTTAGTTCTCTTGTGACATAAGCCGGATCCGGCGTATGACAGCTACTGCCATTTCCCCATCTTGTGGGTAACTCTGCTTCCTAGAGCGTATTTCCTAGAGCGTACAGGCACAACAACGGAGTTCTGTTTTTTCCTTGCCTTTAAAAAACGTGACGCCACTCTGGCGGGAACACGGCCTGGGTAAACCAAGTGTGTTCTCCAACCATATCTCGTTCCTTAGGCAGGATAGTTTAGATCACCCAGAATATAACACAAAAGTTCCCTAAACTCATTTTGACGTGGGAACCTTAATAAGTTCCTCCACACATTAGTATATGCATTGGCCATGGTACCACGCATTGTCGTATTTTGCGTGCGTCATGTACCTATTAGCGAACAAAAAACTAACACTGTTTTGAAAGATCCGTCTATTTGTTTTATTCAACGCGCCGTGTGTACGGGGAAAAGCGATCAGACTTTATATATATCAACTGCATATATATATATATATATATACATATAGATATATATAACAACTGCATATATATATATATATATATATATATATATAAATATACAGTTGTTATATATATATATATATATATATATATATATATATATATATATATATATATATACATATAGATATATATATAACAACTGCATATATATATATATATATATATATATATAAATATATATACATATACATATATATACCTGTTAGAACATTCACGATAACGTTATATTGATAGCAAACTACAACATGTTTTCACCGTAACGGAAATTGGCCCTCCTTATCGATTCGTGAAAAATGGGATCATCGCTAGCCCGACTACATCCCAAGCGCGTGCCACGTCCACACGAACACAAGCAAGTGTAGCGCAATCTAAAAAGACGGAAACAAACTAAAAGCAAGACGCCAATCGAAAGAAATTGAACGTTCCGCACATTACGTCTACCACGTAGCGCAGGAGTAAAATACCTCTTGGGACTTGAGTTGAGTGGAAACGGGTTACGGGAGTTTCCCACGAGTAATCCACTACATATATATGTATAAGTATCTTGAAAATCGTATTCGATGGTGCTTCCAAAACTCCGACGGGAAATGCTGCCGCTGGACCAAACAATCGCAATCAAAGAAAAAATATACAATACAAACGACTAGTCAACACGGTCGAAGAGCGAATATTAACACATACACACAGTGCAACTAATCATGCTGGCAACAGTACACGATTAGAATGCGATGATTACTATCAATCAATCCAAGATACTTGTAGTTTCTCTTTAGTTTTTGAGATACAAAATCTATCACAGAGCGACAAATAAAAATGCTTATTGTTATCACCACTCTTCATTCGTATATCCTAGATCACTGCAACAGCATTAATTGAAGGTGGCAACTCTATTAAGTGACGCTACGAAACAATGTCTATGTATACTAACTCCGAGTTTTATTACGAACTATTCCCGAGCTCTGGGTTTAGTATAGGTCGTTTCAGTGTTTTAGCTAAACATGTGCTCCGTTCTTGGACCAAACGACTAGATCGTTTATTTTAACATCATATGCGATACGTGAAGCATATATATATATATATATATATATATATATATATATATATATATATATATATATATATATATATATATATATTTATATATATACAGATGGAGCGACATTCTTCTTCTTATACTGATGTGGTTGGCCAGACATAACTTCACAAAATGTGCAGTTGCAAGAAAACGAATTGTTTAATGTAGAAACTAGCCAGCGTGCACAGAAAGAAGCCTGCTTCGCCTGAAAGCCAACACCCCATGTTGGCTGAAGGAAGAAGAATAGTAGATGGAAAACAGTTTGCACAAATCGGTATCGATAATACCTAATTGTTTATCCTGCACGTTTCATACATTAACGTTTTGCCATTACGCTCTTAAAACAAGCGCACTCAGAAAATTACTGCGCATTTTATGGAGACAACTAAATCGATCCCTCCTCTACGTCCCCTCTCAAACTTATACACGGAATGCATGTCCATGATAATTCAGTCACTGGGGCAATTTTTAATGTCAGCTTTTCTAGGTTTTGTTAGTTGGTAACCGCTGGACCTTGTCTTGTATTTTGGTAATTTCGTTTGAAAACGTTTGTTTTACAACGATATTTTAGAAACACCAGAAGTTTTCATTTTTTTTCGGTTGCGAGTACTCGGGCCCGAGCAAAGAAATTCACTATATATATATATATATATATATATATATATATATATATATGCCATCCGTTGTTTTTACAAGTTTTTTAACGTCTTCGTTGTTAACTAGTTGTGAGCGCATTAAAGCGTTTATTTTCTTGAACTAGCCGGAGAACTCAGTGCGAGTGGTGTTTTGATGTCCAGTCCACAGACAACGAGCATATTCTTCTTCCAATCAGTTTTCTGCATGGCTGGACTCTAAGAACTACCAGCTTGGTTCTGAGGTTTTTTTGTGGAGGAGGGTTAAATGCAGTGAGAAAAACTGCCAGCTTCGTACTAAAACAATGTTCAAGTTAATTTTCATATTCCAAGTAAGTCTACTGGCAAAAACCACGACCCAAAATAACAGCCGACTAGTAATAAGGCACCAGTGTGTTCGTGTCTGTTCGTATCCAACCGTTGCCTGTGAGCGACGCTCAACTTGTGCATGGTGCGTGTGTGGAAACACCCTGGAAAAGACCAACGGAGCGTCCGTCAAAGTTGTCTACGAGACGCCGATTCCCTGTCCTGTGAAGCGTCATGTTTACCCACACTGGGGAAGAATGCAGGGCCGTGGATTCCACCGTTGAAGTAAGCTGTTTTGCTCGTAGGATGCCCTCGCCGCGGGAAATGATTCTCGTCAAGTTGCGCGAAACTCGGGCCGCCTTTTTAGCCACGTACTTGGGGTGAGGCCCGTGTCCACGATGACTATTCAGCTATTTCGCCTATCGCTTACTCTGAACCCTGTGGCCTGCAAGTGAGAGATATATGATGTTCGTTCACTTCCTTCCAGTAAAGTAGAGCGCCTCCGTGTTGTATGTCGCCAGCTCCAGATGGTGAGCTTTCATCATCACGTCGTGATGCTCTCTAGAGCCGAAATAGCGGTATCCTCCAACACCCTGTCCCTTCAGGCCGTTCTCATCAATGTAAAGACATCTGCATAGGGCACTGCCCCTTGAAGAGCGAGACTTTTAGAAGCCCATCGTATATAATGTTCCGGAGCACGGAATTTAGCGTAGATCCCTACGGGACCCCCGCCGTAACTCGGTATTCCTTTTCGCCGGTCACGGTGTTACGGACTTCCATTTAAAAGGCCATCAATCTGCAAAGATAGGGTGAGATTCTTGTCGAATGCCTTTATAATCTCCATACTTTGCCGTGTTGAGCGCATCCCGTACGTCAAGTAGAATCAATAGGACAAAGCGCCTCGTCATGCGGGACCAGTTCAGTCATGCGGGTTCAGTCTGGTAACTATCACGTTATCGACTACCTTTCCCATGGTATCTAGGAGACATATTGACCAGTAAGCTAAGGACTCCATCCGCCACCCACCCCACCCATCCTTGGACATGAGTACTAAAAGCGTCTTTTTCCATCGGGCCGGGAAAACCCGTTCCGTCCACGGTCTGTATCTGTAGCCGCTCACGTCCCTGCCTCTGTTAACAAGGAACTTAATGGGGAGCGGGGGAAACATTTACGGTAATCAGATCACGAATAAAAGCACTGTTTATATGGTTCAAACATTATTCCCGTTGAATTCGCATTTTTCGGGTCGTGCTTGCTTTGTGAGCGTAAGGGCAACATTTTGATGGCTTGAACGTAAAAGAAACAATTTTTGCAAACTGTCTCCAATACTACTATCATTTTCGTGCTAGCCACGTCAGATGCTTAGACGAAGCAGAATCGCATATTTTGTGCAGTCATTTCCAGCCAGTCACATCGGCATATCTAAAAAATGTAATTTCATATCACTCCTAAACAAAACTCCCCCATCCCATTGAAAGAAAAATATTATTTAACAAAATCTACAACCAGCGCAAATCTGGCCAAACTGTGCTGTGGTCAAACGCATATATATATATATATATATGGTAATGCACTATCCTTATTGGGCACCATGAGTGCATTACAATATACCGCCATCACGTTGTTCTGATCACTCGGATTTCTATTTAGAAATTTCGGTGCTATCTGTTAATTTGAAACGCTGTCCAGTAGTCAGACAACGCTAACCTGGGGGGGAATCTCCCCCGGTGGTTATTGTGCATTAGTTTCTCTCTATTTCTATTATAATTATATGCTTCAAAGCAAGTAAAATTATAGCATTATATTATATGTTTTATAAGCATCTCAGCTATCTTCACATGTCTAATTACTGAATTTCCTTGGGGCAGCAGCTTTTTATCTTTTGTCTTCTATCGAGTATAGTGTCTACGAGAATTATATATATTCTCGTATTATATATCAGAAAGTTCTGATACTTTAAATTGTGTCGCCATCTGCGTCTTCCAGTTGGTATTGCTTAGAAACGCCATTCATCATCTACAGAATTTATTCCAATAGGTGGCGGCGTATATTGTTTGAGTTTGGTTCGAAAAGTAAATAAAACGAGGTTCGGCGCTTTTTAGGAAACCGAAAATGGAGGAGCAACAAATCTGCATTCTGTGTTAAAAACCAAATCGTATGATCTAAAGTTATGGAAATGTTACGACCTGCATATGATGATCAAACAGTGTCCTGAAACACTGTGTATATGTTATAACAGTTTTCGTCGATATCCTATGCGTCAGAAAACTGGCAGTAAACTTCGCTCCAAAAATGTTTAATTATCTGTTCTATATTTCCGCAACCTCCCTATTCGACGGATTTGGCTCCGTGCGTCTTTTTCCTGTTCCCATAAATAAACAAAGAATAAGGAACAACGTTTCGAGACTATATAGAAAATAAAAAACAATTCGCGAGGGAAAGCTAACTCTATTTCGAATGACGCGCTTAAAAAATATTTCGAGGTGTGGGAAAGAAGGTAGCGGCGCAAGTGCATTGCAGCGGGCGGCAACTATTTTGAAGGGAACAAAAACACTTTAGATGAAAAAATAAATATTACAATTTTTTTTCTAGTAAATATGTATGTGAACTTTTTTTCGATCCACTCCCCTAAAAGCAAGTTGCGACTGGGGGACTGAGCAGTGGGTTGTTCGAAATTCTTAGTAAAGAGAACGGAGATATGGTGTGGTAATGGTGAGCATGATGCCCCCAGCGATGATGATGATGATAATAATAATAATGATGATGATAATGATAATGATAATGATGGTGATGAGGAGAAGGATGATAATGATGATAATGTTGATGTTGCCGACCGCGGCACGATAGCTGTGAGGGCGCTGATGTAGCAGCGTTCCAGCAGTGTTCCACGTATCGCAAGCAAGCATCTTGGCGTCGGACCCGTGACATCCATAAACAATGGCGGTTGTGCTGGCTGGTGGACGCGCGCCATCGTCCGCCGAACAACGAAAAAGACGCATCAGCAGCAGCAGAAGAAGAAAGTAGAAGAAGAAGCGAAGCCGATGAAGCCTCAGAAGCCGCAGCAATAACAACGACAGCAAGTGACGCGAGTGGCAGGACCAACACGGGACGGGATGAAAAGCAAAGATGAGGCTAAACTGTTCAGCTGCTTGGTCATCTCCTGCTGACAGCTGACTGGCATGCATGGACCGCTTAAAAGAACAAACGTCGTCGTCGTCGTCGTTTTTGTTGTTGTTGTTGTTGGTGTTGTTGTTGTCACTGTCGTTGTTGTTGTTGTCGTCACTGTCGTTGTTGTCGTCGTCGTCGTTACAGAATCCACAAATGTAGTCGCCGTTGCTGTGGTAGTGGTGGTGGCGGTGCAGAAACCGAAGCTTAAGCACCACTAACGACAGCGGCAACAACAACCACAACAGCAGCAGCAACAATACCAACAACAACAACAACAGCAACAACAACTACAGCAACAACAACAGCAACAACAAGAACAGCCGCAACAGCAACTACAATAACAACAATAGTAGCAGCAACTACAATAACAACAATAGTAGCAGCAGTAATAGCAGCAACAGCTAGAGCGGCAGCTGTGCCGACAGTGCCATAGAAATACACGGAAGTCTACCGTGGTCGTTGTTGCCATTCTACTGACGCATGGCTGAACCGCCGCCGCCGCCGCCGAACAGCAACAACAATAACAACAACAGCAACAACCACAAACACAAATGTTAACGAATGCGCACCTCTCACCGATCATCATCCATCTGTCCCCTTCTGTCAGTCTGCCCGACCGAACCCCCCCGGTCCGCTCGCGTCTCTTGCCTAAGCGGTAGTCCTTCCTTTGCGTCTCCCCCCAAATCACCACCATCATGACCATCCATGGCCACCTCATCATTATCATCATCACTACCCCATCATCATCCTCATTACCATCGGCATCGTCATCATCGGCATCATCATAACATCGTCATCACTCAAAACATTCAGCAATTGCAGCTGCTTCAGCAACAGCAACAGCAGCATCAACAGCCGCCGCCGCAAACACGCAACAACAAAAACACCTGTTAGAGCGTTGTTCCTTGATGTCCAGCATCGTCTACCTTCGTCACCCACCAAGCAGCACCCACACAGCCTATCCCCCACCCACCTCGTTCGTGTTCCGACTATTCTGACGCGCAACCCCCCAAAACGTCGGCGTTTTGCAGCCTGCACCCCTCCACCCCCAGCGACCGGCCGGCATACACCGTCCGACACCGTTGTTGATGTTGTGGTTGTTATCATCATCATCATCGTCAACAACAGCAGTGCGTCATTATTGTGTGTGAGTGTTTCCGTCGGCGGCCGTAACGGTGCAACAACGAGCTGCCACAGCGAGCCAAACCACAAACGAAATGAGTCTGGTCAATCAGCCGTCAGTTATTAATCGTCGTCCGAAGCAGTAGTATTAGTAAGACTATTAGTCTATTAATTGTTCAATTGTCCACAAGGAAGAAGGCGCTGCAATTCCGTCACCTGTTCGAAATCGGTCGAATATATATATATATATATATATATACATTCAATTAAAAGCGTACTTTGCCGACATCATGGCACAGCAAGAAGAGATTTAACGCATTCGTAATGTGTGCACTGTAACACCTGTCAATGAAGAGTGAAAAAATGAAAGTACAACATGTACTTCTCGTTTTTGGGGTAGTCCCGATCGCCTCACAAGGTTTGACGACGATGTGTAAATACTAATAATAATAATAAAACAGAACGAATTACTACGAGTTTCAACAATCATAATGATAATAATGTATTATATTTAAATATAGTCTATTTATTTTATATGATTTGGATGTTCTCATAAGGTTGGAGAACGGACTCTCTATACTATTTTTTTTATAAAATGGGGCATCAAACCATAGCATGAAGAAGGAAGGCGGCATCTCCCATCGGCAAACGACAAGATATAGTGGTCGATTCAAATAATCTTCCTTTTACCTCCTGTCATCCATTACGACTTATACATATTTGCCGTGCCCTGACCGATAGGGTGGCCAAAGGTCCCCAAAGAGATCGTCACAGAGTGACAGGTGAAAAATCGATTATAAAATATTTATGTTTCTTGAAGTTTTTGATCCTGTGTCGGTGCAGCAAGGTGTTCGTTATGTCTGAGGTGCTATCGAGCCTTTTCGAGTAGACCAAACACAATAGCATTCAGCACCTCTCGTTTCATCTTGTTCATCTTTCTCCAAATCGCAAACCGTAATTATTTTGTTGACTAATAAGAGTAGTAGTATTTAATGAATAATAACAGTAGTAGTAGTAGTAGCAATAATAAAGATTCAGCAGTGAGCTGTACAGATGGATTACACATCTCACAGGCAATCAGCGCAAAGGCTCGCAGTGTGTCGAGGAAACGCCGCTTGTATTTTCGATTTCATGGAATAAGAATTAAGAGGAAACAAGAGGAGTATACATTTAAATCTCAAAATTGTGACGTCTAATAATGATGATAATAATAATAATTATAATAATAATAATAATAATAGTAATAATAGTAATAATAATGATAATAATAATATTAATAATTTAATAATAATGCAAAAAATGCAGCATTAATAAATACTACATATACAACAACAACAGCAAAAATAAAAACGACAATTGTACTAGCTGAATAATAATAATAATAATAATAATAATAATATCTGAATGACGATTTGTTGTCAATGGTCAGCTATTCGACAGCTGATTCAGATAAACGGGAATATACATAAATGTATGAAGCCACACAGCCAGCCGCTAGCACGGCGACGGTGGCAGAGAACGAGAACCCACCTGTTGCATCTTCGTCTGTTTGGGCGGGCAACTAGCTACGTTTGCGAGCAAAGTCCGCTGGCCATGCCAGCTATCATCCTCAGCTGACTCACGGACCTCACTCACTTGCGGCTTCGAGCGAAACAAACACACAGAGAGAACATACTCCGATGAGGCACCCTCACAATGACAATGACACGATGACGAAGTCGTCTTCGAACGATGATGCTAATCAAGAATCCGAGGATCCGCCAACAACGCACAAACTCATGGAGACACACGTCCTCATGTCACCAGCATCATCGCCATCATCATCATCATCACCATCACCATTATTTGACCACATACACAGAGATACACGGGCAACTTCGGCAATACCTCCGGTATAACTTGGACATCCAGTGTCAGCGCAAAGTACAGCAGAAATCGCCACCGCCACAACCGCAGCAGCAGCAGCAGCAGCAGAAACAGCACAAACAACAAGATCGTTAATCTCACCACAGTCACAGAAATACTGAAGGTAGTTTTCGTTGTTGTCGTTTACGTCGTGGTGTCGTCGTTGATGTTGCTATTGTTGTTGTTGTTGCTGTTGCTATTGTTGTTGTCGTCCTCTCACAGCAGGCGCCAGCGAACAGAGGGAAAACAATAGGAATCAGGACGGCAGAAGCGGCGATATTGGCTCGTTTCCATCTGCTGTTGACGACGACGACGATGACGACGACGACGAAGGATATTCAACTTTTACCTGTTGTTCTTCTTTGATCGATGTTGTTGTTGCTGTTGTCACTGCTGTCTGTTGTTGTTGTTGTTGTTGTTGTTGCTGATGACTGTTGTTTGCTGGTGTCCTCGTCGCATGCAGACGTCAACGATGTCGATTTTGTGCTTTTCTGTATCCCCGAAGCCAACAACAGCAGCAGCAGCACGAGCAGCATCAACATCAACAACGATAACCAACACCCCAAACAACGACAATATTAGAATTAAGCTTTACAACACAACAGCAAATACAACAAGTCTCACTGCCAGCCCCATTTACACTCGATATGTTGTGCCATATCGGCCCGACCCGACCACCGACGCCCCCACCAACAGCTTGACAAACAGGCCATCACCATAAATACACTAACTAAGCGCAGGCCACCATGCCAACTGCATCAACACAAACTCTCAGGATCGCCCACTGCGTCGTTCGTTCATTTCCCATCCCACCATCCTGTGGTCCTGCAGGTAGCTAACGCAGGTCTAAGGCAGGTCAACGCCGCCGCCGCCGCAGCCGAGGCAGCGCGATCCATGACAACATGACCCGCAACAACAACAACCACCACGACGACACGACCCCGTCGACAACATAAGGGCTCAACACAACGCTAAAGCGACGCTTGGCCGTGATGATGACGACGACGACGTATCCGCGACGGACGGGGCAGAACGTTTACAGAAGGGCAGGACAGAATCATCACCGACAACTAACCTACCGACCGAAATCATGAGAAGACATGCAACCGTCGGAACAGCCAGACTGAGCGAACTTCAACATTCAACAACACCTCAACTTTGGTTTATGAAGCTTGAGACTATTGGCGCCTCTTCTGCTGTTGCTGTTGCTGCCGATGCTCTTCTTGGTGCTGAGCTGATGCTGTTGGTTCTGCTGTTGCTGCTGCTGCAGGCCCGTTTTGCCGGCCCAGATGAATCAATGAACAAGGATTCACTAACAAAAAACGCCTCCTTAGAGCGTAACGGCACGCCTGAGCAACGCGTCTTGAGTCGCACCTCTCAGTCGTGTATTGTCGTTCGACGAGTCCAGTTCGAGGTGTTTGAGGTTGTTCCGAACGTGCCTGTCAATCGGTGACTACTTGGTTGGCTGTTCAATTGGGTGTTCGAAATTCGACGTTAGAATAACTGACAGGTAATGGCGCTAGACAGACGGGTAGAAAGAATACAGGTAGAGGAATCGACAGGCATGTGTCATGTGGCTCGGATAGTCGAGGAGGTTTTAGAGGAGGTGAGCATGAATGGATGACAAACCAGACCAGCTGCCACCTACGTCTTTGAGAGGGCTCAAAGACGAACACGAGACGGAGTCGAATGTTGATGTTCGCTGTGGATCACCAGTTTGCTGTAGCGCAGTCTATTGCAGTCAGCGAATAAATCATCGTCAATTTACCATGCTAGCCACCTATCTGTATGTATATGTCCACCTATCTAGCTAGCTACCTATGTATGTTCACACCTATCGAGATGTTTATCTGTCTATTTAAGTATCGAGTCGTTTGTTGACCGATTGTCATCACCTCTACTATCACCGCAACAAGTTGCCATTCTGTCGAACACAATACAGATCGCGTAGTCGACGAAACAAAGTCGGCTGACGACTCTTAGCCAGCGCATGTGGCAGAGGCAAGATCAGGAGGAAACAGCAGAACTTGCAGATCCACTATTAATTTACTAGTAACTAGTAACTAACTGCCTGTTGAATGGGGCGGCTGCGGTGGCGGCGGAGCCGGTCGTAGTTACGTCGTAGTGGTCGTAGTAGTAGTATTCCAATCACACCGTAAGGTACTAGGCACTTCATGTGAAGCATGGAAACCACCAGTTGTTGGTGTGAGACACGTTGGTCCAACCAACGATACAATAACTTGGCACGAATACTCCAAAACTCGGTGGCAGCGGCCTTCTGGCAGCAGCAGCAGCAGCAGAATCAGCAGAACACAACTTCAGCTCCAGCAGCAGCTGAAGCAGCAACAATAACAAAAACAACAACAACAACGCCGATAAGGAAGATCAAGATGATGGTGCTCAAGAACAGCAACAACAAGAACAACGAACTCTCACATGAAGATGATGGTGCTCAAGAACAGCAACAACAAGAACAACGAACTCTCACATGAAGATGATGGTGTTCAAGAACAATAAAACCAATAACAACAACAACTTCCACATTACCTAGAACACAGTCATTCACTGGCTGGCTGGCTGACTGACTGATTGATAAGAAGAGCAAAGACACGACCACGACGACGACGACAACAACAACAACAACATTAAAGCAGTTGATGTTACTGAAGATTACGATGGTGGGCCGCCGGCACCATCCGTTGCCGAGCCATCAACGCAAAGCCCACTACTGACTGACTGACTGACACAAACCAACCAGCCACCCATCAATCCATGCATCCATCCACCCACCCACACGATCCAGGATGACGACGACGACGACTTCGGGATAACCGTGAGCAACATCCATCCGCTGCCTGGATTCCTTTTCCTCTTGTTTTTCGTTCTCCTCCTCCTCCTCCTCCGCCTCGACCACTGCCACCGCTGGCGCCGCCTCGTCCTTTCGAATGCCTCCCCGCTACCGCCGCTGCTGCGGTTGCCGGCTCCTGCCAATTCGCCCATGCATCCATTCAAGCACCTCTTTCTTTCCCTCTCTTCCTCCCTCGCTCGCTCGCTTCCTCCCTCTCACTCGCTCGATCAATATCTCGATCTCTCTCTCTCCCTGTGTGTGTACCTCTTTCTCAACTTACTGCCGCCTACTCTTCCCGTCTCCCCCCGCCTACCCTGCTGCGCTACACTACAGATTGTGTACATACCTACACCTACCTTCTATCCTTGTTATTAAGCTCCTTGTCCAGCAGCCAGCGGTAGACGACGACGACGGAGCAAACCCTACAACAAACAACGCTAAACATAGATAGACAACGGTGACGGCACGGCATAAACACAAGAGAGGGAACAGATACATACAGTTCATCAAGTCCCTAGCGCTAGTAATTCTGTTTTTTTTCTCTTTTTTTCATGAGTGAAAATGACAAAGCATCATCATTGGTATCAACTGCTGTTGTTGTTGCTGCTGCTGCTGCTTTTTTTTTTCTAATACCCACTAAAAACCTCTCACCTAAATGGCCTCCTATGCTACAACTACTATTACTGCTACTAATGCTACTGCTGCTGCTGCTGCTGCGGCAGTTGGAGGTGATTGATAGTCTATAGTTAAGATGTCGGGGATCTGCCGGTTACCCTGTCACCGACCGATATCTATAGATCCGCTGTGAGGGGGAGAATCTGGATGCTGTAGGTTTGTAACGTATCTCTGTTTCTGTCTCTTTCTTTTGTTGTCCCCCCCCCCCCCCCTCTCTCTCTCTCTCTATCTCTCTGCTGGTTGATATCTAATGATGAAGTTTATAATAACGATGGTGGTGGTAGTGGTGTCTGTCTAGTTCGTTTTATCTTTGCTTTCTCTGTTTTTTTTTATTATTTCATTTTAGTGGAGACCAGAGTGGTGTAGCTATGATGATCAAGGCTAGATGTTAATGCAGAAGTTCTCCACTTCTTCCTTCCAATCCAACGCATCTCTCGTCGCGTAGACACACAGACATCCGTGTCTTAAGTTTGAATACTTCTTTATTATATCCACAGATACGGCTGCTACACGTATCGTTTAACTGTCTAAGGTCTAAGGTGGAAGAATCGAGCAGAGCTCCCTAATAGCGGCGTAACCTGTCTGGTGAATTTATCGAAACTAATGGAAAAAACACCTCTCCCCTCTCCTCCTCTGCGGCGCTGAGTTGCTGTCGTTTTGGTTGTGATGACAATGGTTGACAACACTTAGTGGTGGTACCCTTGATTGATGATACCGAATTCTGAACACATTGAGACCTTGTTGAAGTTAGTCGAATAACTTGATGCGTGTTCTCAGTACTCGGGCTCTTAATACTTAATACTACAGTCCAGTCGTCATTCATTATGCAGCGACCACTTTTGCTAAACCTGTCGCAACCATCATAGTTAACACAACTCAGCTAGCTTGTATCACGATTTGATTTCTAGTTTAGTATGACAAATGTCCAAAAGGTTTTTTGCCGCCATAAATGAGCGTTTGCGGCGGCGGCGGTGGCGACGGCGACGGGAATCGTCGTCCGTCACGGCCGTAAATTCCAACGCCGCACCTAACAAGTGAAGTCATCGTCCTGAATTTGTGTCGTCCTAGCATCGTTCATGGAAGGGCGTGACAGCCAGAACGACATGCTGCAGGTCATGCTGTCACGCACGATCATCACATGTACCTGCTTAGCAGGACCAGCACTTACTACCACTACCGCGGCGGCAGCAGCAGCAGCAATGATGATGATGATGCATGTAAGCAGTCCGCCTGACAGGTAAACAGACCAGCTAGGTGAGCTGGCGGGCGAATTCAAATGCGAATCTGCCTGCAGTCGTCGTTATGCAATTTGTCATCAGTCCACCATGCTGTCTCACATCCTCTTCATTATAATGTTCTTCTTCGTCTTTTTCTTCTTTTGCGTTTTTGACACTCTCTATATTTGCTTTCTGCCTTTCTCTCTCTAGTATATACATGCTCATTATGCTCTCATTCTAGTGCCCCACTCTTTCGGGCGCCATATCGATGTGATCGTGTGACGAAGCTATCCACAATAACAGAACAACCACCTACTGCTATAACGTTGTTTCAGGACGGCGCCAGTAAGATGACACGACAGCCGGCGGAATAGACATTGACACCCCATCATAAACAACCCCACTTTAGGCTGCTCAGCCACATGCTAACGACATCAAGGCACGTTCACTACTGCCGACCTGTCGCGGACTACAGCCACAACATTGACGTCATCATCAACAATAACGAAATAGGCCCGCTCAGTCTCATGCTGCCTTCTACATCGATGCATCTTCGCCACCGCTTCTATATCGCGCTCTAACCACAACATCTGTGTCATCGTCATCATCAGGCCTCCACAGGCGCCCCACAGGGGTGATAAACAACAGGAAACAACCTGCACTACCATGATGCGTGCCCGAATCGACCAATCAGCAAAGAATACCGGTGGAACCGGTTCGTGGAGTCTCTAGAGTGAATAAATAGACTGAGAGAAGACTGGTCTAGTGCCAGTTTCTTTGCGATTGTGCTACGTGCAAGACGTAGTATCCCCGTGTTTGTATTGTTCGCTCTGCTGAAATCGTTATTGTAACTGTATCGTGATGGCCCGGTACACAGATGAAGAGAAAGTTGACATCTCTCACATTTATGTTGACGTGCGGTATAACGCATGCCAGGCGCGTAACGGCTATACCAGATGCGTTACCCAGATAGACACTTACCAAGTACTTCCACGTTTGCGAACATACATCGTCACGTACGTGAAACTGGATCGTACCATGGCCGTCACTACGACGCTGGTGGACCGCTGGAGGACAGCAAGAACACTAGCTATGGAAGAGCGCATCCTTCAGGCAGTAGCCGATCGTCCTTCAGCAAGCACGAGGGAAGTGGCTCAAAACGTTGGCGCGAGTCACAGTACCGTCCACAGGGTACTAAGAGCCGAACGACTACATCCGCTCCGACGGCAGCAAATCGGCAAGAAAAAGCTCCAGAGGCCGTGCCTAAGAGTAAAGTGCCCCTTAATCAACCACGGGACAAAGAGACCTCTAATTAGCAGAAGAGATAGACAACTGCACAAACGCCAAGGTCGTTTCTCCGCGAATATGTGGGCTGGCATGGTGAACAGCTACATCATAGGCGCACACATACTTCCTAACACGTTGAATGGAGAAGCATAATATACATTCTTGAGTGAAACATTACCAGAGCTGCTAGAAGGCGTTCCAGAAGGTATTCGCGAGAGGATGTGGTTCCAGCACGAGGGAGCGCCACCGCACTTCACCCCTGTCGTACGCGAGTACCTCAACGAGACCTTCGAGGATCGGTGGATTGGCCGGGGAGGGCCGATCGCTTGGCCACCGCGATCGCCTGATTTAACAAGTCTCGATTTTTTTCTTTGGGGCCACCTAAAGAATCTAGTCTACAAGACTCCCGTCGAATCATGTGAGGAGCTGGTCGCCAGGATAAACCTCGCTGCTGATGCCGTTCGAGCAACACCTGGCATATTTCAAAACGTCCAACGAAATCTCTGCAAGCGCTACCGAGTGTGTATAGTGGCTGACGGAAACACGTTTGAACAGTTACTGTAAGATAATACATTGTGGTGTGTTTTTTTCTAGAGCTATGACGAGTGGTTTACCTGTGCAGGTAATTTATGCATGTACCCAATCTCGACATATTCGCCGAAAAATCGTCATTACTCCGCAACCACAGCTCGCATTGACATAGATTTGGTACCAAAATGATCGTCAAATATGTGTTTACCTGGATGTGCTAGTTTTGAGCGCTGTGAGTGGTCGTACGCTAATGATTTTGAGGTATTTGGCGTGAAAGCTAATAAAGCAGACGATAACGCAAGTCTTGCACACCGGTAATAAAGCAGACGATAACGCAAGTCTTGCACACCGGTAATAAAGCAGAGCGTTTTCCACACCGACGAATACCAGGCAGGAAAATGTTTTCGAGACTTCATCGTTTGCTCTGCAAAACTGGATCATTTCAAGGCCGTCAATACGAAGCGGGACGACCGCGGACAGTGAGAAGCCCAAATACGGAGGAACACATTGTTGAGCAAGTAATCGCGCGTCCTTCTGCAAGCATTAAGCAGGTGGCTAGAAGTGTCGGTGTAAGTCGTGCCACTGTTCACACGGTGCTAAATGAATCAGGGCTACATCCATACCGGTTGCAGCGAGTTCAAGCCTTGTGGGATTCTGATTACCAGCCACGCGAAATTCGTACCAAAATTGCTCAATTGCGACCAAAAACAGCATCGCATGAACATTGCTAATGAGATGTTGGACTCTGTCCGCGACGACCCAAATTTGCTCCAGAGGGTCATAACTGGTGACGAATCGTGGGTTTATGGTTATGACGTGGAAACCAAAGCTCAATCATCTCAATGGAAGCTGCCGCACGAACCAAGACCGAAAAAAGCGCGCCAAGTTCGGTCGAATGTGAAAGTTTTGCTGACAGTTTTCTTCGATTGCAGGGGCGTGGTGCATCATGAGTTCTTGCCACAGGGTAGAACGGTCAATAAGGAATATTACCTGCAAGTTATGCGCAATTTGCGCGAAGCAATCCGCCAGAAACGCCCGGATTTGTGGAAGAACAAAAATTGGCTTTTGCACCACGATAACGCCCCTGCTCACACATCGTTGCTTGTGCGCGAGTTTTTGGCCAAAAACAACACACTAATGATGCCGCAGCCACCGTATTCCCCAGATCTGGCCCCCTGTGACTTTTTCTTGTTCCCTACTAAAGAGGCCCATGAAAGGACGACGTTACGCTACGCTTGACGAGATAAAGACGGCATCGAAGGAGGAGCTGAACAAGATAAAAAAAAATGGTTTTTTGAAGTGCTTCGAAGATTGGAAAAACCGTTGGCACAAGTGTATAATATCTCATGGGGATTACTTTGAAGGGGACAAAATAGATATTCATGAATAAATGAATAATTTTTGAAAAAACACAAAAGTCGCGATACGTTTTGAACACACTATGTATACACAATGTTTCGGGTCATTGCCTGCTTTGTGTGTAGCTGATGAATGGCGCTTTTAAGCCAAAAAACGGAAATGCCTTGGTGGTTTTGGTTATTTTTTTTTAATTTAACGTACTAGAACGTGTCGATCTGCCCTCATATATATAGTACTTAAAACACCGAGATTTATCTACATACGGTATTAGACGTACGGCTAGAGGAGCACCGAAAAAAAAGCCCGACGACGACAACAACAGCGACTAGTCGAATGGAACTGAAGAATTGAATTTAGGACTGTTGTGTAAGGCCAGTAATATATATATATATATATATATATATATATATATATATATATATATATATATATATATATATATATATATATAATTTAGGTTGAAGACGCCGCGTACAGTACCATTCGAGAGCTTTATCTCAGAATGGGAAAATAAAGTTGAACAAGTCCGACGAGAGGTTGGAGACCTGGATATTTTCAGTGCCTCTCACCTCTGGTCTGGTCTTGCATGTGACAATCGCCACGTCTATACCCGCTCTCAGGTGTTCTCAGGTGTGTACGAAGTTTCATGCGTCTGCCTGCCTGGCCCTTTGGGAAGAGATCACTGCACTGCCTCTCTTGAACAAAATGCCGCGAGCAGCTGACTGTATAATTCTCAAATCTGTATAATTGTCCATGTTATATACATACTCAATATGAGTGAAATAAATATGATGATATATATATATATATATATATATATATATACAGGGTGTGACAGGAAGGTTTTTAAAGCGATGGATATAATTGTAGAGCTCGTTAAAGCAAATATTTTTTCTAATAGAACATGGTTTCTAAGACGTCTTGTTTCGGAGTGAGAGTGAAATTACTACAATTTGTGACAATGGTGTTTTTGTCCGACATAGGAGCACAAAATGTGCTGTTGCGAGACAACCAGTCCTCCTAGACAGAAACTAAGCACACGTTCGTGTTCGTGATAAAATTCTGCTCCATCTGAAGAATATGCAAGGCCTGTCAGAAAACGCCCCATGGTCGCTTAGAAGAGAATTCGCCAAAAATGTAGTTTTTTATTAGCGTTCACGCCAAATACTTCAAAATCATAACCCTACAACCACTCACAGCGCTAAAAACGGATATACTCATGATGGGCAATTCAACGGCGATCATTTTGGTACCAAATATGTGTCAATGCTGTGGTTGCGGAGTAATTACGAGTTTTCGGAGGGCATGTCGACTTTGAGTGCATGTAAAATGACTGTGTGGCGACGTTCACTACCGCCGACGTGTCGCGCGACAGCCGCAGCGCGTCATTTTTCATGCACTTAATCTGGACATCCCGCCGAAAAATCGTAATTACTCCGCAATCACAGCTCGCATGTACATATGTTTGGTACCAAAATGATCGCCATGAATTGCGCATTGGCTGAATATGTCCGAGCGCTGTGAGTGGTTGTAGGGTTATGATTTTGAAGTATTTGGCGTGACCGCTAATAAAGAACTACATTTTTGGCGAATTCTCTTCTAAGCGACTATGGGGCGTTTTCTGACCGGCCTTGCATATTCTTCGGATGGAAGAGAATCGTTTTATCACAAACACGAACGAGTGCTTAGTTTCTGTCTAGGAGGACTGGTTGTCTCGCAACAGCACATTTTGTGCTCCTATGTCGGACAAAAACACCATTGTCACAAATTGTAGTAATTTCACTCTCACTCCGAAACAAGACGTCTTAGAGACCATGTTCTATTGGAAAAATATTTGCTTTAACGAGCTCTACAAATTTATGCATCGCTTTAAAAACCTTCCTGTCACACCCTGTATATATATACAGGTAGTTCAATAAGTTCTTAGAATGAAAACCAAGAATTTTCCAAATCATGTTTTTAAATTTATCTTATTCGATAGACTCCCCGAGATGCTCAATACACTTTTCCCACCAAGAGTTCAGAGCTTTTATACCTCTTAAGTAGAATTCCGCGTCTTTAGACTGAAAATAGGCATTGACAGCAGCCTTAACCTCTTCATTGCTGGAAAAACGCTTTCCACCGAGACTATTCTTCAAATGTCCGAAGAGGAAATAATCAGAGGGGGCCAGGTCTGGACAATAGGAAGGTTGTTCAATAAGTTCGAACCTCAGTTGGGCCAGTTTTGCCGATGCTTGCCGGGACTTGTGTGCAGGAGCATTGTCCTGGTGAAACAGGACAACCTTCTTCTGCAAAGCGGGCCGTTTCACGATGAGTTCTTGCTAAAGGCAGTCTAACAGTCTTGCCTAATATTCTCCTGTGATCGTTTTACCGCTCTCAAGGTAGTCGACCAGCATTATTCTACGTTGGTCTTAAAAAACTGTAGCCATCACCTTTCCGGTCAATGCCGTTGTCCGCACCCTCTTCGGAGGTCCTTCATCAGGTGCACACCATTGGCAAGATGCTTCTTGGGTCTCGGGAATGTAGTGATGGACCCAGCTTTCATCGACGGTCATGAATCTGCGCCAAAAATCCGACGGATTGTTCGACATCTTGGCCAAATTTCGCTGTGAAGCGAAAACAGGCGCGTTTTTTTGGCCTTGGTTGAGCAAATGCGGCAGCCATTTTTCTCTGAGCTCTTTCATCTTCAAGTTTTCGTGCAGGATGAAATGCACACTACCCAAACTGATCCCCAAGGCCTCCGCTATCTCCCTAATGTTCACTCGCTTATCTGCGGCAACGATTTTCCGCACCTTTTCCACGTTTTCCTAATCAGTTGCCGTTTTTGGGCGTTTTGAACGTAGTTCATCCCGGTGCTCCTGCGACCTCTTTTTAACTCATTAATCCAGTTGGAAACAGTGGCAAAACATGGCGCAGAGTCACCGTACACCTCGTCTAACTCAGTTTTCACTTGGGTCGCATTCCAACCTTTGAAATAAAATGCTTGATAACCACTCGAAACTCTTTTTCTCCATTTTTCAAAATCACGCCGATACGTTGCACGGGAAAAGCGATCAAACGAAATCGCAACGGCCAATCACCATAATATTTTGACTGCTGGCAGTCGAAAAGTTGCAGTTCCTAATAGCGGTTTCTAATCGAATTCTAAAAAGCTCATTCTACGAACTTATTGAACTACCTGTATATATATATATATATATCAGTTGGCGGTACGTGTATGGTTTGACGGCTTCGCGCGCTTTACGTGCGCGACTGTTTGTTGCAGACGACGCGGCTTGGACGATTCACTTCACCCACAGTGGCAGTGGCGAGACTCGCAAGTAAACCACGGATAAACACACGAATAAATAACAACTGTCAAACTGTGTGCAGAGTCCTCTCTCTCTCTCGCCTTCTTGTTCTATGTCTCGCCTTCCCACTTAGACTCTTTTTTCATAGACATTTACCCACAAAGAACAGGCTGATCGACGACAACAACAACAACAACAACAACAACAACAACAACAACAAGAAACAGAATACCCGAAGAAGAGAGACGACAGTTAGTAGCGCAGAGGACAACAACAACAACAAAAACATACTACAACAACAACAAGAAGCAACAACAACAAGAACAGCAATAACAACAACAACAAGCAAATTTTGTATTCGCGGCACAAGCAGGCAGAGGCCGCCGAAGGAAGAGACCGAACAGAGAGGAGAGTTGTACAACTAGTCCAACCCTATGTGTGTCTCTTGTTTTTTTTTTCCTGCAAGCCACACTCTACTTACCCAGAGCTAGAAAGAGCGCTGGTGTGTCCAGCTCGTCGACCAACAACGATGATGACAACATCGAACGAACATCTGTTGGCTGCGTGATCTCGGTGTGGTGAGTGGTGACGTTTCGTCGGCTTGAACTGACGAGTTCGTTCGTTGAGCAGTTAGTTAGTTCGGCGGGCAGCCGTGATTGGTGGTCTTGATTGATGAACGTACAGGTTGGTTGGTTGATTGGTCGTTGGTGATGGCGGCAGCGGCTTGTGATAGAGATCGCCAACGGTGGTAGCCAGCTGGTGCAGTAGCCGTGCGAACACAAGGCCGCACCGATCAGACCAGACCATGCGTCTTGTACAGATTCCGCACATTTAGAATCCACTATGCTATTATACTTCACGGCAGATCCATCCTCCATCATCATTAACCCACAACATCCCCACACCAGCATCATCATCATCAGTAGCCCCCCAACAGCCCCGGCATCATCATAATTAACCCACAACGGCCCCGGCATCATCATAATTAACCCACAACGGCCCCGTTATCATCATAATTAACCCACAACGGCCCCACGTTATCATCATCATCAATAACCCACAACGGCCCCATGTTATCATCATCATCATTAACCCACAACGACCCCACGTTATCATCAGCGCTGGTTGCGCGCCTATTGGTTGCTGCTTTGTTGTTGAGGTAGTTGTGGAGATCATCTAGTACCGAGTTGTCGCAGTTGTGAAAGTGGAGAAGGTGCGCGCGCGGTTTTGGCTGTACACCATGACTTACTACTACTCTACATAGCTATTATTATTATTATTATTAATGACGAGTTGTTGTTGATGTGCTTCTTACTATTATTATTACTATTTCAACTAGTAGTAATAGTAACTAACTAGTCACTGACTCACTCGGGACTTCTATTAGCAGGCCGCTCTGATTAGTGAGTGACGCTGGTGCTGCTGATTCGGTCTCCTGGGAATGAGGACAATGGCTATTGTGTTGGGTATTATTGTCTTGGTTGTATCAATCCGAACTTGGGGCCGTCTGAGCACAGCGGGTAGCCGTAATCGGCAAACACTTCCGTAGGCGTTGCTGTGACGCTCGTAGGCGTCATAGTAGCAGCAGTACTAATTAGTAATTGCCGTAGTCGTCCTATATATGTACTCAATATGAGTGAAATACATTTGATGATGATATAAAATATACATATATATATATATATATATATATGCAGTGCAAGATGATGACACTTCGGGAGGGAGGAAGCATTGTCCTTGTTGTTGTTGTTGATTTTAGCGGTCTACTCTGATTCGGTCTTTTGATGGTGAGAGTCTTCGTCATCACCATCATCGTCGTGATTATTGTTATGGCCTTGATTAAGTCATGACATAGGATCAGGGTGATCGCGTTGTTTATGGATCGTTCAAGTTGTGGTTCAAACGCTCGTTCAAGTTGTCACGATGTGATCTGGATTGACGTGGACAGTGGATGTGAGCCTATTTATCTATCTATCTACCTACCAATCTATCTAATCTGTCAACCTGTACTCTACCTAGCTTCAAGCATTCGAGCACTTGAAAGGTGAGGTGGGGAAATTCGTGTTGCACGGTTGCACTACGAAACTATGACAGTGAGCGTCTGTCTGACCGAGTGTATAAGTGGGTATATCGGCTTCAATGGTGGCAATCGAAATCAACGGTACGTCGTTAGAGCATGTAGCGCGTGAACGTCCATCTGGCAGAAGAAACTGTTGCACAAAAAACTGCATATAGAGACCAAACAAGATAATGAATCGTGTATGAGTTTAGCTGATTTTCAGTGTAGCTATACACGTATTTAGGCGGTCGAACGTGTGTGGAAATCATGTGGCGGCCGCCTTCGAATGCGTCCGATTCTGCGTGCTCGAACCTTGAGCGACGATCCAAGCTTTCGCCCTGTAGTTTGGTGTGTGCATGCCAGACATGCCCAAGACATCACATATGTTTCTACGGCCAAACGTCGTTCCAACGAACACACGAGTTCATGTCTATATATATATATATATATATATATATATATATATATATATATATATATATATATATATATATATATATCCACCACTAGGAACTTCAGTACTTTAACATGATTATACGCTGTGAGGTGTACAGATACAAGTAGGGCTGACCACGCGATAAGTAAATACCTAGTAGTATGTAGTAGAATATATGCATGATATCCTGCACCAAACGTGACCTAAGTACATAACATATATATATATATATATATATTCTATGCCTTAATGTGTATGAGATCTTTGGTATTTTGGGTGTCCAGCTGCATTTTGTTAGTACTTAGACGACGATTCTGTTGTACGGTGCTAGACTTCGTTTTTTAGCTTTTTGATATTTCCTAATTACTCAGTCACACCGAAATAAATCATCATACAATAATCGCCTTCGATCTCTACCAAAAACAATGTACTTGTACATGGAAAGAGGGAGAGAGGCTACTTCGTGTTCTGCCATGCACAATTGCGCTTTTGGGGTTGCTTGATCGTTGGTAATTGGAGTAGTATCACCCGTAGAAGTTCGTATTTTAATAGTGGTTTCAGTAATAGCAATCTTGTTTGTGATCTCATCTTTTTGTTCTGATGATGTTCACGACAGGTTTCGACAGAGCGATCGCGGTGATGTCGTCAAGCGGAGCGGTCGTTGCCGGCAAAGGGTGCTATCAGAGCGGCAATGGCGGCGGCGGCGCGTCTGAAATCAGCCCACCACTGACAAATGACCATAGCACCCAGAATCATCAGACGATGGCTCAGTCCGAACCTCAAGTCGGCCTAAGGGCTGATCCTCAGCCCGATGTTGTCGAAAGCGCCACTGTCGATGAGCTGAACGCTGAGATCGGCGGGGAACTAAAGCACATTTCACGCGCCAAACAGTACCACGAAAGCTTACAGGCCAAGAAAAAGAGCCTACAGCTTAAGGTAGAAACTAACGCAAGCAAGAAAAATCGCCATTTGGTAGAATAGACTCTAAGAAGTGGTAGGAAACGCCTTTATTGGGAGATAAAGTGGTGGTAATATATATATATATATATATATATACATGCTGATACCCAGAAAATTGTTTTTGGCTAATCCTATAGAAAAATTAAATTCTCATTGGCGCTGTAGCTGGATGAGTCACACGGGTCGCACGTCATTCCTTGAATGATGAATTGGTATTGTTTTTCCTATTAGTAATAATAATTATTATTCAATGGCACAACGGGCGGTTAGTGGACCGGATTGAAACACATAACGTGAATATGTATTTATCTATATACAAGTTAAAAGGTCTAATACATGTTTTATAACTGTTATTACCTAGTGGATATATTGTCGTTCTTTGAAATAACGTAAACGGCACTGAACGACATTGCATTTGGCTTGGACTAAGCATTGGTATCTTATGTTTCGTTTTGTAATTTCAAAGTAGCTAATGCTTTTTTGTGTGCTTTTGCTTCCTTCTCTACCACGTTGGTGTTGGTTATATTTGACTTGCACAGATGCAACAGACAAAGTCTAACGGCCAGGCAGATCCTGAAGAAGTGAAGGGTCTGCTGAACTTTGCCAGAGATTCCTTGTCCAAGATGGAGCTGCTTGAGGACGTGCATTGCAGAATCCTCAGCGACGTATCTTCGCACCTTGAAAGTGCTACACAGGTATATATATATATATATATATATATATATATATATATAAAGGTTGCTTTGAAAGTTTACGTACCACGAATATCACATGCGTGTAATTAAAATTTAGTCTGTCTTCATTATGTGGCTTTAAATAAATATGCGCACTGATTTAACATGCTTTATGATTTTATATGTAATCTTTGTGATACTGGCATGTAGGTGAAGAAAGAGTTCGATACCTCCCTGGCTGATATCCAGCGACTGCTTCGCCTCCGGCAGTACCTGCAATGGATTGCGAAAATCGAGGACATCAGGTGCCTTTTATTTGCTTATACCATATATGATTTGTTTTGTTTTGGGAAGGTGTGGAGTACTATTGCAACGAATTCAAACAGTAAGAGGGAAAGAGAAGCAGAGGGAGAACGCCATGTTCATACTTTACTTCATTTAAGGATAACTTCAATTGCAGCATATTGTTGCCGTTTTGATCCAAACGTCCATTTGGCCACGCCACTGTTTTCTTCTCTTATATATATATATATATATATATATAGATCTATATATATATATATATATATATAGAGAGAGAGAGATATATATATATATATATATATATATATAGATCTGATAAAAGGGGCACTGGCGTCTAGAATGAAAAGGAAGGCCCTGGTTCAACGATCGGTGTAGAGCAGCGGAAAAATGCCAACAGACGAACTAGGGAATACATGAAGATTTTTCCTGTATTAAGGCCGTTTGCAATAATGGTGAAGAAAAGGACACAAAGGGCATACAAGGAAGAGAAACAAAAATATTGGGAAAGCCAGGAGTGAGCGCTGTTGCAAGAGGCAGAGAAGCAACCGCACAAGTAGCTAAAACAGAAAAGAAAACGGCAGTGCCTAGTGGAGACTGGGCAACTGATTAAGCACTTTGCTAGTGTTCTGCAGGAAGCCAACACCACCCCAAAAGAAGTAACATTTTACAACGATCCTTGGGACGAAGAAACAGAATTTGCACGGGAATGAGTAATCCGACCCGTCACGATCGAAGACGTTGTCAGGGACAATTGAAAAGGCGTCTAGAGGCAAAGCGGCCGGGAACGATATAATAAGAACATTTAAAGCATACGCTGGCAGCTCGTACCATGCTGGAAAGCTTTATTTGACGAGTGCCTAACATCCGGGGAAATGCCTAAAGCGTGGAAGGAGGATACTCTAATTGTCATACCGAAAGGAAAAGGCATAGAAACAGAGCCGGAATCTTGGAGGGGCATAACACTTGAAGAGTGTAAAAAAATTATCGGGGATAATATCAGACAGACTAGAGCATTTCATCGAAACCAGAAACGCAACACCAGAAGAACAACATGGGTTCGGAGTCGACCCATACGGCCCTGCGCCAATTGCTGGCAGAAATTTGGGAAAGTATCAGAGCCGAGAAGACCTGTTATACGCAACATTTATAGATCTTAAAGCTGCCTTTGACCTAACTCCACGAAGTAGGATTATAGAAAAGTTAGCCTTGGAGCGAGTTCCGTATCGTTTACTAAAACTTTTAAGCACCATTCTTGGGGAGAGTACAGTATACATCAACAACTGTATTGGGATTGTTGGAAAAGTATCACAGACGACAGGCGTGGCCCAAAGTGCCGGACTTAGCCCATTGCTTTTTTCGGTACCTATTGGGAGGGCTACACAACCGGGTGAGGCTGCGGTGGACCCGAGAATGGGCAAGTACTTTAATGTATGCAGATGACATTGCGATCTATGGCAAGAGTCTATTTGATTATATGGACGAGATGGGACTTAGTAGCAAAACACAGTAGCAGTAAAGCATTTCGAAGAGGAGGTCGATTGGCGAAAGGCGACGTTATTCGAGCCAGGGGAAATGTAATAAATTTTGTAAGTAAATTTACCTATTTTTGGGTCACTCAAATGTCAAATGGTAGCAGTTTTCGAAAGTATTATGAAAGCAGATTAGGAAAAGCCATTCGAGCGGCAGCAGCAAATAAAAACCCGCAAATGTTGTTAATACATACCGCGTCCGCCCTTTTCAAGATTAAAGTAGAACCAATAGCAACATTTGGTATATCACTTATATGGGAGAAATTAGGAGAGGCAGATCTGCAGTTGCTAGATAGTTCGATTTTTCTTCGTGAAGTGGGTTTTGAGGGTTAGCTAATTCTTGTAGGAATAAAATAATTCATATTTTAGTAGGGGGGGCTCTAATGACACAGAAATTACAAGTACGCTGGGGTTTACCTAAGACGACGGCGTTCGTGGCCTACACTATGAAGTGGGGAGAAAAATTAAAGAACATAGACATAGGAATATACACGACGATCGCAATGAGAAGTACAACCTGGCGAGCAGCCGGATATAAAAGTAGGCATTTGCAGCCCACGGGTTCTATCACGTGTTATGCAGCGCACAAGAATTCCACAATCCTC
The DNA here is from genome assembly GCA_003439945.1 of Dermanyssus gallinae. Taxonomy (NCBI): domain Eukaryota; kingdom Metazoa; phylum Arthropoda; class Arachnida; order Mesostigmata; family Dermanyssidae; genus Dermanyssus; species Dermanyssus gallinae. The sequence continues at coordinate 686,357 of QVRM01003563.1, read as the reverse complement.
AGGAGTCTTGTAGGTGCGCGAGACGCTTAGGCCATTGCGACAGATACCACGCCGCAGCATGTCCAGCAGTGCAGTCAAAAGCTGAACTCGCAAGATGAGAGAAGACAATGAAGACGGTGATGTAGAAGAACCACTAATTGAGACTCATGTACTTGTTTATAATTTACCCAGCCTGGGTGCTAATAAACCATATTACTAATATGGTTTACTAATAATTTTTAATAATAATTATGGTAATTATTATTAATATATAAATTATTAATAATATTTATATTATAATATTAATAACCATATTAGTAATAATAATATATATATATATATATATATACACACTACAGCGGCCAGTTGTCAGCAGCATATGGCCTGCACAATCATCTAATTAATGAGTGACTAAGTGAAGAAGATCGTTCCGTTTTTGTTTTCTCAATTTTTAGCCAGTACATCGAGGAGGCGGTTGAGGGAGGCGACGACAGCACCGCAATAGCTCACCTTGCGCTACTTGTCGACGCTTGGCTGAAGTTGAAATCGTCCCAGTGTCAACGGCTAATGGCCTTCCTCAAACAGACCATTCTCTACTGGCACAACATACTTCGAGAGAAGTTTGAAAAGTTCGTATGCAACGTGAACATTATATATATATATATATATATATATATATACTGTTATCCCCAAGCATTGTGGGATGGTAAAAAATAAGTTGTACGTTTCTAATTAAACTATTCCTTACGTTTATGTTGTGGTGTTCGTCTTGTATGTTCTTGTTATGTGGTGGGTAATTTTGATGATTTAATCGATTCCGTACAGGGAATTTGATAAGGTTCTTTCATCGTTGGGTTGGCCGGTGATCAATTCGTCGGTTGCTGCGGCGCTCACGTGTTCGAGCGAGATGTTTGCCTGTTTCGAGGCGGCTTTCCTCAACCTGTACAAGATCCAGTTGCCGCACGAACTGCTTCTGCAGGAGAAGCTTGTCACATCGACGAACGGCGGCAGTATGCTCTTACCCATCGAACTGATGGTCAAGCCGCTCAAGAAACGCTTTTTGTTTCACTTTGTGAGCAAACGGCAGACAAATCGGGTTGACAAACCCGAGTGGTACCTGACTCAAACACTCACCTGGATTCAGGATCACGCCGTGTTAGTACCCGTTTTCTATTGAAATGACTTACAGAGATGCTTGACATTTCGTTTTTCAAGTAGATTCACAATGCTATCGTTGTTTCGGTAGGGAGGACAGAAGCTTTGCTTCGAAGAGTATTATGTTTTCCAATGAAATATCCACTCATATACGTTCTAATGGTTGTATACGATGTTTAGAACTTTAAAATCGACTTTATATAAATCCCTCGTGGGCGAAACCTTATTTAGTTACTATGTGCAGTATGCATCTTTGACGCACCTTGTTAACCCTGTTGCATAGTATGCAGCTGCGTAGTCAGAAGTGCATGTGTTCTTACGGACCCAGAAATCAAACCTTTGACTGTTCGATCTAGATATGCATGTACAATCTCTGTAAATAAAATTATATATATATATATATATATATATATATATATATATATATATATATATGTATGTGCTCTTTTTATCTTACAGGTTTTGCGAGAAATTTGTTCAACCAATACTAGTGAAACATAAAATTGAAGGTATACACGCCACGGTAAGTGAACTGTGCGGTTGGAATTAAGCTTTGCACAGTGGAGTCAAGTTTGTACTTATAGCGGATCCTATCCACAGTATTGTCAAACCTTTGGACTGATGAATTTTCTACGAGTGATCTCTCCTATACTCGATTTAACATAGAACACACTTCAGTACGGCATGATCCTTTGGGCGACTTAGCAATCTAATTTGTTATAACTTAAAAACGGTGTGTTTGATGTTATAACGTAATAGAATCACAGCGAACGTCACGCGCAGAGCCTAGGATGAATTTTGTAGAACAAGGATACTACAATTGGTCTACGAGGTATTACATGTTGCGAGGAGTTCGGGCATTACATGTTGCGATGACTTGTAGCTATTTTCTGTTTCCTCATGTTCTTGAATCTCACTACGATGTGACTTTTACTGTAGCTATTTTCTGTTTCCTCATGTTCTTGAATCTCACTACGATGTGACTTTTACTGTAGCCTTTTCTTACACACTTTTAGGTATTGGTCATAGTGGTACGATATTTTACAGGTGTCGATAAATGTTTGTATTTTCGACAGTTGGAATTGATGCGCAGTCTAGTAACGACGGCAATTGCCAAACTTGAGGTAGATCTGCCCCTGCTGCTGGCGGAGGACAGCGAGCTGCTTCTGACACACACCATCGAGGAGGCGCTGCTGTTCCACGCAGAGCTGCGTGCGTTGGGCTATCCCTCGCGTTTTCCATGCATTCTTAACGCGCTTACCGCTGACCGCTGCTTCATTCGCTGGATCGCCCTCGAGAAGAAGTGTACGTTCATGACTACTACGATTCTGTTTAATACACTGCACTAACATGCCATGACGTTTGCAGCCTCTTCAAAGTAACTATTGGTTTCAAATCGTTTACGACTGCGCTTGCTTGTACACTTCCTGTTTGGATTGTCAGTCAAGTGTCGGTATCTGGTGTCCATACCTCTCGTTTGAAATTGATCTAATGGCCTTACTATTTTGATGTGTTTCTATATGCGCGTATGCCTCAGTTTGGCTCTATTCCTCTAAAGGTGATATTGTTCAACCAAGTTTATGCAAGATGTGAAGCTTGCAGCTTGAACATTCGCGTCGCGATATATATATATATATATATATATATATAAACATTAAGATATAACGTTGACAAACGCGAACAGCGCATTAATTTTGGTTGTGATTCGGTGTTGAAGTATACCAGGCCCATTTTGGGTAATATGGATATCTGTTACATGTTATGTTTTATTATTATGCCTGGTTCAAGATTTTAAACAATTGACTTGCTGTGGTTGAATAATAGCGATAGTACTGTTTATGCTGGGTACCTAAATGTTTGTCTTTGTGTGAGGCTGGCTAATACTGGGTTTACTAACGGCGCTTGGATAATGACCGTTTCAGTTGCCGACGAGAAACGTGACAAGCTTCTCAGTTCGCCTTCGGCATGGACTTGCCCTTATCTGTCGGAGACGGACATTGAGGCTGATCTCGAGGATCCCCTCAAGGTTAGATCGTCCAGATTTCCAAAGATAATAGCAGGCATAATAAGCAGATAAAAATTCCAGAATTTTCTGTTGATACAAAAAGTTCGAAAATCTTTGCCTCTATAAAGGTAGATGTACCTCGAAGTTAGCAGGTGATAAAAACAAGCGCGAAGGTAACGAAGAGGTTCCAGGTTCGTGGCTTGAACGAACTTCCGATGAAGGTCCAAGAATTCTAAAGGCAACACGCTATAGTACTTTTCCAGATATGCTCTACGTCGCTCTTCTGTTCATTAGTTGAAAAATTAAATAATTTAATTCGGAGCCGTTGTACTTTGAGATGTACTGTATATAAGCTGTAGGGTTCAATGCATGCCCCGAGGATTTCCTTCTGTATTTCGGTAAAGGGTGGCGGTGTTCACTGCTATGCGTACTATCGATAAAGAGTATTCGTCTGAATGCATTAATACTATTGGCTGCAATGACCACGATATGTACCGGTAACCTCCGGCCGATAGATAGCCTTTAATAATGAAAAAAGTGTTCTCTATTTTTCTTAATTAACGTTCCACGGCATGCTTAAGTACGTTTGTGTAAGGTGTTATCGTATTTGCTTCTTCGGTAGGTGCCCGAGTGCGCAGATGGCTTCATGTTGCTGTTAGGCGCCATGACGGAGCGCTATCGGCAACTGGAGAACCCTGAACATGCGCTTAAGTTTTTGTCGCTACAACAAATTTTGCTCGAAGATTTCCGAGTATGTCTACTACAGGTGCTCAGTTCGCGTATGGAGGCCGGAAGTTTGTACGATGTCTGTCCAGTTCTTAATGCGGCGCACTATGTCGTTGTCGTGCTCAACGAGTGGAGCAACCAACCGGTAAACCTATATCGCTGCTTTGTTTTTGACTCTCTCCTCGATGGGTTCTTTCATTATTTTGCATAGAAATGTATTAGCATTTGAGAAAATACATTTCAAAGTTCCTCGAATGTGGTTGCTGAACCAGCTCAGGTGTTTTTGCCTAATTCCGTTTGTTAACTTTGTTTATCGTTATATAATATAACAAATAAACAAAAACATACTTATTTTGTTGTTAATGTCTTGTGTCCCAGTTTTTTGTCAACTTGTTGGAGGTCTGCAATAAGTTGGAGCGGCGTCGTGCATCGTCGACTGCTAAAGACGCTGCCGCTGCTGGAGGTGAAAGTGTATGCTCTAGCGACGCGACAGCTCCAACTTCACCGGACACTACGCCGGAATCCCCTTCAACAGTTGTGAACGCTCCCGGCCATCGGCCCTCCGAAGAAAGCGTTTTTGAACAGGTACAAACGTGTGGATAGCGGCCGCTTCGTTGTGGTGATTCACGTATGGCGGTTCATTTAAGTTACGATCTCCTCAAATTACATACTTTTACATTTCAAGTTTTATTGACTTGGGAACTTGTGATCAAAACAGCACGTGGGAACTTTGCAAGGAGCTCTATCAAGTATCATAAATCTCAACTGGAGACGTTTGTGCTTACAGAACTCTTCTATTTAAGTACGTCGACAGTATACATGTAGCCGCCAACGATATACTGACCAGCATGAAGTCATACATATCGAATGCTTATACTTTCGTGCAGACATCGCTGTCCCTGGACGTGCTCGTTATCAGTGCGCCCCACTTTAGCTTTAATCAAACCAATTCGATTGTGGCCACTTTCAAATTAAAAGTCCTTACCTTTTGAATGAGGCAAATTACTCACTTAAAAATAGATCAGTTGTAAAGTGTGTTGTTTCAGTCTTATTTTCAAACATGTAGTGGATCTCAGTGAATGATTCCCTGCTTTTTGTAATTTCAGGTGACTGTTCATCTGGAAAAGTTATACAAAGATGCTATTCTAACCATGGTTGACTGCCTTCTCTCTGACATCAAAGCCAAGTGCAGATCATATCATCGTGAAAAGTAAGTTATATATATATATAATAATCGTGCATGTATATTTCAAATTCGGCGCAAATTTATCAAATTTCTAAATTTAGCAACGGCACTACATTTCTTCTACAATGTATATTTTGCTTTAAATTGATGTCTATCTATAACGGGAAGCTACGTTATTTTTGTTGGACCATGTGTGATTTTTGCTTTTATGAACCAAGAATCGAAAAACCGGTGGATTAAAGAATATGAGTTCTCATCCAAACCCTCATGTGTCAAGCATGCCCGTTATGCTCGTTACTGGCCAGACCTTACCCCAGCCCATTATATTTTTTTCAAATTTATATTTTTTAGATGAAAAGCTACGAAAAGGTTCAACATCCAAAAGTACACAACAGCGAAACTCGTTTTATTGTCTTTTCCACTGAGCGATCTTATGACACATAATGCAATGCCCCTCTTATTAACAAAAACATTTAAATCTATATTTACGTACATACATATAGAGTGTTGAGCACAACTGAAGCTACATAAGCTCGTAGACGTAAGACCACAGTTTGTTTCTTAGGTGGTTAATTAGTGTGCTATGCTAATGCTCTCCAGATGGTTCCGCATGCCGACGGCGACCGCCGATGAGCCGCTTGCGCTCACACCAACAGCCTTTCCCATGCTGTCCCTGCTACAGTGCCTGCTGTCACGACTTCATGCTGCTTTGGCGGCACCGCTATTTGCAATGTTATGGCAGGGATTAGCACGCGGCTTATCACTCTACCTGTACGAAGAGGTTATCCTGGAGAACTATTTCTCTGAAGGCGGTGCTCAACAGCTTGCCTTCGACCTCGAAGGCAACCTTTTTCCACTCTTTAGTCCCTACGTAACAGGAGGTCAACCGGACAGCTTCTTCAGAGAGGTGCGTGGCGATAATTTCAGGTTGTCGCGATGGCAATAGCGAATTTGCTTCCTTTGCTGCACCTGAACACAATGGCCATAAACGTGGCCTAATACAGCAAGTAGGAATCATTTTTCAACGGGTTTCCTCTTATATTTTTTTTCTGGAAATTAACGACGTCTAAGATCTAACAAATTATCTTCTTTTTTTCTGTTTGTCATACGTGTGGCGTACTATAATTCTGTCATTATTACTTTCTCACTGTCATTATTATTTATGACAGCTTACACTTATATGGAAGGCGAATTTAGGTGAAGCGTAGCTGTCCACATTGAACAGCATCCCCAACAACGGCCAACGATGTATTCTAAAAGAGAAGTTTCCTTAATACAATAATATGAGTTTTAACTAAAGCAGGATACGATTGCTGTACCACACGATTATATTTGTTGAAGATGATATTTCGGCTGCGCACACATTTGAATCAATAACGTTGTTATGCGGTGTTTGTGACAAATGCAGGTTAAAGAGGCATGCGTGTTGCTGAATATGCCTCGTGCGGTTGCCTGGATACTTCAGGAGACACTTAAAGCGGCGCGATTGACCGATGTTGTCCAGGTATAGCGACAATGCAGTTCATTAGCTTTAATTCGTGTCTAATACATATCGAAAGGAAACGATAACATGCAGTAAAATAGTACGTTGCAATGTGGCGTGTTCAGCACGACCCACCAAGTGGGCTATTTTAATATTACGAGCACAGTTTCGAAAGCTTATTATTTAAGCATTTGTTTTTGAAAAAAAACGGCAGTCACATAGGTACTACAACAACCTTCCGTGACAATCAAAACCACTACCACCAGCATTAAGCACATTCTAACTGTTCAAGTCTCTGTTTTGTTGTCGTCGCCGATTGGAACATTGCAGGGGAGCGCTGCTTTGGAAGAGCAGGGTGTAACAAACCTGTCGCCGTCACAAGCGATGCACGTTCTCTCGAAGCGCAGCGATCTCTCCTCTGCTCAGTAGACCGCTACGACGATGAAGTCCGGTCAAACATCAGTCATTGTCTTCTGCTAAGAAAACAGAACCCACTTAGAAAGGACAATAATTCCTCTGGTAGACGGCACATGTTAGCCTAGTGAGCGGCCGCACTTGGCTTCTGACCTTGAGTGCTTTATCCTTCGCCCCCTCCACATCAGCAACATTGCCGTAGAACTCCAGAAATATTTTTTCGCTCACGAACATCGGTTGCCTCAGTTGTACAAAAAGCTATGGCCAAAACGACAAGTTCTACTGTCGCGTAAGCCTAATAATAGCTTTGGCTAGTTGCAGCTACTAGAAATACGAACGAATAATTTAGACTGGCGAAGGTGAGCCAGATAGCTAGCGTGGTGGTCATTTCGACGGTCGTGCCGTCGTTCGAAGTGAGAGGCGCAGTTCCGTCGAAAGTCGAAAGCAGCCTAAGAAGCTCGAAGCAACCAATGAAATTAGCGACGGGGTCGCTCGATGCTACTGCGGACACACCTGCTAAGCGCACACAGCAGTATCTTCTGTTCTAGCCGAGGTGAAGTGTCTTATTTGCGTGGTGTGGAATTACTTCACAAGTGCCACTCACACGGAACACATGGACGGGAGACGGAATGTAAAACAGAAATATATTACTGCTTTTATTATGTCCTAGTTCAAGAAAGTTCGGAGTGTGTGACGCACGACGCAATTAGGTGATCCAGTCCGGACTGCTGCAGGGGGTAGAATAGACTGGGAATCTGGGGAGAATCAAGGGGCTGGACACTGTCAGAGTATCTGCCGACCCAAGTTGCAGAGTGCCTGTGATGTCGGTTGCTTCTATCGCAAGCGCCGCTAGTTAAATGCAGCCATTTTCGCTGTGGCTCTCAGGTTTTTTTAGTGAAGCTCGTCGCTTAAACGATTATTTTATGATTAATTGACCATTAGCGCAGCGTCAGGCTGGTTTAAGCAACTCTTCATTTATTTTTTAAACGCTTAAAACGTTAGTGAGAGTAGACTAGAGCCACTCTTCCATTTATTTTTATTAGACGATATTCATTAGTACTGTATTTAGGTTCTTATCGTTTAAATTAATTAAAAACTCTAAAGTACGCAAATGACATTCCATATTCTGTCATTGGACGTTGTTGGAATGCACTATTTGAAAGGGGGTGAAAGCAGTTGAACAAATACTGACTGTGTTCGTTTAAGGAGACGAAATAGTCGAGTTCTCGTTTTAGCATGCCTGCAATATGATGAGAAATTCTCAAATGTATTTTCACATTGTTACCTTTTTTGGAAGTCACTGCCACGTGCAGACAAAATAAGGTTGCTAAGACTGCGATATTTGGGAGAGACGGATATTTTCTACTTCAATAGAGCAATTCTTCCCTGTTTGCCGTAAACATTTAGTCATCGAGATAACTTGAAGACGTATTTGATGCTTCCGCACCTTATCGTGGCTGGGAGAATGTGTTATTACTAGGCTTCATTTGAAATACTTTAAACAGTATTTAAAAGAAAAAAAAACTCTTGTTGTTAATAAAACTGCTGTGTTCTAACACACGGTATACGCTATCAATTGGCTGATTTTACCACATACCCGCCAATAATATAGTAACGATGAAAAAGTAATCATTGTTGTATCTCTGCCTATGCATATGATATATGAACAAGTCATTTAACAAGAACTGCATAAATATATATTTAGCATTCGCTTCGCTGACGGAGGAATGCATCATAACACGTGCAAACCAAGCCATTTTTAAGTTAAATGCAATTAACGGTGCGTAGCAAATGCACACACGCATTCGTATACGTATAAAGGCGAAGTTCAAAGTTGTTCCAAAGCTGTGAGCCAGGGAGTGTCCGGGTCTCCGCGAGTGACACCCAAAGGCGGGCAGGCGGGCGGATAGGCAGATGGTGGTCGCTGATTATCTAAGCAGTAAACTTTCAGTATTCAAAGTGTACGTCAAGCTGACGAGAAAAATGAAGACCGCCGTAGCACTCATGGGCCTCATAGTACGTCGGCAATGGCTGCGGTGTGTGCACTTGTCAATGTGGAGAGCGTTGTGCGGCAAGAAAAGAAGTGTCCTACACGAACGAGCGAGTCCTTTGACGACTGCCATTCGACGACCAACAAAATAATACACCGTGTAAATAAAATAAATTGAAAGTGCCGCGTCACTAATCAACCTGTACTTGTGTATTTCCTTAAATATTTACTTCCCCTTATTGCGCGCTTTCCTTTACGGCCAAAATGTTTGCTGTGGAAGGCCCATAGGACAAATTATTTTTCATTTCGATGCACAAATAAATATTACAGTAACATGTTTCTAATATAAAAGAAAAGCATCATTTTGTATATTTCATATTAATGGCATATACATAAACATTGTTGTTGGCTTACATCCATAAAGCAAATTTTATTTAATGTGTTTATATTTAATGTTAAACTGAACTACATTGAGTTACAGATATGACACAATTTGACCTAGTATTCAATAGATACAATTATCATGTAGGTAGCGAAAAATAAAACACGTTTTATTTGGCCAGTTACAACAGGAAATATGATTAATCCACAGTTTTACAGTAAACGACTTAGATATTATGATTAGCGGATTTCTATTTCTCCACGTGATCCAAGTGAGAGCAACTACAAATGGAATTCTAATACTTGATTTCTTTTATACATAAGTATAAAAAGATGACTCATTTACAAATTCACGTTACACGTTTCGCCTTAATATTATTAACATAGTTTCAACAAATATTTTGGAGCTCAGGAACATGTGTAACTACAATACCTTTTGAGAAAACTAAGGCATATATATATACCATGCCTTTTTAGCATACGAGTTTCTTGCAGACCGCGCTGCATGATTTATGTTGACCTCGGACCATCTCTAATAGCTAGTGCTGCACTACCGACTTGTCACGTATTATCAAGCACTTTTATGCGTTGGCGTTTATGGGCAGTCTACCTAGATGCGCAACTTATGTAAGATCTTCTCGATGTCGGTGCTGTTTTCACTGCTGCTGTTGCGCTATTCGTCAACATCGAGCCTTCGCTTTGACACCGTCGACAGATTATCATCGTTTTTCTCTACTTTGTAATAGTACTTTACCTCACCAACGTCTTCAAGATGTTTTGACAGAGCCAAAATAAACTGTTCGTCGTGAGTAATGACCACCTGAAAATATCAGCATGATAACTGTGAGATAAATATACTAGTATGCTTATACACTGCTTTTTGAACTCACGCCCAGTACTATATATATATATATATATATATATACATATATGTACGAGTATATATATATTGTACAGCTATAAAAATGTGTGTACGAATTTCATACTAAAACTAAATTTACGAAAAATTAAACACTGGGCGAGAATTTCAAGTTTACTCGTCATTAGTTAGCACAACCGAGCAAGATGGCTTAGTGGCAAAGCCTTTGCCTTGCATTCGGGAGGACTGGGTTCGACCCCCCCAGACCGGCCACTCTTAAATTGGTTTGCATAATTTCCAATTTAGACAAGGAAAATGCCGGACTGGATTAATTTAGCCATGACATGAAGAAAAAAACCGTACACGAGCAATATAGCCTTACGGAAAATCTAAAAAAAAACATGGATGCCGACCATCTGGAAGTTCTTCTCGCCCTTGCGTCGTCGGACGATCTCGGCGAGGATTTCCGCGAGACTCATCATATTCTCCTGGTCGAGATTGGTTGTCGGCTCGTCAAGCGCCAACATTGCGCAACCATCACAAAATGCCTCGGCCAAGGCCAGCCGCACGATAAGACATGCCAGCACCTAGCCCAAACGATTTCGCATATACACGCACATACGTCAGAGGAAGAACAGCACCGTTAGGGAAAACATCATCATGCGCATCAAACGCAGAGGCGAAAACCTATTGATCTGTTTACCTTCATTCTAGAGTCTAAACGTGCATTCAGCCACTGCAGGCATGTATTGATATCATAAGTTCGGATCAGCTATACACTCGTATATATTTCTACCAAACTATATGTATATATATATATATATATGGTATAAATATGCCGCATTTAATAATATTTAAAATGTACATCACATCCTAAATACTACACTTTGACTATTCAAATTGACTAGGCAAGGTAAGGCAAATGAAAGGTTATGACCCAATGTTGAGAGCCTAAGAAGGTACACGTTCGCTGTGACCACTACGGCTCCACCTTACGCATTCGAACTATCAAAATTTCACTAGAACAAATAATTTCACGCGCAGATACTTATATATTAACCCTCATAACCAATAATCGTAATAATAGCAAACCTTTCTAAAAAATCCGGATAATTGAAAATGAAGCCGTGAGAATATCTCTGAACTCTACGAACCCTTTGGCCGGCGGAGCATCTCGATCTCATGTCTTGTTCCACTCCTTGCCGAATCATCACGACCCTGTATTGGTAGTTGCGTTTGGTCGTCGCTTTTGAGCTACCACAATGTATCTTCATTGAACTTTACTTGGATGTTATCGATATCATTACCCTTGTACACGCGAATCCAGTAATCCTTAGAGTAGAAAATATGACATAACCAGTTACAAGCACAATATGTTAGTGATATTCAGTGAGTTGATACACAAAAAGTAGACACTCCTTATTTGCCCATTTGATGAGTTGCAGTTAAATCGGGTCATGAGGCTACCAAAGTAACAGACTTCACTCTTCCGTCCCATCGAGTTCGATATATATTACATTATATATGAATACAAATACGACGTTATGTATAACTGTTTAAGTTATTTCTTACAATTGCACTATCAAAGCCACACCTTATAAATACATTTACCCAGCGGGTCCGCACTGACTAGAGATAAACGTGCTAAATTGTAAGCATACGAAACCATAACAAAACACACTGTGATGGATAAGTTAGTTGATGCAGCGTGATGTGTACTCGCAATCATGCAAACATTCAAAGAACACCGTAACAACTAGCACGCAGTGTTTTCGTAACTTAGCATTCGTCGAAAAAATCTGTTGTACCTTGATGATTCTGTTAATCAAAGTCATCTTCTCCTGATGAAAGGCTAAGATGGCCTTGTTCAGAGCCGCGTAGCCAACGTCAAGGTCTCTCGCCAGATGTTTCTCAGTGAGGCTTTCGGCCAACCACTCTCTATACTGCTTCTCAGCAGAGCCCCCAGTGCGTTGTGCCCTCTCTTCCTCCTCAGCGAGAGCCTTTTCAAGGTTCCTTACATCGGACGCACAGGTTAGCTCTTCGGCCTTCAATTCTTCGTGCTGAGCCTTGATTCTTTCCATCTTCTCCAGTATTCCGTCTTCACTGTAATCAAGTTTCAGGCCATCATTATTTGCGTCTATAAGGATTTAGACCTCATTCTTGTCTGCGGCTATCTTAGGGACCATCTACCCACGACTCATAACATATTTAGTTAACAATGAATCTTTATGTAGGTCAGGCTATGTGCAGCTTACATAAGCTTGAAAGACTTAAAACTTTTTAAGGTCTGTTCCGTGTGCAACGGAAATGAATTATACCAAATGTTTTCATCACGAATTCGAATAGCAGAAGCAACAGATGTAAATTTAAATATATAGTTTTGCGATAACTGTGATGCAGTTCTTGACAAAAATAAGTGTGGCTGTTTTAGACTACCCGTTGTTCGCCCGACTTGGCGCCTGCAAATTACATTATGTTGCAAAGATCATAATCCACTCTGAAAGGCCGTGTTTGCGACTCTACTCCGGAGATTCAACAAGGCGTGACACGCTTGCTAAGACGATTCTAAAAGGATCTTTCACCAATTCATAATTCACAACCTATACGACCGTGCAAACAAGTGGTGAGCTTAGGAGAGAAGTATATTGGGCAATATACAGTAAAATAGTCAGTGATTCTCTATATGTATTATTTATCGTACATGCTCTAAAATGTCGAAACACTTTCTAGCTACATACAAAATTCCAACTTAGTGTCAAAAAGCTGTTGCCCTATTCTGTTAGCATTTGAACATGGCTTACCCAAGGTTGTGCTCGTCCATGAGCTTCTTATGCTCCTTGAGCGTCTTTTGAAGCTGCTGTAGTTCAACGGCCTTATCTATGATAGCGATATTGTCGCTAAGTTCGCGTCGCCTGCTCGCCTCGCCACCCAGCTCTATTTCTAATTGTTGAGTAGCCTCCTCTTTAGATTCACATTCTTCGCGTGCTTTCCGCACTGCCGACTTAAGACTCTCAACCTACAATAGCAATATACAGTGTTAGTCGTAATTATAGCCAAACAACCAACTGGTTCCAAAACCGCATGGTTTCGGGTATATGAAACGCAAGCCATGGTAGCACCACATACTATGCTAATTCCCTAGCACTATATGAGTCGACGGCATTTTGAGATAGACAAGGCATGCATATGTCTTGGCACAGGAAATCAACGTGTCGGCGGTAACATTCACTTGGCCCGGTACGAGTGTACGGGGTACGTGTTGTTGAATTAACGGAACTAATTCCAATCTTAGAGCCCCAGTTACCTCTTCCTTAGTAGCGTTCATTTTTGCCTTCTTGCCGCTCTGCTCGTACTCCTCAAGACTTCGGAGAGCCTTTCCGATCTCTTCTCGATCCTGTTTTACGCGAGCCATCTTAGAAGACATGTCGTCAGCCTGTCGCTCCTGCTGTCGCGAAAGCTTTGCACGTGATAACTCCAAATCTTCCAATGTGCTAGTTGCCTTGCGCACTAAAGGATACCGCAATATGCCCGAATTAGTTGCAAACCATATTTTTTTTATTGTTATTATTTTGAATACATATATCACATTGAAAACAATAAGAGTTACATGTCAGATAGCTTGGTGTTTGTACAACTATAGCCATACGATAAATGATCTTATTTCATAGCCGAACGGCTGCCTTAGCAATATACTCACGCTTTGCTTCAATATCAGGTAACTCCTTCTCGAGAGCAGAGACTTCCTGTTCAAGTTTCTGCAAGGCCTGTTTGATTTGCGTTTCCAGTCCGGCTTTATTAATCAACTGAAGTCGGGCGTTCTTCATCTCAGCCTAACTCCACCTGTGAGTCAATAATGGTAAACATAGCATAGCATGAACTAAGCGAGAATGAAGTAAATTCTTGTGGTAATTTACATAGGATTAAAGATTCAGCTTCGTTTTGTCTCTAATTAAGCTGCATGTCATTAACACTGATATATTATTCCATATATTGTACAATATATTCCACATATTAATATGTGGAATAACATGCAATTGTAAATGTGTATATAATTTATAAATAATTGTATTAAAAAAAATAGGATATGGTATTTGGTGTCTGCCGTGGGTATTAGATAGAATAGTGGTAGCCGTAATAATAGTAAAATATTCTCGTAACCGACCTGAAGATTATTCAGCTTCTGCATTTGATCCTGCAGCCGCTTCCTTTCTTCCTCCATCTTCTTTTTCTTTTCTTTCGCAACGTTAATATCACTCATCACATCGTCGACTTCACGGCACTCATCTAAGTTAACAAATAGGTGATCACATAACACGAGGAGAAACTGTTCAGCTTACTGCGTCTAAATCCTGTATAAATATATTTCTGAATTTATAAGATTTATAGAACAAATAACAATTATCCGCCCACCGTGTTCACCAACCTACACATGATATATATCTAGCAAACTTAGACAAGAATCTTATATTCCATCAAATCTACAGATTTATTATGTTAATTACCGTTATTGTTCCACGTAGGGTTTTGTTTCTAACCCACAAACTTACCCAAAAACTCTTGTACAGAATCCACCTCAAGCTAGCATTGCCAGTAAATAGCGATATTATTTAGCGATGCTGCAAAGAAATATCGCAAAATACAACAACGGCTTAATATTCGCCGTAGTAATACAACAACACAAGCCACTATCGTTGAACCCAACTGATCTCTGATAGTATGCTACCAACCTTCGAGATCCGCCTGCTCCTTTTTGAGATCAGTCCGTAGACTTTCGAGGTCGCGTACGCCGCTGTCGTACAAATCACAAGATCCAACATGCGCCATCAAAGCTGTTACGATTTCGCTTTTTGACTCGAGCTGCTTCTTTAAGGTATCCGTTTCCTCTTTCAGATCTCGCAATTTTTCTCGAAGATCCTTAACCCGTTTGTCAAGTTCAGGAATTTGAGTCTGTTCGATTTTCACGCGCTCCTGGTCATCCCTGCAAAATCGAATTTAAAACGCTTGTTTAATACACGCCTAATCATACTTTTCTGTTACAAAACTTAGCTCGGTGACCAACTGCAAACTGCAAGCGCAGTTTGCAGTTCTAGGCTTCACTCTATCAGACGCTCCTCACAAGGCTTGGAATAAATACATAAACAGGGGGTGATTATTTAGTTTTACTAGTGATACGAATGTAAATGCCAACCTTTTCAGAAGATTGAGTCTTCTCAACTTTTCGCTGACTTCCGTCACCTCCTTTTCGGAACCCTGCCGCAATTTTGGCAACTCGTTCATCATCTTCTCTAGCTTTTGCTCGAGATCGTCGACCTCAGCGTCTGCCATAGATCGCTCGCAAAGCGGACAACATTGTTGGCTGTGACTGCGACGTTGATCCGCCATTTTCTTCTTGTACCTAGAATATTTAAACACGTTGTCTATAATATCACTTCAACAAACTTCAAACCTGTAGTGCAGATTCTCAAACACGCTCCCTCTGGTCCTTACCTGTTGTAAACATGTTGAGTTCCGATAAAAATACTGTCCCTGTTACGCACTTCGTTCAGTCGTTCCTCCGTCTCGACATAGGACTCTTCGAGGGTACTTTCAATGCCAATTTCATCGTCAATCTTCTCCAACAGCTCCTTGAGTCGCCTTTGTAGCTTTGTAAGCTCTTTCTCGCCCATGTCCAGCTCGGTCTGGCACTGTATTCAATTAAGTGAATTCGTCATAATGTAAGTTACCCGAACATTTACACGCTATCAAATCGTCCCCGAATCATCAGGACAAACGCTTGAAATCATATGAGGAGAAGCTGCTTAAGTCTGACCGCCATAAACAGTAAATATAAGTTTATTAACTACAAACAGTCGCTTACGGCCACCAGTAGAGCCAAGAATTCACTAGTGCTGGGTAGTAATAAAATCTTTTTTATTATTCACCTTTGTCATTTCCCTCGTTTTGGTGTCTAGTGTCCGCCGTAACTGAAGGACATCTGTTTCGACCGTTGAGTGAGCTTCCTTAACGGTGCGGGCCCACTCGTTAGACGGCAGTTGTAACTCCAACGATGCAAACGGGTCTTTGAGTTCGCGGATAAGTCGTTGTTTGAGGTTGTTGACATTTTTCGCTTTCTTACCAATCTGCTCAAGCCACGTAAAAAAAGCACGGTCATCATGTTATTTCTTCAGGGAGCACAGCCGTGATCAGACTGCCTACAATTGTAGCTACTAGAAGTGACATCCTTTTTTATTACGTGTTTCAACTTTGAAGAAAAGTCCCTCGTTTCGTATACAATATTGAAGAAAAGTCCCTCTAATCTACCACGACGGTTCGGTTCAAGGCTCGAGCCCAGATCAGACACGCAAAACAAACTGGCTGGTTCTAGGGGCTCGTTTACTGTTTAGGTTTTCTGGAAAAAAAACAAATCATACTTGTAGTAGTACTTAGTAACCCTATAACAGCACTTCGTATGTCGAACAAGAAATAAGAACAAGCATAACAATGTACAGGTTGCCGTATGAATTTTCGACTATTCGTCTAAGATCACCTTCTTGGATATAGCCCAGATGAAACCACCTTCATCTGAAATTACTCTAAACCACTAAGTAAACAATTAGAGACAAACCTGATCTTCAAGCGTTTTGATCTTATTCTTTGTAACGCTACTCCGGGTCGCGGTGTTGAGCTCCTGATTCAGTTGGGACTCTGTACGAGAGATCTTCTCTATTTGGGATGCTAATTCCTGAAGGTCCGATTCACTCGTCTGCGTTCTCAATCTAGAATAGGTTCGTCGAGTACAGAGATCAAATTTTTATAAGTCATTAGAAAACTAACTTTTTGCTTACTTACGTAATGTACACATATGAGAACTTCTGCATGATTAACAGCAAAACCAGTGCACAGTAAACAATCCCCTGGCCCCTATCAAAATATAGATGGATTCGAGCCATAAAGATATAAGCTTAAGACACCTAAAATCATCTGCTGCTTTGATTAAATATATTTGCAGTTCGTGTAACGCGCACAAGTTTTAGCCTAAACGTGTGCCGTCTACAACAAGAGTTGATCGTCGAAGATCGATTAATAATGTTTTGCAAACTTTAAGAAAAACAACTCTGATCTCTATAATGCGTCCGCTTCCACAGACTAACTGTTATTAACAAGGCTGTAACTAAATCCCACGCCTAGTGTAAAAAACACACGTGCAAACGGTGCATCTATTCGAATGTGTATTTAAATAAACTTAAGAAACACATGAACGGATTATTGGCTTGACAATGGTCAGACGAACGCAAGCAGATCCAGACCGTGGTGTCGTATCGACCATTGAAGATGTTGTCCTTCCACGTTTACGTACGCTTACTTACACATAGATGACAAAACATTGTACGACACACCCATTTATGCGATAATGAAGGTACCTTTATCGCATGTTATGTTTTAGCCCCTAACACATTCCATCTCAAAATAAGTCTACGAGTTATAAGATTTTACAAAATATGTTGCCCCTAATTCCAAACCACGTTATATACGCCGCGGTGTAGTAATAATACAGTTAACAAATAGATCACAAAATGCACAAATGTTCGCCTGATGCTCACAAATGATATAACAGACATAGTGTTTATCCCCAACACAGACATAATGTTGATACCCAAACATTTATCTGCATATCTGGGCAAAAAGTGCCTGGAAACAAGCTAGTTAACACGAAATAAGGGTATCCATACGTTGCAATAGAAGCTTCAATCGTCTTAATGTTTGCGTCGAACTTGTCCATCTTGACACCGATCGAAGCAACTTCCTTTAATTCCTCTTGCTTCGAGGCTAGATCCATTACAAGATCGTCGTGCTTGCTGCGCAGCGAATCAAGTTGTGTCTGCCAAAAAGTACAAAGAAAAAAACAACATATCTTAAATGTTTGTTTGTTCAATTGGAAAGCGTATCCGAGACTACAATCGCCTATCTATTTAGCGTTGCCTACTAAAGTTATCACCGATATCACTGACTGCTGACGCTTCCTGTGAAAATAACTAGAGCGAAAGCTTTATTAGCCGCCGTTAAGGCACCAAAAACTATAACGGACCGTCCTAAAAGTTTAGATATTGATTCCCTGTTGTAAGTAAATGACGTTATACGCGCATTCATGCCACAGTCATTAGATACTACAGGTCATAAGGACACTAATCATTCAAAAGTAATCGGCGGTACAGGCACCGTTGTGCAAACCCCAAGAAGCACGAGGCAATATTAGCGACGCTTACTAAGAGTCAATCCGAAGCCGAGCAATTAAGTACGATATCTCTACTGACCCGATATAGCCGTCGGACAGACGTTCAAAGCGTTAATTTGCGGCAGAAGCTTTCAATGGCGTAGGGAAACCGGGAAATTTAATAGTAGTAGTAATGAGGCTGTTCCTCCTTCTGAAGACTGCTCGGCCATTACTTTTGGAAAGAAAAACGACATTCGAATCCACGTGACTCCGAATTGAATGTCCAGTCGGTCAGATTTCAAATGGTAGCACCACTCGTCGCTATCAGCACAGATGGCTTGACAGGCGTGCTGGGGCACCGAGACTCGATTATCATGCTATGGAGGCCATCCGTGGTAGTCAGCCCAATCCCTCGCGCCGAGTTAGGTTATATTGTATGAACCGTCATCAGGACAGTTAAACCCACATTACATCAGCCACTTGGGCGGCACTGAATGGCAGTTTTATTAGGAATACAGATAAGAACGAACTCAACCAATGCTCAAAATTACCAGCTGCTGGCACTTACCTAGCACGTTAGTAAGGACGAGCGTCCCAATTTCGGATGTATACACTGATGGCTCACCTCAAGAGGGTGTTCGACAAAAATCTCGGGAAATACCTCACGGAAATCTTATAAATAAATGTCGCCTGGTGAGCATGTCACTACGGGTTGTGCCCGAACAATTAAAAATCCTCTTATAAGCCTCGGGGAAGGCCCCTGGCATCAAGCACAACTATAAGAGTGTCTGACTTAACTGCCTACAGTGAACTCGAACCAAAATGTCAAAAATCCCATGGTCATAACAACAATTGCAGCGACTAAGGATTGAACGACAGCTCTCTTGAAGGGCCTGGTCTCTCTGAAGACTCATACTTAAGACAAAAGCCCGAGGAAATCCCACTACAAAGATTCTATATTGAGGCTACACAAGGAAATACGGGGTGTTGGTTTCCTTCTTCATAGGCGGTGATTTTTCAGTATTACCATAACATATACAATTATATATTGTATATTATATATAACCTATGCATGACAAGTTTTCAGATAAAATATATATACATGTAACCTTTTCTTACAGATAGTTTTTAGTTGTGAAATTGATGAGTTATGTATATATATATATATATATATATATATATATATATAAACATTATTATTATTTATTTATGTGTATCAAGGTATACATTTGTGATGTATATATATATATATATATATACATACAGATAGTTTTTGGTTGTGAAATTGATGAGTTATGTATATATATATATATATATATATAAGAATCTTCGTTCTGCTTAAGATCAATATATTTGTCTCCTAAGTAAATATATAACGATTCGTCAGACCTCTAACAACACATTTCGGGCTATACTGAAAGAAGAATCCGATTATATTAAAATAAATTGTAACCGCCAAAGGCCAAGCCAAATCACCTTAAGGGATGCCTTAAGTTCCGTTTGTTCTTGAATATGTGTCTGCAAGGATTCAAGTTCTTTGGAAAATTCCTTCTTTTTAGCCGACAACTCGCGCTCCATCTGAAAAGGTCGACAAAAATATAATTTAGTTTTTAGCCTAACATGTAATCAGTCATATCAACCACCAGAGTTAACGGTATATGACACCGAATGCAACTGCCACGTCTAATCACATAAACGAACTTGGCGTCTTCTTGGCATAGGGTTAAATGGGCGCACGCACCATCTGATAGCGCATAATATCTCCCCGAGGCCTCTCATAATTCTACGTACATTTGTATATAGCTAACGCTTATTTATATATGTATACAATGTGCCTATATGGAACAAATGTTGAATTACTTAGCATTGTGGTAGTATTACAGGGATATTAATTGCATTTAACTAAATGTGGGGTACCAGGTGATGCGTGCGCCGATTTAACCCTACGCCAAATAGACAGTCTGATTATAAGATTAGACGTGGCAATTTTATTCGGCGTCATGTACTCATAACAGAAGCGTGAAGGGTGGTGATCAGTCAGTTGTTGTATCGCGGTTCGATTTCGATGTTCAAAAATAAGTCTACACTAAGCCCAACCAAACGTGATATTGGCAAATGCTCAGTAGCAAGCTCTAGTACTTCATGTTTTACCTCCGACTACACTCTCATATATAAGACTAGTTGAAGAGACCAAGCCAAATAGGGGTAAGTATGCCTTTATATACTCTAGTATGCGGCTAACTATATGTGATCACATAAACATATATGATCACAAAAGCGCATACCCTTCGAAGGGCTTCATCGAACTTGCCAACGTGATCATCTATCCTTCGCTCAGCATAGTCGTCCGATTTGACGTCCACGTCGGCCTCGAGCGCTCGGTTGAGGCCCCGCAGACCGATCAGCAACTTCTGAATCGCCTGTTCATGTTGGAGGTGTTCGCTCTCCAGACGAACTGCGATTGCATACAATACAAATTATAGTCGGATTTAAAATACTAATTACATACGTGCACACAAAGGAAAAATCGATAGCAACATTAACCAGCAAGCAACCGTTCAGTAGCCCACACCCAACCATAGCCAGCAGTCCCTGTTGATGATAACGTCGATGATAACAACATAGTAGCTTAAGTGACAATCAAATTTAAAACATACTCGGTAATTGCAGAGCCAACAATATGTTTCTACTATTCTGAAGATGCACTCGGACTACGCCTCCCCTCCCATGCATGAAGACGTGGCAACAACGCTCCGCTAGCTAAGCGCGTCAAACATAGGCGTGATGATATCGATCGCTATGTGACGTACCCAAATTCGATTCATTCTCGCGAAGTTCACTGCGTTTCCTCTCGGTGGCATCCCTAAGTTTACGCACCTCCGCTTTGCTTAGTTCAACCTGTTTTCATACAGACCCACAAATAGAGATATCTGGTTAATGCACTTAATGCTTCTAAACCCTTGCACTTAATGCTTCTAAAACTCTTGGCATCACTGAAATAATTGCCCAATTTTAGCCAGATGGCTACGTTATTGCCCCATGACTGAAACATTGGGGATTTCATTATTGCATGCGCCTATATATAAGTATGCGCCTAAATTCGTTCTTAACTTTTATAACGAAATATACGAAAAAAGAGGGTGCTTTCAATTATTAAGAATATACTTTCTGAGCATAACTGATAGCTACTTCATGCGGTGGAGTAGATTACCTGTCGTTTACGATCGGCCATATGTTCATCAAAGTTGTTTAGTTCTTCTTCGAGCTCCTCCCGTGGTTTGCTTATGACCTCCGTGACGCCATTTCTCAGTTCCTCTAAGCGCTTCTTACAAGAATTATATTCCTCGGCGTGCCGCCGATACTCCTGCTCGATGCTCGCAAACTCATGGTACTGCAACAAAACATCAAAATTCAAAACTGGATGCTAACAATGCACTCTTGTTTCTTATCAAAGCCCGTTATGGCGTCAATCAGGCACTCACTTCATTCCCCAACTAATATAAGTGAAACATGTCACAATAATTAAACCAAAAACGTTTGTAGGTGACCAACCAATCTAGATAGAGCCGATGCTCAATGACAAACAAATAACTACATATATATATATATATATATATATATATATATATATACATACACACTTACACACTATATTCCAATGTCAAAAAATCATCTGGTTTGTCTATGTAACTACCGACACCGAATAGTATATATAGAGTACGATTTAAAAAGACTGGAAGAAATACCTTTTTTAACTGTAGTTTTTCTTTGTTATCATTAATTTTCACATAACAGCACACTCGTGGCCAGTGATATAAAATGTATGGTCAATATTCCTTCGACAAAAGAATAACACTCGAGACAAATTATGGGCGCTAGCTTTATCAAACTAACCTGGCGGTCGATCTTCACTCGTTCCTTGCTTATTTCCTCAACCTCCTGCCGAGTCGTCTGAAGCTCAGCCTTTTTTTTCACGAGCTTGGACTTTTTCGCAGCAATAGCCTGAAGGTCACTCCTATAGTTTGCTCTGCACCAAAAAAGTCGGCAATATATATTTATTCGTTTTGGTGAATGCGCGACATATGTACTATCCGCAAACTAAAAGCCTGTATAAAATGTAATTGTGTTTGTGGTACTTACAGCTTTTCACTGAACGGCTTCTTCAAGGCCTCTAAGGTGTTGATTTTTGCTTTGATTTCCTTTTTCTCTTTATTCAGTACTTCTAGAACTTCGACGTACTTCGTAGCAGAAAAGATAGCATCAAACCGCTCCTTGAGTGCTTTTCCTAAAAACGAAGTGATAAATGTGAGCTGATACACCCCATATACAATAATATGCTTGGCTTAGCTAATCTGTCGTGATTTGTGCAAGATAAATATAATGTATTATACAGAAAACAAATATATATATATATATATATATATATATATATATATATATATATATATATATACAGGGTCTCCTAGAATTCGTCTAACAAACTCTGAGGTCCTTTACAACTCAGAGAAAACATCATCACCAGTGGAACAAGGGGGCGGAAATGTCTTTTTTTTAAGTGAAAGCCAAATTAGCAAAAGTGCTTAGAGCAAGCTTTTTATTCTCACATACCTTCACTAAATCTGCGATTGCAAAAGCCCCTATCGACAAACCAATCATACCTGCGAGTTTGGAGGAAATTTTTGCATCTGTCGAATTTCATTCTACGTTAACTCAAAACAGAACAAATGCTGCATTAAAGATAATTCTTACGAAATAAATTATGATGAGCGAGAGTCTAACAAGTCTCGACATGCTAACTCCCTTACTATCGCTATTAAGAAAGCATTCAACCATTTAGATACAAACATTCTGGCACGGGCTTGTATGCGTTTTGCATCCTGAACTGAAAAATAATCAGCGTAAGCGGGGGTTGTATTGAAAAAAAATATTCGTCAGGGGTTCCCTGTCGATTTACAAAAAAAAAGTTGCATCTAAATAACTGTTTTCAGTTAGATTGCGAAGCGTGGCACAATTTATTGGGGGCAATTTTATATAGGATAAGCAAGCCCAGTTTGGCCAGACTTGAGGGGATTGTATAATTCCTTAAAATTTTCTAATGTTGGGCGGACATATCTTGTTTTCCAAGACATTTCCCCACCTATTCTATTAAAAGCGACTTATCTTAACGAGATCTACGACCCCCTCAAGTTTGACCAAACAAGGTGTGGACATTATATATACATATCGTTTGAGGATATATATATATATATATATATATATATATATTCAAACGAAGCATAATGAAGTAACAGTGCAGACCTTCTCCCAGAGGCCAGTCCGACTCCGCATGGTGGCAGAAGATGACGTTCTGAAGTATAGCCTTCGGCACTCCCAATGCCTGACTCATGAACGCGTTGACATCGACACACTTCGACCCCATACTCTGGTTGTTGTTCAAACTGCTGATTGTCGTGTCCGTCGTGCTAAACTTGAATGCTTTGTCCTTTCGCGTGAGGAGTGAAGATCTTCGACACATCAAATGTTCGGTCCTTAGCGTCGCTCAATCTAGATATTAGGATTTTACACGATACCGCATAATCACAAGGCACTGTATTGGTCGCGCCTCAGAAGTAATGATGGCATTGAATATATATATATATATATGTCCCATGCATACATATACATGTATATATATATATATATATTTTAGGTATCACTCTTTGTCATATGACACCAAAGTGACGTATCTAAAACAACGACACATGCACAAAGGCCAATGTCGATGTCAGCTGGTCACACATGAACGCAGGGAAACCCACCGTTACGAAATAATCTGTTGCGGAGCAATCTCGTTGCTTATTTTACATATCTGCCGATATTTGCCATTGAGTACAGAAGTCAATACTACATAGGACCCACTTGTTATGTCAATCATTACAATACTAATAATAAAAATAATAACAGACAAAGACGTATGCGGTGCACAGTTTTTTAAACAAATGCTGTTGTTGGGCATCTGTGGGCTGAAGTAGTGAACGAGGAACGTCTAGCAGGCGCGCTCGTATCTCACCACTGTTAACTAATTTAGAAAAAAACGAATAATACTCATAATACACATTGCCTTACCTGATTTCGACCTTGGCGTGTGTTGTCGCCTTGCTAGACAATAACGGGTCGTGTATGAAACACTGGCCCTTGGCCGGGAGGCATGTCATTTGTAGTCATCATGCGCAGACATTCGATGATTGTTGACTTTCCCGCGCCGTTATGGCCCAAAATCAACGTTAGCGGAGGCGTGAACGTTAACCGCTGCGGCAAGAAGACACCGTTGTAAAACAGTTAGAGTCGTGAAGTCAGTCATGTTGACAGGACACAAACTGCGACAAAGACGTGTGTACATCGAGCCAACTCGATCAAAATGTGCCACTCCGATGCAAAATAGATCTTTGTAGATGTAGCTAGCAACGTGATCAAGAAGACGCACTTGCTCTGCTCTTGTCTTGTCTGCTTGACTTCATCTATCACCCATGCTGCCCATTAGTTGTTACTTGTCACCGATGACAACAAAATAACCCCGAAATAAACAAGCGAGAAGAGAACATAAATAGATGGGAAAATAAATGAGAAAAAAAAAAACACGTATGGTTAGCGAAACATGTTGAAGCCAAAAAAGGCGTAAATGTCCTAGTTTTGTAAAATTCTACCTCGTTGCACCTATTGCATGCAAACATTTGACAACGATTAGCAGTTGTATGAACATGCCTTCTAAGGAAGGAGTACAAAGTGTACAAAGTTTCACGAGTGATCGGCGAGTTTTTGGACAAACATACGCTGGCTTTGGCGGGCAGTAAACGGAATGCTACCCTGATAAAAAGAACTGCGAAGCAAGCGTTCATAATAGGTAGAGAAACCCTTCTTGAAGTTTAACAATTGTTACAATAAAAATAACAACGATACTCACTGAGACGTATTTGGTCGGTTAACGAGTAAAAATATATATATATATATATATATATATATTCCTCACGTGCGCAATCAAGTATTTTTGTTATAAAAGCAAATTCAACAAAGGTATTAGGCGAACGTTACCAGGAACACACAGAACAAACGGATAGTATTCAAAATAAAACAAGGCTAGCTCAAATGTCAGAGCCACGCACCCATACATAAGCTGTACCGTGGAACGCAAAAATATTCTCACTAACTATATATGATCTTCAAGGCACAATGATAGTTCCTCAGAATATCATATGTTGGAACCTATAATGTTTCGTCGCTATTTAATTTTGCCGCGTCCTAAATTAGCAAATCATATTAGCAAAATCCGGAGTTACAAATTAGCTTTCGTTTTAAAAAAACGGGCATCAAATTTGGACAGAAAAATACTAAACATGCATTAATATTGCAGATTCTTTAAGTTGAGAAGTGTAAAACAAACTAAAGCGGATAAAACATTTGCAGCGTAAAAAAATCCACGTACATAATCCACGTTATAGAAAGTACGAAATGGAACTAGAGCTAAACGTGTGGAGCCGTAAACGACGTTTGCAACGTAAATTATCATGCTAAAAATAAAGTAGCCACAACCATTCTTTATACGTAATTAAAGTAACGTAGACGTATGATATGACTCTAACATGTTCAAATTTGTCCAGTTTAGTATGCAATCACAAATGTCGCATCGAATGTCATTAAATAAATGCCTTATAGCTCACATCGATATCTGTAATATCTGAGTAATTCCAAGTAAAAGTATGTGCATTTAAAAAACAAAAACACACTCAATAGGTCTGCCAAAAAAAGATATATATATTGCTTTATAATTTTTGTACTTAGTATATTTGTATATACTTTGTATACTTGAAATCTTAAGACAGTGGTTTTGCAATATATATATATATAATATATATATGTGTCAAAACTGCTGTCAACACTTGTAATTCACGCACCTGTGTATCGGATTCATCAGGTCCAAAGCCGCGGATACCGCGAATGCTTAGTTTCTCGATGCGCGCCATGACGCGGTCTCTCCGGCAGTTCTAGTTCGTTGCAAACCGTTTACGTTCCGACGGTCGATGACGTTCGCGGCGAGACAAAACGACCAATTCCACCAAAAACAACACAGAAGACAATGAATGATACAGCCAGTCCGCGCTCGCTGGCTGCGCCGGTATCCGGCTGACACGGCTGCCAAAAGTGTCTAGAGCCTCGGCCACCAGGCCACCACGATATATCGTCAACTGGTGGCGAAGGTGAGGAGAATTAGTGGAGACCGTTTTCCAGATGTCCAGTCAATCAGAGAGTCTCGAAAGTCGGCGCAAATCAGCTGCCTCTTGCGTGTGGGAGGCTTGCGTGTGCGCGCCAGTCCTCCAGCATAGATGAGTGTCGCGCGCCAAACTTCAAATCGGCTCCTTTTTACCACTTGTAGCTTGTCGGATGTGGAGGAGAGCAACATTAGCCATTTTGTTAGATGATGAACATTGGTAATTTATGGTGTTTTTTTTGGCGGATCGGGTTTCAGCGAAACTGCTATAGTGACTACATAATACACTTCGGGCTGAACCTCAGCCAAGATTTAACGTCCACGGGACTGCTTTGCTGCCGCAATGCTTCATAGACGGACCCCCATAAATACAAATGTGCAACGGTGGGGCTCGAACCATGTGTCTTCTCCGGTCGCGAGGCGCAGGCGGAATGCACCACGCCACCGGGCTTGACGCTATAGTGACTACAGTGCAATATGTAGTATTACTAATTAGTCCGTAGTTAAATAGTCGACGGGACGCAGTGGGGAGACGGCCGACGTTTAGTGACTGGTCAGACATTATTCAATGTTCTCGAAGGTCAGCGATCACACACGTGAATGATTCCCTAAAGTTGAACATTGCTCAATCGACTTTTTTTCTGCCAAGACCGTGTTATAACGATTTGTTTTGCTTTCATTTGGTTTGCTGACATAACAACCATAAATACACATGATATTAACAAGTGGAAACAACTGTAAGTTAGACAAGTACTATAACTATAATATGAATAAACAAGGAAAGTGAAAAAGCAGCAAATCGTTGTGCATCGTCACATTAATTAGTTGTTGTACCGTTTGCTCAAAATTAGTAGGGGTTATTACCGAACGTTTGACATTTTTAAGAACTAGTTGTATACATATCCACAGACACTTCTATTAGCTACTCTCTTTAAAATTACGGTGAACGTTTACCAATCTAATAAATTAATGAAAAAAAAAACGTCGATCGATTTAATAGCTTGCCAATTGCGGCTTTCTGTATGAAGGAGCAACATCAGCTACTTTCTGGGCTGACTGTCAGCCAAGATTTTACGTTTATGGGACTGCTTTTTTTTGCATTGCTTTATAGACGGGCGGCGCTCATAAATGCAAATGTGGGGCTCGAACCCCCGTGCACCTATCTAATATTTAGGTGATTTGGTTATTTTATATAAATAAATACGTTTTTTTTATTATTATAGTTATAAAATTGTATATAATTATATTATATACAATATAATAATTGTTTATATATATATATATATATATATATATATATATATATATATATATATATATATATATATATATTCATTGTTGATTTAATAATACAAGAAGTCTCCTCCGGTCGCGAGGCGCAGACGAATGCCACCACCGGGCTCGATAGCAACATCAGCTGGCTTATGGCAATTGAGTATTTGAAATTGGCGCGCGCGCGCGGGGCACGTTGTTGTTGTTGTTCTAGTCGTCATCGTCGTCGTTGTTGTTGTTGTTGTTTCTTTGTTGTCATTGTCGTCGTTGTCGTCGGCTTCGCCTGGCCCGCACGGCAGTAAACCAGATCGTCGGCGCCAAACACCGTATTCGTCAGGTGTTGTTGTTGCTGAGGTTCGTCGTGAGTGTTGGTGTTAAGGTGCTGTTGTTGTTGGTGTCAAGGTGCTGCTGCTGTTGCCGGAGTGAGTGCTAATGGATAAAGTCTGCTCCGTCTGCTCCCTGGAGCAGACGTCGTCGTCGTCGTCGTTGTCCGAAGGCGAGCAGAAGCGGCACCCACGGTCGACACGGTTGTTTGTAAACAGAGGAAAAGACGCCAAAAGCAACCGCAGCTTCTCCTCTTCCTCCGCCTGGCCGTTCGAATTCTGAGCGCAGTTGTGAACTACAACAACAACCAACGAAGGAACGAACGAACGAACGAGCCATCATAATTACACCACGACCAACCAACCACCATAGTGGCCTTTTGACGAGACGGGCTAGTTTACTTGTTCTTCGTCTTCGTCTGCCTGTTCGTTTTCGTCTTGTTCTCATTTTCTTCTTGTCTTCTTGAATCGCAGCAGTTTTGCAAGCTGCGAAACTTTACCAATAAGTACTCGTGCGTCTCGTACTTGTGGTTGCTGTTGTTGTTGTTGTTGTGGCCGTCGTCGTCGTAGTCGTTGTTGGTGATGTAAAGTCAAGTTTGTAGTAGCGTTCAAGTTCGAATTAGTGGTGTTGACTTGAAAGTTGTTGCTGTTCTGGCTTGTTGTTGTTCTGTTGTTGTTGTTGGTCGGGTTGGTGGTTCGGATGTGTCGGATACGTATTGCATAACCGACGTCGTTGACGGAACAAAGCAGATGTCACCGAATAATCGGATGGACAGCATTCATTAAATGATTATGTAGTTGCAAGGATGTGATTATGGTGATCCTGCTGCTGCTGCTGCTATGATGATACGATAATGGAACGGATATGATGCTGTTGTGCTGTGTTCTGCTGTCGTCACCATGTCGTTCAACATACAACACTAGCCAGCCTGTTCCGGATGGTTGCGTGATAGTGGTGCACTTCTGATCTGATATGTTCACAAGAGACTTGTATGTATACATGTAGACATATATGTGTCCGTATGCTGATAGAGCATCATGGTGATTCGCTAACGACACCAATTGTTGACTGACGCGGCGCGGCGCCAAAGTACCGACCTGATAATGTGTTGTTGTTGTTGCTGTTGTAGTTGTAGTTGTTACTGTGGCCGTCGTTGTTGTTGTTGCTGCTGCCAACCAACGGATGGAAACGAAAAGTAAACCACAGTTAGACTCATAATAACAACAACAACGACAACAACAACAACAAAAACTGCAACCACAACAACGACACAACAACAACAAGATTAAAAACAGCTGCAACAACACTGGTGGTTGCAAACAGATGACGAATTTATGAAAAAGAACGACGGCGGCAACAAGTACAGCTAGGAGAACAATACTTTAATTTTACATTAACACCGGTGACGATAAGAGAACCGGCAGCAACAACAACAAGAAGAACAACAACAACACCTGGACCAGCAACAAATTTGTGGATAATTTAACACTTCCTCTGTAAAGTCTTCACGCAACACTGAATCACAGGTATTGTGTTTGAAAGTCAGACGTACATCTGCATGCATACCTATTTTATGGTGTTTTGAAATTCGAATGATAATATATTACATAGAGGTATATATATATATATATATGCGCTTAGATTATTACGTTTACTTAAGTTTTTCTTTTTTAGTTCGTCTCTGTGTATTGCTTTTATGGTATGTATTTGCAGCGCACTAATTTGCGGCCTTGTCTATTTTCACTGAGATCACTGTTAACAGTGTACTTTCCTCCTCCAAATTTCCTCGAAAGCTTTGCATTCTTAACACTTATTATTGACGTTTACACGTAGGTGTCGTATGGGTCACTGCACACTATCACAGGGATTTGTTTTTATCAAAGCCCTGATTGAAATGCGACATTATCAAATAAAGTCGGAGAAGTTCCACAAAAAGGGCCAAAATGAGACAATTTGACACTGGAACAAGTAGCTTCAAAAGCCTTATATTCAGAAAAAAAATCTGAAAAAAAAGTGTTATGAAGCATTTGCTTAGAATCTAATGGGGGAGGTGGAAAGTATTTATGATTGTCATACTTTTGAATAATTTTCCTTTCTACCGAAGAAGAATATAGGCCAAAAATATAATGGCTTTGCTGCGCTTATGTACTTAGATGTGTCCGCTTGGGAGCATCTTATAGAACTAACCCCGAGCTGAAAACTGTCGGGTAGATCTGGTAGTCTCCTGGTGGGCCAAAACAGTACGGGGTTAGTTTTTCTTCAATGCTTACAACCAAGCCGAAGCAATTTTTTAATAACCGATAATGAATAAAGCTCTATTCATTATTAGATAACTCGACCCGAGTATTTAGTATTAGATAACTCGACCCGAGAGACCGAGTTACCTAATACTAGAGTTTTATTCATTGTTGATTTGATAGATATAATAGTTTCTCATACAGTTGCAATTTTGAGAGTAACTTTTTAAAATTATCGACGTTGCAACAATTTAGATTCGTGCATATGTAATGGTGATTGCCGAGAACTGATCCTTGTGACACCCCCATACACATATTATGCCAATCTGATTCGGCAGGGCCAACCCCGACTGATTTGGAACCCATTTACCTAAGTTAGGGGAGTTAGCATTTGAATTAAAAAAGCGTCTAAAATGTGGTTGTCAACGCGTAAAATAAATTTAAAGTGCCGCCACGTCTAGAAAGACGTCGAAGCAGGGTAAATTTTTTTCGGCAGTGTACACACCATGCTGCCACAGGTGTGTGAGAACTAAGCCCGTCGAGCGGCCTTGTCGAAAGCCGAACTGAGTGGAAGAGTAGATGTCAATGTCTTCTAAGTGCCGATTGAGACGCAGCAGCGCTATCTTTTCACTTTTTTTTCGAGACGCTATTGACCACAGAAGTTGGGCGATAGCTAGTCAAGAGAGATCTGTCACCTTTTTTCGCATATAACAGGATAAGATGAAGACGAAGACGTTTAAAATTCCTTGGAAAGGCAATTTATTCTTTCGTGACCATTACTAGTAGTGGTTTAAGGGGTCTGTATACAGGAGGTACATTAGCGCTTTTGGAAGTGTTTCCTGTGAACTTCTTCACGTAGATTTGATGTACCTCTGATAAGAACCCTTGACTTGGACGGGAAAGTTTTTTTATTATGAAAAACAATGCAATGCATTGCTGTGTTTGTCGCCCCATATATATATATATATATATATATGTGTCGACTCGCACCCTGACGTGTCTTATACTTTTGCCTGCGGACAATAGTGTGATTCGGTCAATCGTGAATTACATTCGCACTTTACTAACAGAGCAATCAAAGTTATGCACTCTACGCACGATGGGTGCACCCCCACAACGGGTGGGTGTGTCTCACGTAAATATGTGCACTAAAGTAAGCTGAAGAGTTCTTATGTGAGTAAAATTTCGGTTTTATTGTCGCTCGATTCCACACGACATGACACAGCGGATAGACAACTGCCTATGCCCGCAGATGTTGACAGAACAAATGCAAAGAGGACAACGTGCGTTGGCATGGCACAATGTTTGCGAGGACACTGCGCGTGGATATCTAGTCAGCAATAATGATAGCCGGCCTTCAGCTATCCTAACTAGAACCAGTTAGAATCGAGCTTTATTACTTTTCATAGGCGTAATATCGTGCTTTGCTGAATTTTTTGCGTTGCACCTCGATTGTCTTATAGGGTTCAAGTCTGAGCCGCCCGTTAAAAGCTCCTCGTACCTGACAACGGGCTGCCATCCGAATTTGAGTGGACATTATTGTTGTTGGCCCAATTCTTCTTCTTCTTCTGCTAGGGGTAGTGCTACACAGTTGAGCTGGGACGGTGCAACACTAAGTCTTAATATTCAACACGGTTTCTTAATTTAATGTATGATGCTTTATTTGAGGTCTACATTGTTATTTATTCTTAATTAATTAATCTGTATTTATTTAGTAACTTAACCTTATATATATATATATATATATATATATATATATATTTTATCTTAACTCAATACGCTATATTATATGAGCTATATTATATTAAGAACTGCATGTATTTTTATGCGTTAGGTAAGCCTCTTTAAAGAGAGGGAACCGGACTACACAATTGGGAGTATGACCAATCATAAGGTAAACTGTGACATATGGAAAGACCCGCTGTTTGGTCGTGGTGTGGTCAACATCTGACAAACAGAACATTTCATATCGTGTTTGCAGGAACGATGGGCACGATTGAGTACCTCGTTGAGAGTACCGCTTCGCAGGCGCTTCCTGAACGTATGCAGGAACTGTACGCGGCTGGCGAGCTCATGGACACAACCCTAGTTTGCAAGAACGGCTCGGTGCGCGCCCACAAGGTAACGAACTTGTCCCCAGTACCTAAATAACATTTGTCGTGAGAGGTTTGGCTTAAACAGGTCATTCCTGTTATTTTGCATACTGAAATGATTACTATAGTTCATCAACGAAGAGAAAGTATACCTGCGGCCAGAAAGGCAGACCGATTTATTTTATATCGATGAACTTCTAATGCGCAGTTGATAAGTATAGCCCTAACAGAGTTAAGGCATTTGCACCCTTGTGTCGCGAGGTGCCCCTTCTAAACCGAATTCCGTAGAAGCCGGCCCGTCCAATTCTAGGTCGAAAAGCGGCGAGCAAAGCATGTCAGCCTGGTCAAATAGCGCTTCTTCTGGATGAGGAAGAAGGAGACCCACATATAAAAAAGTTTATGACATATATACAACACACTTTGTGACTATTCCTTGCCACGACGAGGCGAGCCACCTCTAAACTTAAAAATAAAACTTATAGTGACTTTCCTCCAGCGCAACAATACTGTATGTGTGCAAGTTACATTTCCGTCCGTGGAGTCAATAAACATATTAAGGCTTTGTTTTAGCGAAAAACGCGTCGCTGCAAATACACAGGCTGCTTCAATGGCACTGTATGGATTCATATATGTAAAGAAAACTATATATATATATATTATATATATATTTATTTAAAATTATATCGATATTTTAAGTATAATTACGCACAACAAACGAGCTTATTTTAATTACTTTCTTTGTACATATGCTTGTGTTTCAACATAAATCAGGTGGTAATGGCCGCTCAGAGTAAATTTCTCGAAGACGTCCTGGTACAGCACCCGTGCAAGAGTCCCGTCATCGTCTTATTGGACCTCGAAATAGACACGTTACGATGTCTCGTTGACTATATGTATCACGGAAAGGTGAGTAGTTGGCTACAAATTTTCTTTTTATAGGCGTCTACGCTATATATCACTCCACTGAAGACAAAGCACCTTCTGCTTGATCTTCTCTCTTGTTTATTTTCTCCTATATATATATATATATATATATATATAGGGGAGATATAGAGATTAGAGAGAAAGCTATATGAATTGGGCACTGAGTAGGAAAATAGAAAAAAAGGCGTATGATACTGACATGATGATACGACTCGCATCGAGACAGGTGGCCATCAAGGCAGCGATACTGGAGGATTTCATCAAGGCGGCGAACGTGCTGCGGCTGATGAGCGTCATTCGAGGTCTCGACGACGAAACCTCGGACACTGGCGGAGGAGGTCAGGCCGGAATTGGAACGGCGCCATTGCTGGCGTGCGGTAAGACAGAGTCGTCGACGTTCGATGCCGCCGGTACTACCCACCAATGTCATGTCGCAGAAGTAAACAACTTCGCCGGCACAACGACGCACGAAGGGACCACCGTGGGAGCGACAGGTGCCGACACGGGGCAGGCCAACGCGCAGATGGAAGCAACCGGTAGGCAGTTAGGGGCCCAATAGCGGACCCGATCGTCCCGAGCCTTGAGGCCTCCTTCACTTGTTTAGGAATCCGTTTTCGTTCGGCTCTATCTGCCTCTGCGTCGTCGTACGTCATGTAGATGGGAAAACAATCCGTCCTCACTCATCAGATGAATTAAGATAGCTTCAAGACTTTTGTAGATGTAGTGTAACACAAACCATAACCTAATAGTGGTCAGTAGTGCGTAACTACTCGACACTTTTGTGGCTGATCTGTTGACAATGTTGTATCGGTTTGGATAACGGCGATGCTGCTGCTGCCGCTGTCGTTGTTGTTGTTGTCGTCGTCGTCATGCAGAAGTGATCTCGGACGGTCAGGAGTTGGTGCAGGTGCAGTCTCTAGAGGGCCATGTGCCTGAAGATTCATTTGTCACTGACGATCTCGGAGTGGCCATTAGCTCAGAATCAACAACACCGCTTTCATCAACCCACGTGACAAGCCAGCACCATCCTTCACCGTTGCGAACGATTGTCATCTCGTCGAGAGCCAATTTTGATCAACGTGCCGGCACTCAACGCCTATTTTCGCAACGACCCCTTGAAAGAACGTGAGTGCTACTAACACGGTGGTCTACAGCGCAAATAACAGCCGGTCTAGGTGCTATACGAGGATTATATGTATATATATATATATATATTATCCAACGCGGCGCTAGTAGTATCTAAGACATGGTCAGCCACTGGTTTCGATTCTAGCCTGTAATTCAGGGGATGTCTTACTAAATAAGAAAACCAAAGTCAGAAAATGATGGCTATGCTCGGACCGTCAATAGCAAGTTATATATTGTATGCCTTTTTCATAGTTTCTTAGAAGGATAGACTTTTGCATAAAAAGAGCATACTAAATGCACTTTTGAGTGACCTCATTTGCATATCAATGAATACCATAAAGAGGAACATCGTATTTTAACTAAAAAGAACGCGAAGCAAGCGAGGAGAGCCTTGTAAGCCTTGTTACTTGATCTCAAGAGATGTCTTTGGGTGTTTTAGTTTGTACAACAGACCAGGTGTGGATAGTAGTTTGCTCAGTATATTTTCGATACGTATATTCTAGGTTATCATGACGAGGGAGGCCATGGTAATTAAAGTCGTATAATTTAAGGCAGAATATTTACGATTGGACTGTGGTGTTTTTTCTGTTTGGAATTCTCGAGCGAAGTTGACGTTTACTACTTAATTACATCTGCTTTGCACAAAGCTGTTTCAGCTGGCGCGAACGTTCAGTCGTACGTAAACGTGATGCGTAGCGCCTTTACCATAGAGCGCGAGAGTCCGCTTTTTAGGTCAGAATTGATTGCAATATTATTCTGTTAATTGATTCATGCCACCTTGACGTAATGTGCGCATAACGCGTAATGATGGCGAACGTTATGACGACAGCATACCAACTTAACCATACAGAGTACATCGAATTGGTTGAGTAATCGATAACGTAGTGTAATGAACGTTTGTTGTTGTTGTGGCCGTTGTTGTGTTGTTGTCTTGCCGCCACTTTCAGCCTAACCCGAATCAACCAGTCGAAGCGACGTCGTTTCGACGTTGTAGCGCTTCGATCCCGACCGTCAACGGGCTCGGTCTGCTCAGCCCTAGTTCCAACGATGGCTGCGTCGCATGGCATTGCCGAGTTACCACCACCTTCAGCCGGAACCGGGAGCAGCGGCGGCGGCGGTGGTGGTGGTGGTGCGGGTGCGGGTCCTGGAGGAGGTAGTAATGGTAGTGGTGGGGGACTAGGAAGCAGTAGCAGCGGCATCGGCGGGGGTAGCGGCGGAACACTTGCTCTGTGCGCTCCGGGGAGTCAACCGACCGCCGGTGGAATCGGGGGTGGTGGTGGTGATGGAGGAACGGCCCTCGCCATTATGGGCGTTGGGCCGCCAAGCACGGCGCCGAGCAACGGCGCCCGCAAAGGGGAGGTGATGGCCCGCATCGAGTCTGGTCTGATCGGGGCCGAACAGCGCGACGGCGCCGAATCGCTCGACGAACTCGTCGGCGTTCACTACCAGATGATCGTCGACGGCAGCGGAGCCCGCATGCATCAGTGTTTGCTGTGTCCGCAGACGACCGCGTTCCCATCGAACATGAAGCGCCACATCATGGGCCACCTCGGCATCAAGCCGTACAAGTGTACGCACTGCGACTTCCAGTCGACGCTTCGCGGTGACCTGAACGTGCACATGCGCAAAAAGCATCCCGGCGAGGACGCCGACCAGAGCATCATCATCAGCATGAAGTGAACCTTGACCACTGGCGTCTAGTAGGTATACACATATTTGTGTGTATATATACATATATGCACCAGTGAGACCGGAATTGCTAAAGGCAATCGCAATTCCACTCATTATATGACGCGGTCGTTATAGTCGCGGCCTGATCATCATCCGAGCAATGTATATTAGCGCATAACGCATCACATTTTGAGAATAGCTGTTGTTTTTATTAGGTGTACAATTATTCATCGATTCATTTGTGACGATTCATGCATTGACCACTGTCACTCTGATTCATTAAGTCCGGCGCGCTGGCGGTCCGGAAATAAAACAATAAACGAAGAGGCGTGCTTGTACATGTTTGCTGTATAGACGGTTTCGTGACTTTCGACTTAACCTACGCGAGTCCTTACAGCTTTTACAAGTTGTCGTAACGTAACGGAATTGTGTCATCAGCACAGTAAATAGTTTAAGTTTACTATTCACTGAGATAATTCGTATTCATTAAAACAAGCAACCGATTTGAAAAATAACATGACTAAGGTTGTCGTAAACGGCCTCAGAGTAATGCGTAATTCGAAAACAAGCTCAACCTATTGTTGTGCTACTAACCTGTTGCACTTGGGCGAGAATGTATGCAGATATTCTAGTCCTTTTAAGTAAAAAGTTTATGCTATCATTATTTTTGGCCGCAATCGAGCATGCGGAAGTGCCCAACTTTTATTTTTCTCAACGCTTTTTGTGACAGTTGTATCCCCGAATCAAAAGTAATTATAATGAGCCAAACGCCCAAATTATGGCTTTTACTTTTCTTATGCTTTTACACTACCGGGTGAAGCTCGATGCACCATAGTAGTAAGTCCGTGTGCTTAGGCTAGAGGGGCCTAGAGACTCAGCGTAAGAGAGAAAAACCGATGGCGCATTCACTCAGCATGACAGTAAAATCCATAAAGGCAGAATTCACCCCGTATATTCATCAATGCCGTAGTTTTACCATGCATGATATATCAACGCATTGCATCGAGAGCTACATAAGTGAGAAAACGCGCCGATTTTCAAGTACGCCATCAGCTTAACAGGTAACGATGTAATAATAACATAGCAAACAAACAAACAAAATTAGCAGGGTGTGCTTAATTACACTGAAGGGATACCTTCCAATTCAGAAAAATGTATTGGACCGACGGGCGGTGTTCTTGCAACATTTCATATGTGCGACTTAAGTGAAGCTAAGTTTAGCGGATAAAAAATGAAGTTAAGCGTATTCTGGATCACCACGAACAGAAATGCTTGACTTCATTTTGATTTGCATATTTTCTTGTGTGGATAATTCTGCCGAAGTGCGCACAAAATGCACGTACTTGATGCAAACTTGATCGGAGCCATCCATTTGCATTAGGGATGTTAATACCATGCGTACACTTCTCCTTGCTGACCTTGTCGATTACGCCCGACAGGAGTACCAAAAAGCTGTGGTGGTGATGTATGCAGATGATATCGTGGTCGCTCATCGCGACCTAGGCGCCATCAAGCGCATTACCTTTATAATAAAGGCGTTCCTTGTCTCGAAGGGACTTGAGATAAACACCAGGAAGACCAAAGCCATGAAACTCAGGCGTGGAGGTCGATTGGCTGCCAGAGACTTTATATGTTGCTGCGGCCAACCATTGTAGTTTGTTAACTCTTTTCAGTATCTTGGCCTTCGGGTTCATTATACGGGAACGACGTTCACAGCGCATATAAACGAAACAGTTACGGAAAGCACTTGTCTCTCTTTACGGCGAATTTTAACCAGCTTGAGAGGTGTTTCTCATTATAAATGAAGCGAGTGCTTTGCTTGCCCATTCGAGCAAGGAGCTGCTTTGTGTATCTCAATTCAGGCTGTCTACCGGCTACTGAAACAATCCGACTAAGGCTAAAGATGCCGCGTACAGTACCAAACAAATGTTTTATTTCTGAATGGGAAGCTAAAGTCAAACAGACCAGACGGGAAGTCGGTGGTTTGGACGTTTTCAATGCCGTGGTGTAGTCCTGCATGACAGTCGCCACGTATACACCAGGTACTTAGTGCATGGTTATCACTACCTGGTATGTTCAAGCGCAGCCTTTCACGAGGAGTACGAGTTGTGCACCTGCCGGTTCTGCCTGCAAAGACGTGCCAAGTACCATGCAGTGGAATGCACAGGGCTGGACAAAAAATCGTTGCATTACTTCTCTCGCCGAAAGCTTGAAGAAGATAGTGTTATGAAGAAACATCTTGAACTGAATATTATACTCAATCTGAGTGAAATAAATATAATTGAAAATACCAGCGCTTATTTTGTTGAGCATATTATTTTTGTTTTATTTTACTCTTAATACCAATGCGTGTCTATGTTCATTACGAGAATACTTAGATGCATTTTGTGGGAACACGTGTGTCATTGCAGCCAATAAAAAATCTAGTTGAAAAAGTTAAACGTATTAGGAGTGCGTTGGGATTAAGCGACTAATATATGAACAGACACCTAACCAAATCAATCAAGATAATCAAAACTAGCGTAATGTGTGTTATTGATCGAACTAGCAGATCTCGGATTCAATACCCTCAACAGCCTAAACAAAAAAACTGATTCATTCTCATATATGCTACTACGTGAGGCAACTGAAAATAAGTTTGAGGCTTTCCCTACCGGATGGTTATATCGAGGCTGCGGAGACCTCCGCCTAGGTTTCCCCGGACGTGG
This sequence comes from Dermanyssus gallinae, assembly GCA_003439945.1. Lineage (NCBI taxonomy): Eukaryota > Metazoa > Arthropoda > Arachnida > Mesostigmata > Dermanyssidae > Dermanyssus > Dermanyssus gallinae. The sequence goes on along the minus strand of QVRM01003563.1, from coordinate 647,389 downwards.
TGCTGGAAATTGCTTTTCCGGTATGGCCGGGGAAGAGCAGGGAGGAGTTTGACGCACGACATCCCGGAGGTAACGCTAGGAGTTATTGAACTTGCCCGGGAATAGTTTGCTTCTGACAAGACTCCCGACCTAGGCGGTGTTCTCCCTAGGTAGAGAAAATGTTTGCCGAAGGTGGCTGAGGGTCTTCAGAGCTTTTGTGGCCACACTTCTGAGGGAGGGCAAAGATTCACAGACGTGCAAACGAGTCACCCTTGTGCTGGTTTCAAAGCCAGGAGAGAGCCTAGAAGAGGACGTTCCAGCCTATCAGCCTATTGGGCGCTTCGGGCAAGATGGTAGAAGAAGTCCTTTTCTACTGCCCAAACAAGGAGATTGGTAGCCAAGTTAGCGCAATCGGAGGCTCTGTACAGATTCTTAAAAAAACGATTCACGCCCGGAGCCCTAAAGTGGATATTGCAATGGGCAGGTGCGGAAACCACGAAGCCCTTCAAAACAAGGGGATTCGTGTTCCTTATCCTCTTGGCTGCCAAACAACACAATGCACTGAGAAATATTGCGATAAAGAGCAAGATAATTTCCGCCTACTTTCGACAGATGAGTTCATCCTACCTGCGTGACCGAGGTTTGGTAGCAGGGGTAGGAGGTTTGCACATTTGTATTTATGTGGTCCGTCTTACGAAGCGATGCAAAAGCAAATCCGTGGACTTAAATGTTGGCTGAAACTCAACCCAAAAGAATTTAACTTTAGGAGTACGAGGTTACTACTGGATGTCCACACGGCTTAATATTTGAGACCCGTACTTTGGGGCCTGGCTTACGATGAGGTGTTCGAGATTGATCGCCGACGCTCTCGTACGCATAGTGACGGCTAGGACCGAGAGAAGCCCAATGAGCCTTAACCTAGGTGAACAAGTGGATGGAAAACCTACCATCTTAACTTGCACGCTTAAAAAACACAGAGGCAATTTACCTTACATGCTGAAAGAGGACAATAGGTGTAAGTTCCAGTACAATACGATTCGTTATAACGGGCCACACGATAGAAATCAGAAACGAACCAAAGTACCCCAAGACGATCCTCGAATAAAGATTTACGGGATCGGCGCATATCTAGTATGTGACAAGTACAACAAGTCAAACGGGTCTCCCAAACCTAATGAGTATTCTGCCGAAAGCCGGTGAAGTGCCGGTAGTGAAGCGGAGGGATATAAATAATATATACACTAAAGTCAGCCTAACGGACGCTGGCGATTAGGGTAAGCCGCGCATACAGGGCGGTTTCGACCAAAGCCCTTTTGGCCCTAGCCAAGATGCTGCCATGGGACCTGCTCGCGGGGGAGAGAAGCAAAGGCTTCCTAGACGGAAATTTGGACCATAGTCAGGAGTACAAACTATTGCACCCTGGCAGGAGGTGGTAATCTTCGAGGGGACAGAAAGAAGCTGGACCAAGAGTCTATTAACAGACTTCGGGATGTGGTGCGATTACCAGCACGGCCCCCGTATGGGGTGGAGTCGTTGACGTATGCCGACGATCTTGCATTCATGGTCACAGCCAGGAGCGAGAGAGCCCTGGAGAGCGCTGTCAATGAGGCCCTGCCAACGGTGTTCGAGTGGATGGAATCCCATCAGTTGAAACTGGCACCTGACAAGACGGAGGCGATGTACCTAACATGCAGAAAGAAAACGACCGGCGTTAATCTCGTGATGGCGGGCTACCCGATAGAAATCAGAAGGAAGGTAAAGTACCTTGAAGTCATGCTAGACACGGAACTGACCGGATCGGCACACGTAAAAACGTGGCCGAAAGAGCCCAAAAGGTCTCTCTGAACCTGGCGCAGATCATGCCCTAGGGTCGGAGGGGTGACAGAGGAGAAAAAACGGCTCTTGGCCTCGGTGATCGAATCAATCGCGGCCCCAGTTTGGGCCGACATGGCACTGCGGTCGGCAAAAGACCTTAAGGTTGCACTAAGGTCGACCCAACGAACACTGGTAATCAGCGTAAGCCGGGCGTATCGGACGGTCTCGACTGAAGCTCTCCTGGTCCTAGCCAAGATGCTGTCACGGGACCTCATAGCGGCTGAAAGAAGTAAAATGTATCTAGATGAAGATCTGGATCTCACCAGGGCCAGGGGTGTCACATTATCAGGCCTGGCAAGAGGAATGGGCGCAGGTAAGACCCGGTGTGACTACAAGGAGAGGACTTCACGGTGTCGCCGACATCGGGGAACTTTCCTATTGGACGACTTAGGTACTGACCGGACACGGTCAATTCCAGAGTTACATGTCAAGGATTAAGAAGGTCATCAGCGATACTTGCGTACTGTGTGACTCTGGAGAGGCGGACACTGTGAAGCATACTGTTTTGCGGTGCGATGCACTCAGGGCAGCGCGGGAAGCAGGACCAACCGCTGTGAGAGGCCGGGAGGTGGTTGCCCACATGATGGCTTCGGCGGAAGGCATGGAGGAAAGCGACTTGTTCGACGCCGTTTTGAGACTCAAGACAGCCAAGGAAACGGTTAGGAGGGAAAGGCTTGAGCGGGTCTCTCGGGGAGGTGGTCGAGATGAGGAGCCCGAGGGAAAAGGGAGGATGGGGGAGCAGCCGGGCTCTCATGGTCTTGACGCACCATAACAAGGACGGTTTACAAAATGGCAGTATTCCCCTATCCAACCGCAGGTAGACATACGGGATGATAGAGAGGGATAGAGATGAGTAGAGGAGAACGGCACGGACGCCTCTCCCGCAGGCTTCGAAGTAATGCCAAAATAGTACCGAGCCTGGAGGGGGGGATCCGGGTTTAGTGGGTATGTGAGTCCCACACTAGTCATGTAGGCTGCTAGTGGCGCATGTGCATCAAGCACTCCCAAAACCTCCCAGATAAAAAATAAACGGCGAGCTATTCTTTTTTACGACGCATATGCTGATCGGACACGGTCAGTGTCAGAGCTACATGATTATGTTTTAAAAGGCTTACAGTGCCATATGTCAGAGCTGGAGAGGGGCTGTCAGAGCTGCACGGGATCCGGATCTACTGCCGTGAGGGGCCTCTACAACTAGGAAGGCCGTCGACTGCATGATGATGACGGCGGAAGCGTGAAAGAAGGTGACGTACTGCTTCTATGCCTTTTTGACATTCAAGGAGACTCTGTAAAATGCCAGGAGGAAAAGCTTCAAGCGATATAACGGCTCAACCCAGATACCTAGGGGGAAGGAGGATGAGGAATGAGAAGCTGGGCCTTAGGCCTTTTCTACGCACCCTTTCTAGCTGGTTAAATTTGGCATTGCTCTCGTCTTTTTTCGAAGTAGCGCCAAAGCAAACCAACCTGAGGGGTGGGGTGGCATACGGGCTTAGTGGGTTCGTGAGTCTCACATTAGTCACGCTAGTTATTCGTGACGTATTTACATAAAGCATTTACGAAAACTCCAAAAACAAAAAGTGCGCACCACAACTGGCACTGTTTTTGGCGTAGGCTAGCTGACGACACATGCAATTAACAAGAGAGGTAATTACGCACACTTCCCGAGTAGGACATTGGTTGTCGCTCTACTGTATTGTTAAATACTACTGCTTCTGGATTTGTGCATCTGAGTGACCGGAAGTACATACCAGTCTCTATTCTTGTTGATAATATTATCTTGCTAGAAGCGTTCGTTGCAAATCTGCAGCGCGACGAGCTCTAGGAATAAAACACGAAAGCTCTGACAAAAGCTTGCAATAAAGAATCAATATATATATATATATATATATATATAATATATGGCATAAGACCACTTAGGGCACCTGTTGCTTCTGTATACATTTATACTAAACACAGACTGCAACAAATGTTTGCCCTTGTTTTAACAGCTCGAGGTATCATTCCATGCGCTACTGCTGCAAGCAAGGTCGTTCAGTCAGTTTATGAATGTGGCTTTTATTGAAACATGTTATTACATCTTTTCTTGTATTCGAGTTGATGTTAGATCTATTTACTCGATGTGAAATAAATTAGCATAAGTATTGTACTCCTACCGCAGGTAAATCCTAAACTTTTTTAACCTCTCGCGAAGGTCGCTTCCATTGTGACTTAAGACATCTCTGTGGCCAAGAATCTTAGGTTTTTCGCTAACCTGCGTCCGCTTGGACTCATTCATACGTAATATTCGTTAAAAAAAATCGATAACATCAGTAATAATTGTTATGATCTTCATCATCATCATCATATTAAGAGCTACTGACGAGACTCACAAATGTGTGATAACTAAGAACTAGTAAACGCAATTCTTACAGTTGTTGTTGGTGCCGTTTTTGTTTCGGTTGATATTACTATTATCATCTTCATCATCATAATACTAGTCTGCACTAGATTCTCGACAGCCAGTCCACTGGAGTGTTGGCATAGGCTGCTTACCCCCCCCCCCCCCCTCCCCCGTCTCCCATCTCCTCTGCCCGGACGAACCGATGGATATACGTACATCTGGATACAAACACACACACGTCTGTGTACTTGTATCCGCTTTGTATCGGGCACTGATTCTTGGTCGAAAATGATTATTCGTAAACATTGTTTGTATTATGAATATTATTACAATAGTAAGCCAAGCACAAAACAACTCTACGATGACTCGACAGCGATGGATGAGGAATGATGCTTTTCTTCTTTGATATTGTTCTTCTTGCGGTGTGCCGGTGGTGGCCGAATCAACAGACTGCGGGTGGACCAAGTGGACTCGCCGGCAGGCATGCTTATTTCTTAGGTCGTTGCTTCATTCCGCTAGTGTTGATCCGTCCGGTCGGATCGCGTCGCAGTTGCTCGCGCCGAAGTCAACGATGCTCCGCATCACCACATGACTGCTATATATGATGTATTTATTTCTCTCTAGTGGTCTGGCGTTTGATAGACATCGCCCGATTATCGGTCACGCTACGGCTACTGCTTGGCTCCTCTCACTGTGCGCTGCTTGTTCATATTCGAAAGCATCAGTGAGATGTACGATGTCAACAGGTCGTCCATTTTGTATCCCTGAAAAACGACAGCAAATGACCAATGGTTAGCATAGCAACGTAAGCGATTCATGAACGACAAAATCAACGGAAATAAATAATACTACTGTTATGACTGACACCAGTGCTAGTAGTAGTAGTAGCTCCTTCGTGTTAGGAAGTCTACTGTTATTGGCGTCGATAGACGAAGCAAAAGTGCAAAACCAATGATCGCCCAGCATCGCACAGACAGGAGCGCCTATTGGTTTGGAAATAAGGCAGAGTTTGGCCTAGCGCAAACTGAACTAACCGGACACCTCAGTTAGCAGAACATTTTCCGTATAGAAGCAAATGTATAGTATTTCGTTTTTAGGGCAAGAAACCAAAAGCAAAAAGCAAAACGTCTCAACAGGGTAACAACGAATAGCTAATGGGTATGTCGAAGTCCGTCGAGAAACGTGATCTGGATGTGTGTCCCGAAGGCGATCCGGAAAGAGAGGAAAACAAAAAAGAGAAATCCACACGAACCAGAGGAGTCTCGCACAGCAGTTTGTTGCCTCGAACGAGGTTGCCGATCGTCATGTGGAAGTAGGTGTTGCCACTGCTCCAGTTCGAGATGCGCGTGAATGGGTGCGTGGCGAGAATCTCCTTCGACGACGGCTGAATCAGCGACACGCCGTTCCGATTGATAGGCCACGAGCAGCTGGTCGGGAAGCGACGTGTCGGTGTTCTGCTTCACCTCGAAGAAGGCCGACCCGAACGTCGGCCACTGGTAGATGTGCTGCAGGAACGCGACTTTGGCGTCCTCCGCCGTCATAGCGGCGGGCAGCCGCGCCAGCTGCGCCGAGATGGCGCGCTTCCAGTCCGACGCCGACTGACTCTTCAGCAGGTCGACGGGAAGCAGTTCGCGTAACAGTGAGGGAATCGCCTGTTGCTCGTTCTTTCCGTCTCCGAAACGAACTCGGAACACCTGGTGGAGCCGGAGAGAGAAGGGAGGCAGACAGGCAGGCAGACACACATCGTGAGACAGATCGAATCGTACGTGACACGCGTACATATGTGTGACTTAGTGGCAAAGCCTTTGCCTTGCATTCGGGAGGACTGGGTTCGAGAGCCAGACCGGCCACTCTTAAATTTGGTTGCATGGGTTCCAATTTAGACAAGGTAAATGCCGGAGCGGATTAAAAATTATCCATGACATAAAAAAAAACAAAAACTGTACACGGGCATTAGCCGTACGGAAAATCTTTCAGAAAAAAAGCTAACGTCACGTGCGATCCTATCGTAAATGGTAGTGCAGAGGAGGAGTTTTGGGCGAGTTATGTATGGGCCAATGTATGGGCGCATGGGCATTTACGCCTCACACTTCCCGGGTAGTGGTGATCGGTGGTTGAGAGTGCGTAAATCCAAGGTTGCGGGCGAAAGACATGCCTGAAGCTGCTGGCTTGCTTGGCTGAATAAACAGTAACACTGATCTGTGGTCACGCGCCCGCATACAACCTAGCAAGCCATGCTGTTTTTGTTCTTTTAAAAGGGGTCAGGAACAAAAATGTATAATGGTCTGGGTAATGTGAGACTCTCAAACCCACTAGAATCCTGGCCATCCCCTAAACTACATGACCGGGAGCAAGCCATGCTTGCAAAAGGATATCAAGGTAAGATTGGGCTAGACAATGACTCTTGATATTTCTCCGGAGAAGCATGGCGTAGCACCTACTAAATGCATATCATTATAGTGACGTTGTCTAAAACTTACAAGAGAAGCAAGGTAGGCAGCATCTTCTTTACTGCATTTATGATAACCGCGCAAAAGTTTAGGCAGTTCCTGGTGGTAGTGGAAGACGACGTCCGCATTTCGGTCTTTACCGGGCACCGTGTGTGTCCACAACTTCTTCATAAAGAACACCTGATAGGTGAACTGTGGAATCACATCTGCAAAAGGACAGAACACACAACATTATACGTAATGGCAGATTTTTTTAAACATAAACTAATAAGAATTGACACAAAGCCATCTCAAACATGTTTCTAGGAACTGGCCGTTGTTTATGTGCCTAGAAAATAACGCGTAATTGCTTCATTCAGATGGCAGGATCTAACCGTTTTTCGTAGGCCTGGCTTTTCGAATCCAGTCGGTGAGATGGCGGACGAAGTCGAAGAAAAAGTCATTCTCCGGAACGCTAATGACTTTGTCGGCGATTTTCACAAACAGTGAGAATCCTTCAGGTGAGCGAAGACTGAGCCGGTGCGCAATGTTCGAGCAGAAATCCTTGGCTCGAGTGCCCGAATCCACCTCAAACGCCTCGTCCGTGTCGTCTGGGAAGTAGACCTTATGGAAGATCTGCGTCGTCTTGTGCTGAATTGCCTCGACCTCAACAAGGTGGGGCGGATACTTCCGCTGACCGACTTTGAGCGTCTTCTGCAGCCTCTGCATCGAGTCAATGGAGATTGGGTGCGCCCGCGTACGCAGGAACGCTGTCAACTCCTGCAAGATAATTGAATATCCATTTTTGTCCCATAGACTTAGTCTTCATAGAAGTTATTTTTTTTTAATTTTGCATGTTTCCTTCCGGCTGTTCCAGACTGGGGGTTCAGTATTTTTTGTAGTTGATACCAGTAATCTCACGGCGCCCCCCATTGCGACTTAGTAATTCGGGGTTGATCTGCAGACCCTTCAGCAAACGTGATGTTTGCATAAGAAGGTAGATTGAATTTTTTTCATAGCATAACTTCCACAGGTATATCATCTCTTCTAGCGGCATGATAAGCACAAGCATTTAATCAAACTTGCTTTTGTCATCAACAAGTGATAACTACTTTCAGCTAGCACACAAAGTCAGCCAGCCGGCTTTGAGGACAAACACACTTAGTCTAATTCAGCGGCGCTCCTAATATGAGGATACACAGTAAAAGGCCTGCCTAACTTTACCCGATACAAAAAATACTTCTGTACGTCCACCTTATATGAATACGCTTGATTGAAAAAATGTCGTATTATCGTGCGGAAGCTATACTAATGGCTACACTGTAATAGCAACGACCGACAGCAAAAATAACAAAACAATGGTAAATCATGAAGAAAACAAAAAATAATACAAATTACAACAAAAGCAGCCACAAACCTTAAGGAGTATCTGGCTGGGAGCAAAAAGTCCACTGGCTAACCACATCAGTTCCCAACCGCGCTCCTCGCTTATCCGGTTCTTGTTGTCAGTTAGCTGCTTCATGATTTGACAGTAGATTTCATCTCGCAGAATCTCCTGAAGCAGTTGATGTAATGTTTATATATATATGGATCTAACTATATAATGGATGGCGATGATATGAAATGATAAATAAATATATATATATATATATATATATATATATATATATATATATAACTATATAATGGATGGCGATGATATGAAATGATAAATATAAATATACATATATATATATATATATATATATATATATATATATATATATATATAATTTAATCTCACCCTATTATTTGTGTGAGAATTCAAGCATTATATATTTAACAGAGAGAAAGAAAAATAATGTCTCACGTGTTTCAGCGGTGCCTCGAAGATCTGATCGGTGAGCTCGTTTCCGCTGCGGCTTCGCTTCGAGGGCAGGTCGCCCATGTACTTCATGAGAGCGTTGTATGCGAGACAGGCCTCCTGTGACAACTCCTCTTCCTTGTTTAAGAGTTTCTTCAGCAGAGGCTGCTTAAGAGGTTCCCTGTAGACAGAATAACCGCCATGTTAGCATCTCTGTGGCTGCAACCGCTGCAGCGGCTACGCTACGACAAGTTGTTCCTTTACCAATTTATTCTAGCTAGCCATATACAATACAGCCCTCCTCGTCAGCGACAAAGAACGCAAAGACAAGCGACCCACAGATGAGGTCCAAAATAAACAGTCTGTTGCTCGTTAGACTGCCAGTTGAGCTTAACGACGTTCTTATAGAGAGATAATAGATCGTACGGCAATCAACTATACACGCGTATAGCAAAACGCAATGTGGTCACCGTCTCCGCTTTCTTATGTTCTATTCTTAAATAGAGGTTTTTAGATCTGTGCACGTGCAAAGTGTCACGAATTTACAAAGTCATATTTAATTGCCATAATATAGCATGATTGATGGTCATTGAAGCATGCGAAGAATGTCAAGCCGGGCGCAGCGAGCTTGCCAATATTATTTGATTGGTTAGTACGAACAGCAGCAATCAAATCAAAAACCGACATCCAATTATCCGCCTCTCGCACTCCGTTATTTTAACCAAATCCAAGCTGATTTTATATCGTTATTATATATTTAATGAGCTCACACATAATCACGCACGACCATTTCCAAAAATGTTATACTTACCGAACGCTGTGATAAAAAAAAGGCTAAACGAGTGAGAACAGCGTATTGACACGCACACGAAGAGGATTAAATCGGACAATCGGTATTACATTTTCTCACAAAAACGTCGCCGCGTAGACCAAATGTCAAGTCGACCAATTATGTTCGTTGCATCGCACCGTGCAAATTGCGACAGCAAGGTCTTGTCCGGTTTTCACGTTTTTTTTTTTAACTTTCGCCAACAACCGAAACAGTAAAAATTGCAAAACAAGCAACACCCGCCATCCAGAACGAGTACGTACGCAAAAAAAACAATTAGCGAAATATCGCGAGCGTGCATTGGCAAGCATGGCACAAGCGCTGTCATCAACGGTTCCGACAGGAATCAGAATGAAAACTACGCACCTGGAGTGCCTCCACAGATGCTCGCCATCGCGTTTTCGAGCCGACGACAACGTCAGCGTGAGCGTCCGTTTTGGTGGCGGTCGAAAATGGTCCAGTGAGTACTCTTCGAGAGTGTGAGGTCGCTCGCCCTCGAGTGGCATCGCGGAGGTGCCGTTTAGAGACGCCTGGTAGCGTTTCAGCAGCTGACGGCGGCCCTCCTCGTCCGCGGCGAAGAACGCAAGGATCACTGATCGATCCAAATAAACAATCAGATATGTTAGCAAGCGAGCACGCACGCAGACAGTCATACTTATATTGTATTTTTTACACGTGTACAGAGCGAATTGTATATGTGTATAGAGCGACATAGACATAGGCGTCGGCAACTTGATCCGTTACAATTGTAGAAACTCATGTTCATAAACAATGTATGCGTTAGCTGCTGGACAGCAGGGTCAGCCCAGGGCTGGCCCCCTTCCGTCAACGGCCCATCCACCTGCGCCTGCGTTGCCTCGTTGGATCAAAGTTAAGATCCTCTGTCGGTGAAACTTGCCCAATATTCTACTTCCCGTCACTCAGTTTAGCGCAGGCACGATTAAGTGATGTTTTCGTCTAGGGGCCTTACAGCCCTGGCGTCTCAAAAGCGGTGAGAGGTTGTACGCTTGCCCAACAGTTGAGTGGTTACGATATTTTCTCTTCTCAGCCTCCTCTACTAAGTACGCCCCTTTTGAATGCGCCTACATCGGACCATACGTGAGGATGTGAGTGAGTCCGACACAGTTACGTCCCATACCAGAGGCTTCACTGATTCGAAGGGGATCAAAGAGGGTCATTGTCAAATCATCAGACCATTTACCGTATAACGCATTTATAGCTACTTGTCAAACCGGAGAGTTACCCACTCGTGCTGAAAGCGTGGTGCTCTACTTGTCGCGAATCAGAAATTCTTCCTTTCTTCTCGTGAGGTTGATTTTGAACTCTTCTAGACCGCCGACCGCTTTGCGACGCATGTTCGTATTATCGTAGTAAGCTAATATATATATATATATATATATATATATATATGAATATATTTATATATATGAAAATACATATATATATATATATATATATATATATATATATATGCATATATATATATATATATATGCATATATATATATATATATATATATATATTTATATATATGAAAATACATATTGTCTTATTCAGACAATGGTTATACCATTGTAGAGCAAGTAATCTCTCTGTGTGTATGTGCTCGCATATGTACAACGAACGACGTTCAGTTCGTGGCGTAGTTTGATTAACAAGCAACACAAATACCTAACTGCCTACCTCTCCAAAGTGCTAACATAGCGAAGTTATATAGATAACTAACTGCCCACCTTGGGGTGGCCTGCTCAGCGTGGGCAGGATGTAGACGAGTTCGGTGGGAAAGTCGCCGCGCTGTCCGGTTCGCTCGTTTCGTCCGCTGCCCCAGTTGCTTTCGAGTAGCTTCTCGCCGCAGAGCGCGTCGTCGAGACAAATCAGGTCGCCCTGCTCGAACGCCAGATAGCCGCCTCCGCCGCCCGAATCGCCACGACTGCTTGCGCTTCCGTTGCTGTTGCTGCTACTTGTGCCGCCGCCCCCGCCACTGTTGGACGCCACCACGCATTAATTTCATCGTCAAATATTATACACTACATATAATAAGTAAAAAAATACAATTTTGCCAACCTGGATAATAATAATAATAATAATAATAATAATAATAATAAATCTCGACATAATCATAATAATCATAATAATACGATCGACGCGAGGCCATGTTTTTGAGACGAATAATAATAATAATAATAATAATAATAAGAAATGATTCTACGATTACACGTCTTCTGTCTATTTTAGATCATGATGCTGCTCATGACTCATCATGCTCGCGAGCTACCTACCGAGCGAAATGATTTCACGATCAAATCAAATTGTCGTTTTAATTACTCGAACTGACTCGAAGCAGTGGCTCTTACTAGAAGGCATGCAGAGGTGCGCTAAAACAATAATCAGGCGTACGAAGTATTGATAGTAATGATAATGATAAGAATAATACACAACAACAAAACCAATATTAGCGTTTAACTTGCATGGAACGTAGTAACGTGATAGAAATTTTGGATAATTAAACATGATCAAAGGGAAGTTCAATGAGGCACCGGTCAGTTCTGTGCCAGCTGCTCCAGAAGCATGGCTGATTCGTTTGCAGAATCTAAAACACTTTTTCGGACTTGCTCTCAGCCAACATTTAACGACCACGGGACTGCTTTCGCATTGCTTTGTAATACGGACCCCATAAATGTGCAACGGTGGGGATCGAACCCGTGCACCTATGTATCTCCTCCGGTCGCGAGGCGCAGGCGAATGCACCACGCCACTAGGCTCAATCGTTTGCATGAATCTGAGCGTGATCAAAGTGAAACAACTGTTTGAAATATCTGTGGTTTATAAGAAGATTGCGTTCTTGTACAGAACGTTCAAGATGTAGGATGTCACACAGAGCTATCCAATTATGTTACTCCCCCTCCCTCCCGGCGGGACCGGCCGTATAGAGTATCAAAAAAAAACTGCCCCCGGTGCCTCAGGATTGTGTCAGTATATAGTCGAAACGTTGGTGTTGCAACATTGCGCATATTTTTGTAAATACGATTACTGGCCATCACGTAGGTTTAGTGTGAAAACTACCTCATTGAATATTCATGTGCGACTTGTTGGAAGTCATTGTTTACATTACCTCCACGCCCATTTCCTACTAAGATACTAAGATTCCCCAAAAAAAGCAAAAAGGAAAAACAAAAAAGTGCTTTGCTAGGAAGCGATATATATATATATATATATATATATATATAGAGAGAGAGAGAGAGAGAGATCTACATGTCGACTAACACAAAAAACATACTTTTCTATAGTTGCAGCAATGCGATTTTCTCACACGCTAGTTAGAAAGACGGGGACACGGCTTTTCCTTCTACGTCCAACTAATGTAGGTCTTCCCAGCCGCGGTACCCGAAAAACTAAACTGATCAACCAATAAAGCCACACGACATAGGCAATCAGCGCACCTAGACTTGACGATCAGCGTGGCATTTTTCTCAGAACACGAGTTTTTTTTCGGAATTTCCTCGGAACGATCTGTTGAGTAGATCACGTTTATAGGTATATTATTAACACCAGCAGCAGCTGTAAAGCGACAAATAAAAATAAACCTATAATATGCATTGGCAGCTTACAAGATTGCGATCTAAGACATCTTAATAGTCTCTCGCTCTATATATATATATATACTTTCTCTATCTCGTCCCCATTCCCCTCTCTCTCTCTCTATTTATATATATATATATATATATATATATATATATATATATATATATCATGTATCAAGCTGATGTTGTTGTTTTTATGGTCGGTTCACGAATCGAGATAAAAACGAATACACCGATCATTCACTTAGCTTCATCAGCGGGCCGTTCCATAAAAACTGCCTCCGACTGAGCGGTTTTGTCCCTCAGGTCTCCAGACAGGGGATCGGGGATGGAGGTCCGTGACCAAAAAGCTACCGCCGTGATTATTGTCTACCCGGGTGAATGAATATATCTTCCTTGCATCTGCCAGCTGCTGCTGCTGCGATTGCGACGCGGCTGTAGTGCCGACATGACCAACATCTGTCGTTGGTCGATGGTGACGATCAGACTTTCGCAGATAGGGCAGATGCCCGCATGTTTATATATCTGTGCACCGCGGCAAATTAATATGAGATTTAACACTAACACACATTCTTCCTCTCGTTCGTTTTCCGTCGCTCATTGAGAAGAAATTTGCAGCGCAACGCTCACAAAGGTGAAGAGCCAGGTAGTATTAAGTTCCAATAAACGGCAGGTGTATTAAGTTCCAATAAATCAATTAGGTACGCGATTGTTAAGTGAGTTTCACTAGAATAAATGTTGTCGTGGTGTCGTGACGCCTGGACGAGACGTACCTGCAATCGTGCACGGCGATGACGAACTTTGATCTTCTCTTAAGGCCGTCGAGAAATCCGTCGACCAGTTCGCGAATATCCTCGGCATTGGGCGACTGAAACGAGAACTCTTCGCCTCGAATCGTTGTCACCGAGAACGCCGCCAGGTATGGCCGATTTCCCCTGTAAATAACGATAGTATTGTTAGAAAACCTTCGTCCGTCAGGTCAGAGTCCGTAATAATCGTACGTACTTCGTACGTTGGATGAGAGAAAGAGCCAGACGCGCCGTGTAAAGCGTGAGAAATCGAACTCAGTCATACAGGGCTGTTTGATCTTGAGCGTCGAAGCACACGGATAAAGGTTGTCCCATACAACCCAAGCAAATAATACGTAAAATGAATCTATAGCATACGTCACATCTACCAGATACTGTGAGGACTATATCGCGACTTCCGGCATTTTCTTTCTCTCATGGCAATATAAGACGATAATCACACTTAAATGTGAATCTGTGGCACGCATTATATCATGCTAATGATATGAGGCTACAAAGCTGTGCATGAACTATACACATTGTAAGACTAACGATTTTTCTTTTTTTCTTGTAAAACATGATTTAAAGTAAATGCATATTACCACGTTTCAATCCATAGAGCCGATGCTAGCAAAAGCCGATGCTATTAAAGCCGTTTGCAAAAAACGGCTTTATACAAGTTTTCTCTCTAATTCGCCACCTATGTTAAGCGTATGCGAAGTTGATCGTCAGCATGCCGTTCTACGAATACCCGATTGTAGAAACGCAAGGCTTACCTATTTGTCCACATACCTACTCATATCATTAGCGTATATGGTCGAGTGATGCATCATGCCTGGCCAGAAGAAGTGACAGCCGCCAGGCGTACTCATCAGCTGATACTAATTAATCGGTTCAATTATTATACGCTGATCTCGCTTGGCAACAGTGACGCGTTTGATATCGCGGCTTGATACCGCAGCAATCATGCTTGAGCAGCCGTCGTCGATTAAAGAGGCAACAAATTAATTACTAAACAAATAAGGATTAAGTAGACCTCCCGACTAGACCATATCCGAACAACACCAGAAAGCAGCTGGAACGTGCGGCTTAAGTAGGTCCGTGAACGATGACCAGCAGACGTAACGATGCAAAGCAAACATTGCATCAAGGACAAAAGTACCGCGGAAGCGGAAATAAAAGCAGAACAGGACGGTAATAATAACAATAATAATTGATAGATGTTTTTTGTACGGTTTATCGCAATTTCATGTCAGCTGTAAGTTGATTTTGTTTTATTCAAACACCAATATGAAGATATCTGCCCAGTATTAGATACGCTGCTTGCCTTTCTCATAATTCATCGACCGAATTTCATCGCGTCGCACTATTTTAACTTAACTTTTGCGTGCATGTGTTTCTATGATTGGGTATTGTTTGTTGCTGCTTGTGGTCAGTGAAACGTTTACGAAAAGCACTCGCATTTTTGAACGCCCAACCTTGGTAACAATTAAAGCCTAACAGGTTGACTAACTAGTGAGTACCATACTTCGACCCTTCAAATTCCGAAAACAAATAACGTGTGTCAAAAAAAAAAAACGAGCGTTGCTTAGTCAAACAAATACGCATACCTGACATTTTCTATACGCATATCACTTGCTTTACTTTCGTTCATGACGCGCCCTTGTTTATCGCTGTTCCGGCAGCCTGTTCGGTTGTATACAGCACAACCGGTTTACTACTGCACGAAGAACAACACCAACAACAACAAAAAATCAACAACAACAACAACAGCAACAAAAAATCAACAACAACAACAGCAACAACTACAACTACTACTACTGCTGCTGCTACAACCATCTGATGGTTATGGCCGTTTGGGAAACAACGCCCCGGTTGTTCCCGGTTCGGATTTTTGCCGTGCCTGTGGGTCGGTTTTTGGTTTCTCTGTCGTGATGACGATTGCATCGCCGTAACGCGCCGAGAATGCCGATCGTGTGGCCGTCAGTCAGCGAATAAGCTATGTTCGCAGTTGTAGCCGCCGTAACCATCATCATCATTATCATCACAACCGCCACCACCATCATCATCATCATTATCGTCGTCATCATCATGAGGTGTCGAGCAACAGCAGCGTCATACCTCGGTAGCCTCAACCCTCTTGCACAGATCACCTACCAGCTCCAGCAGCTTTCCACCACACAACGACCCTATATGCCAGTTTGCCGCGGTGGCGACGTTTACCGCGCATTGCGAATAGAAGAACATCCTTATCAACCGATTTTCCTGTTGATGCTGCTTTCACCCTTATCGACTTCATTGTTGTTGTTGTTATTGTTGTTGTTGTTGTTGTTGTGACAACAACGACAGCGAAAACAAAAATAACTGACTGAGTAACTGTACATCGAATCTTCAATCAATGGCTGGACCATCAAACAGTAGAGCGAATTTGGACTCCACGTTGTTTCGTTGCCCTTGATGATTACTTTCACCACCTCCCCCGGAACGCATAGCTCGCCTACAATGGAGCCACCACCACCACCACCACCAGAGAAAGGCCGTGGCAGACCAGAACCAAGCGGCAACAGCTATGTACTTGATTGTAGCCTGATATACGGTGCCCATCGGGCACATCGACTTCACGTTCGTCTGTGCGTCATGGTCTAAAAACAAATGCCAACTTTACTGGCGACCCAAACGTTTCTCTGTTCTTCTTCTTCTTCTTCTTATCTGGCTGTATCTCGTTGTCGTCGGTCATTGATTTAATGAGCAGCAAGTGGCAATTGAACGAGAGTTTGCCGTGGTCTCTCTCTTATTTTTCTCCTCCACTTGCCAACCAACACAACGCTGGCAACCACATCAGACCCGCAGCAGACATTAACAGAAACGGCACGCATTAACCACGGCAGCGGCGGAGCGGCGCCACTGGCCACCAGAAGGCTACGTCGCCAGATAGAAGACCACCCACCAGATAGAAAAACGTCAGATAAAGGAGAACATGCAGAAGAACGCATTCGGGTACAAGCAGATCGTTCGACGGATAGACGAATGGATGCGTAAATAGATTGGCAGACAGATAGATAGATAGGTAACCGATGGGCACCAAAAAACAACAGATGGGTAGGTGACAGAGGCATAGAAAGAGAGAGAGAGAGCAGAATAGGGCCGTGGCAAGGCGCGAGGAACAAGTACGCCCTTTGTAGAGAGTCCCGATCATCGGATGACCAAGAGACCTAGAGATAGGAATGCAAAGAAGGAAAATAAGCGTACGGGGAGAAGCTAGTTGGCAAACAGCGTTTGGCAAAAAGATCGGTATCCACACCAAGGGTACGGGACGAAACAACAGTTTTAACAGACAATAACAGAAACAACAATAACCACCAGAACCACAACAACAACAGCAACAACAAAAATAATAACAACAAACAACAACAACAACAAAGGAAAGCATGTTAACATTGTACAGTACTGCACTCCCTTGTAGCCGTTTATTCATACTGCTGCATCGAAGCGAAGCTTATGCAAGCCTTTGGACAGGCATGCGCGGCTACATATATATATATATATATATATATATATATATATATATATATATATATATATATATATATATAGGAGTTGGCTTTGCTCATTTCACTTTCTATATATATTATATATGTATATATATTTATATAGTGAAAGTGAAACGAGCAAAGCCAACTCCTACAGCGGAAGACGAATAAGAAAAAGAAGATGAAGGAGAGACAGAAAAATAAGATAAAGAAACAATCGTGTCGTCGGTTGCACCAGCATAAGGCCAGCCATGATCACCTGACCGTCAACATATCAAGCAACACTTTACCGGTGTGCTGTGTTTATGCCTAGCACTCACTTCAAACGGCTCTCATTTCAAGATTGTGCGTAATTATTCAGCTAATGTTTTGCGGTGAGCGGCGCTCGATGAATTGATCGGTTGATTGTCGACGATGACCAAGCTACGATCGACAGCTCTGTCAAAGGCCACACACACTCACATTCAAACGGGCCAGCTATGGAGGAGGAGGAGATGCCAGACGCGTCAAGAGCAGCACCAGACGCAACTGCAACAGCAGCAGCGTAGCCGATCTTTCATGGGTTTTGTTCTGTTCCGAAGCGGGTCTTGCTTCTTTCTTGCCTATGGCGGCCGCCGCCACCGCCACCGTTAATAATCGTCGCCGTTTCCTCTTCATCTTCCTCCTGCTCTGCTCTGCTTTCTTTTTATTATTCGTATTGTTATTATATTCTATTATTGACAGTTATTGTAGTCGCCGTGGTGACCAGTTGATGCAGCAGCAGCTGTTGCTGCTGCTGCTGCTGGTTCCGTACGTAGGATCGGCGGCCATTCTCGTTGTTTCTGTTGCAGCAGAAGCAGAAGAAAACAGTCAAGTCACGCTGGATTTACTACAAATCCAGCTGCGGCGGCAGCAGCAGCAACAGTCAAGACACGCAGAAAAAGTGCCAGGCGTCTGCGGTTGGTGGTCTGGTGAGAGCTCCATCTTGCGCGTTAGATTCGCGGCGGCGGCGGCGGCAGCTGTCTCCAGCAGCAGCAGCAACAGGAACAGCAGCTTGTCGCGCACGGCTTTGTCGAAAGATCGTCCAGATCGACCGCAGGGATCCTCTCCAACGTACGCTGATGCAATACGTCGTCCGTCCGTCCATCCACTATTAGTGCGTCTCGTCGGCCTCCGGGCGCCGGGCTAATCACGCGGCCCGAGACGCGCGTTTTGTTTGCAAGCCGCCGACCACTGCCATTGCGTCGGTCGGACGCAGCCCGCGCCCACCTCCAGATGGGCGCGGGCTGCTTGGCGACCAGACCGCCCACATATTGCCTCTTGTAGTGACGTCTATACAACAACAACAATATACAAATATATATTTATAACATACATTCATATTCAGCGTATGTCATCCGCTGCTGGACGTATGTATACCAGAGCAGACCTTCTGGCCGGCCGGCCAGAAGGCACAGTGCAGACAGCGTTTGTTTCTGCGTTCTGTGGTGACTCGGTCGTCTGACGCGTGCTAACCGGCATTCGATCATGTCTTGTGCATCATCTTGTGCCCGTCGCTACTCAAACTGCGCCTCTGCGATTTGCGCACTGTTTGTTGTTCATGCGCTTATCTACGACCGTTCTTCTTTCTTTCTTTCTTTCGTTCTTTCGGGGCGCTTTCCTCTGCTCACTTTGTGTTGTTTTTGCTGCTCATTTTGAGCGTTGCGTCGTAGCCTGGCACTGGCACATCTGGCAATACCTGGCACAATATCTGGCACAGTCATCTCGTCATTTTTCACCGTATTTCTCCCTGCTTCTCCCTCTCTGTCTCTATTTTTTGCTTGTTCTGCCAAAGTCGGGTTGTTTCCATAGCTTGTTCTTGCTATGCTCCTCCCGCCACACCCCCTCCGCTTCCGTCCAGCCCAGTGTCTGCAGTGGACCTGACCATCGTGGCGGGCGACCACACCACACCATAGCATCCTCATAGGCGTCTTCGGCAGCAGCAGCAGCATCAGCAGTAGAAAAAGAAAACATCAAAAAGTGGAAAAGAAGAAGAAGAAGAAGAAAAGAAGAAGACGACGACACCGATGAGGAGGAATAAGAAAAAGAAAAGAAGTAGAAAAAGCATGAACACTAACATCAACATCAACCTGCCAGCTTTAGCGGCAGCTACAGCGTACACCGTTAAAACGGACAGATGAAGAGCGAGACACGAAGAGAAGGCGGATGAGGAGGAGAAGGAGGAAAAGGAGGAGAATAAGAATGAAGCTCTCGAGATAGAAAAAACCACTTGGAAAGCTAAACGAAACCCCCTGGCCTGATTTTTTGATCATTGCGATTCACCGCCCCCCCCCCCCCGTTTCCCCGACGACTGCCCGACGACCATCCGATCCCCCCTCAACCCCCCTGCCGCTCCTGTCCAAGCAATGATCGTCGTCGTCGTCGTCAATGGAGACGAAACAACAACCAGCCGTTCGTTCGTTGCTTCAAGAAGGCGCTCAACTCGAGTCGAGCTGCTTCCGTTTAGAAGAAACTCTCGTAGTTTTCTTACTTTCATTTTTGTCTGGGTGGCCGGCTTTCAACAAACGTTCGGGCGTTTGTCGCGCTCGCTGGCCCGCTCGATCACTCGTGCGTCGTCGATGATCTGCTATGATATATTTTTGACACTTTTCCACAACCAGCCCTATATGCACAAACGCAGACATAGAAGTTCGACGAGTGAGCGTTGCTTGCTTTTTTGCTTCTCTTCTTCCATAGCGCTGTGAGTGGTTGCGTCGTTGTGTTGTGCTTCAACTGTGTGTGTGTGTGCTCCGCCAGCTCTGCTTTGGTATTGTTAGTGCTTCGCAGCAACAAACCAGCCGGAGTTTACGGTGGACAAGTATTACAACAGCAACAACAACAACAACAACAGCAGCAGCAGCAACAACAATAACAATAACAGTAACAGCGGCAAACACACTAAATCGCCGACAACTAACTATGCATAGCAAGAAGGAAAAGGACAACAACAACAACATTGTTGATGTACTTCAAACACATCTCGCATGAAGCTGGGTTACGCCCTTTTTGGCAGAACGAACCAAGTGTTCAAGTCGAGGCGCGCACTCTCTTGTCGTCTCTTTGACCCAGCCGCTTGTCTTGCGACTACGTGATTGAGCGGCGGTGAATGTCTGGAACGTCTGAAAACAGAGCCCGTCAAACAGGCTTCTCTCTTCTCCAGAGGGTACCCTACGCTATAGTTCGTTGGATTTGTTTTTGAACACACAAGCGTCAAGTCCTCTGACCCCCCGGCAACGTATATACACCAAACTAAGTCGACCAAACAAAAGTTATGATAAAATTGAGTGACATCCGAGCTGCATATATATATATATATATATATATATATGTATATATAACGGCACTAAAATGTCTGTTCTGCCCAAGTAGGTTATATGAATCACGTACGTGACCGCGTGGTTCCGGCAGCTGCGGCTCCGCGTCTGTGCAGCAAGACTGAATTGAACATTTGACCGGGCTCGTTGACAAACCGCAATTATATAGTTGTAGCTAAGTATTGCAACGTTGCTAACGTCATATGGCAAATAGTGTTATCACTGCTTCATTTTCAAGAGCAGCTAGCTCTCTCTCTCACGCATATATATATATATATATATATATATATATATCCATTCGACATCCCTACCCTTTTTTTTTCGCTGGTCATACAGGTATTGACTGAAGAACGGCGCAATTAGCAAACGACTCTCTACTACCATTACGACTACTGCAATTAGCAGAACTGCCAGCGAGTCTTGCAACAAACGTCAAAGCCATGCATTTGCGAGCGAATCCTAATCGGGCTTACCCATTAGTATCACCCGGGGCCGGCGTGAATAGTAATAGGCAATGAGTGGGCCAAAGAAAGATGAACATTATTTTTACTGCCATTGCTTAGATAAAGACCGACAAAAACGACCGAGTCGCGTTGAGTTATCGTTATCGTTATCGTTGTTGTTGTTGTTGCTGTTGTTGTTGTTGTTGTGGTCGTTGTTGTTGTACCTAACCAGCAGCTGTAAAACAACATGCTCTAATCCCGCGTAACGGCTGAAGGAGGCTAAGGGAGAGAGGGAGAGAAAGCCGCGCTCTTATTATCAATGATCGCCGTAGTAGCGCGGCCGTCTGCCAAAACTGACCAACGACCTGTGGCTGTTTTTTGCAGAACAGCCACGAACAAACACCAAAAAAAAACAGTGCATTTTAACGTAGTGCCGTTAACCCACCACCCTCTGCATCTTCATCACTGATTCCTTCTCCTTCCCCTTCTCCTGCTCCTCATTACCATCATTATCATCATTCACCACCACCACCACCACCATCATCATCATCAGCATTATTACCACTATCAGCATTGCCAGTACCATCGTCATCATCATCATTGGCATAATTATGATTATCACCACCGTACCGTGGCTAGTTCATAACGAGCCAGAGAAAAAAACTCCCCCACGCCAACCCGCCTTGCCACGGTGTCGGTGCGGTCCAACGTTGCCGTCGGAACGTTAGACGATCCCCTTGCATCCGCCCCCGATGGTGCCGGCAAGCATCCTTTGCTTCTCCTCTTCCTCTTCTGCTTGCAGTCGTTGTCATGGTCGGGGCGCTGCCGCTGCTGCTGTGTACTAGATGTCCGCAGCGGCAGCAGCGGGGGTGGTCTTGTCGTGGCGTGGAGCAACGACATATCTATCTGCGTGTCAGTTGTGGGGGTGCGGGTGGCCAAATATCGATAGCCCGGTGGTGGCGTGGGGAGCAGCATTCGCGTGCGCCTTGCGACCAGATAGAGACACATGGGTGCACGGGTTCGATCCCCACAGTTGCACAACGGTATTTGTCGATATTCGACAGGGTCCCAAGTTGCCGGCTATACGCTGACAAATGCCTTTATGTACAAACGCTAGATATGTCTAAGCAGTCTAATATTCTTATAGAGCAATGCGAGAGCGGCTACGTGGACGTGGAAATTAGACTGAGAGTCTGCCCGGAAAAGACTTTTTAAGGCCAAATGGTCGCGGTATGTCTCCCCTGACAGCTGCTGGCCGGTCGGCCGGCCTACCTGCAGGCAGCGCAATGGGGTATCTCTAATAGATTATGGATTCTCCACTACCTTTAACATAATAGCAAATCTGGGCGAAGAGCTAGCGGGGTAAAAAAACGGCATTTAACAGTGGCCTTTGCAGCCCACGGATTTCATTACGTTCTATGCAACGTGAAGGACTTCCATGAACCACAAGACGAATGTCGATGCAGAGAATGCTGGAGTAAATGTGATAAATACCACGCCGCGGTTTGTCCGGCGGTTCGGTTCATAGCAGAACTGGCAAAACGCTAGATCGATTGTTGTGTCGAAACACTGTGATGTAACATAAACACACTTACCCAGCCCGGGTGTTAATAAATAATAATAATAATAATAATAATAATAATAGCAAATCTACGAATTTTCTTGCGTGAACAACTCGTCTCAGCAACACACGGCTGGCAGCACCATAACGCCGAAGCTCGGGCTGCTGCTAATTCTCACATAGCTGTCGAAGCTACTGCTGCCGCCGTTGCTGTTGCCGCTGCCGCTGTGGGGATCTTCGCGGACTTCGAACGTGTGTGTGGCTGGTGGCCGCTAGCCCGCTAGCCAAGCCCCCCAGAGGAGTGAGGTCCGGGTCTGCACCTCATCACGACGCAACTGACGGACAACCGCGATAAATTTGCGATGCTTGCTAGAAACAACAGCGACGGCGACGACGACGACGTTATTCTCCTATGCGTTTTAGCTCTGCTGCTGCTGCTGTGGTTTCTGCCGCTTCTTTTCTGATGAACGCGCGGGCCCCACGCGATTCGGCAGTTCGACGCCACCAGCCAGCGATATCATGCCAAAATAGCTTATCCTAGAATAGCTTACTTCTTCATTCATCACGTCAACTGTTCTTCAAAAATCATTCTTGATTTCTATCGCAAGCTGATCCTGGCAACAACAACAGCAACAATAAAAACAACAACAACAACAACAACAATGACAACAACAACTAGAACAACAACAATCGTAATAGAGGTAGCTTTCAATTTCATTACAATTTGTGTGCTGAATAATGAATAGAAACGGAGTGAACACAAATAGGCAGTCGAACCACACTCACAGATATTCGACGAACTGCGATAGTGGTGACCGCCACCAAAAAGGGGCTCCCGTCTGTGATATCGGCACATGCATATTTCGCCCAGTTTTCCTGCGCTGCAGTCGAGTAGCATTTGCCTATTTTAGTCGAACGTCTTAACCCTTGCAGACTCTCGGCTCGTTATGCCTATTAAGCCAAGGCAGCAGCAGGCGTCCCGATCAAGGTGACCAGTGGGGTGACTAGGCTTGGGGCATTAAACAATCGGCCCGATTTCGATGTGCGAGCACCGTCTCCGTAGGTTGATAGCCTTAACAGCCCTCGAATGGGCCACGACAATATGACAATATGAATTCGTTGTCACACAATCGATATCGTATGCCTTGCCTCCCATGTACCCCAAAAGGGACCTCGGGATTGTTACTATAGGGAGTTTTACACATCTGACTAACTTTCTATTGGCGCGTGCAGGTACCCACAGCACGCGTAACCCCCCCCCCCCCCTTTCCCGAGGTGGTTGCGCACCTTTCTTTCCGCATCTATCATATTATTCTGCTTGCTGACCTATTCTCCTCATATGCTGTTGGACTATACATGATGATGATTATGATGATGATGATGATGTGGATGATGACGATGACCGTGGCAAATATGATGATGATCATGATGATGATGATGATGACGATGATTTCCATTTGATGGTCGTGGAATTGACCATTATCAAAGTGGTGTCAATCAGGGCTTGAGGTACGGATGAACCTGGTTGTGGCTACTAAAGCAAAGTTGTCGGGCTGACCCTCAGCCAAGATTAAACGTCCACGGGACTGCTCTTCGCATTGCTTTATATACATAGGACCCCCATAAATACAAATGTGGGGCAACGGTGGGGCTCGAACCCGGGCACCTATGTGTCTCCTCCTCCGGTTGCGAGGCGCAGACGAATGCATTCATCACGCCACCACCGGGCTCGACTGGCTACTACTGCTGCTGCTACTACTGGCAGGCTGGCTTTATACGTACCCCACGGCTTGCTATTCGTTGTCGTCGTTGCAGTGTGAGCGATTACAATTACTTAGGCGTAGAAGTGGAGCAACGGGGCGCAGACACAAGGAAGGCAACCAACCTCCCCCCTTCCTCCCGCCATCTTTGACTGTCGCCATCTTTGCGACCACCAGCGTTGCCGACGGAGTGCAAACGCCGACGACCAACGTTGTATAACAATTGTTGTTGGGAGGGAGCACTTTCTTGCCGATAGCCGATGGCGAGCCAATTGTTATGCTCCTGCTGCTGCTGCCGCCGCTGCTTCATTTTTTCACATTCAGCTCTAGTCAGCTCATTCATCGAGTCCATTCCTCGAGTCATTGATTCATTCGTCCATGGTCCGTTCATCCATCTATTCAGGTATTGTCCGTTCAACACCGGTCGATTTGGGGAGGAAGGGGGGAAGAGGGATCGGTCAAATTGCCACATACGTGCATCAGTCACCATCTTACAAACACGTATACACGCATCGTCTCGCATCGTGCGTGTACGTGCGTGTAGGATCATATAATCATGCGTACGGCGTACGTCGTACAGCAGATGTCATCGCTTTGGCGGCGTTCCATTCCACGAACTGAATGAGCTGCTTTACTGCGCGAGCGAACACCAGTCAACATCGATCTTCAACAAAGAAGAAGCGTGCCACTTCCTCTTTCGTTGGCTGCTTATCGTTGCCCGAACCCCCGATGGTGCAGTTTGTCAATCATCCAACCACTTATGATATATTACATAAACATCGATTGATCTCCTTCGTTTTGACGCGTTTGACAACACATCCCTTGTCTTGAAGCCTGGTCAAAACGACATCTGTGTTGTTGAACATTAGCCTGTATCATGTCTTCCATGTTGTCTCAACCTCCTTCCTACACCTCTGATATATTGGTTTGTACACTCCGCGGGCGTCTTGGCAAACTCGGGACTCGGGACGCTGGGCGGGGGGCAACCTCGGGGAAAAACTCGGGATACTAAACAAAATCAATCATTCGATCAACATATTGGCTTCTGACCATGAGTTGGCTAGAACTGTTCAAGAAGGAGCGGTAACCGGTCGAGTCAATCGTTTTGAGAGCGACAAACTCGTAACGGTCGGGCGACGACCACACTCGCCCGTCCAACTACGGTATGTTAGGTATGCAGACGCTGAAGTACAACTTACGACGGCGCCGACGGCACTAAAGACTCTCAGACCAGTCCAAGCACATGGATGGATCATGAACACCGCTGAGTTTGCCGGGCTATTGGCGTTCGCTCTATCTATCGATCTGTATAGCTATCTATAGGATATGATACGCAGCGTAAAGCAGTAAGATCATTCATGCGATTCAGGCCAATCGTTCACACGGTTGTAACCACACTGCCTTAGTCGTCATCAACAGCATCATACTTGTACTGTGGTGGCTGCAGTGGCATTTTGTTGTGCTGTTGTTGTTGCAATGGCTGTTGTTGTTGTTTTTGTTGTGGTAGCTGTGGCTGTAGCTATTGCTGTTGTTATGGTGGCTGTTGTCGTTGTTGTTGTTGCAATGGCTGTTGTTGTTCCTCTTGTTATTTGTGGCTGTCGCTGTTCCCGGCCCATGACAGAGCGGCGCGACCGATCAGCAGGAAATGTGCAGCCCAGACTCTCTCGTCCGGGCTTCCAAATTCCAAGACATCGACGACGACAGGGACCCGCGTCCAGGCACCGGTCGACGAGAACGTCTGCGTATACATGTGTCCCCGGAGGGACTTTTAATTTAAAATTTACCCAACCTGGGTGTTAATAAACCATAATAATATTGTGGCTGTTGTTGTTGTTGTGGCTGTTATTTTTGTTGTTGTTGTTGTTGTTGCGGCTGTTGTTGTTATGATTGTTGTGGCTAGTTATTTTTGTTGTCGTTGTTATTGTTGTTGTGGTGGCCGTTGTTGTGGCTGTTGTTGTTGCGGCTGTTGTTGTTGCGGCTGTTGTTGTTGTGGCGGCTGTTGTTGTTGTGGTTGTAGGAACTGTAGTGGTTGCTGTTGTTGGTAGCGATTGAGTGTAGCGACGCTCTTTCCGCTACAGCCTGCTATTACAGCTGACTCTTCTTTTGCTATTGCCTCTGCAATCGTTATATTCCGATGAACGTTATTGTTGTTGTTGCTGCTGTTGTTGTAACTGGTGATGTTGCGCTACTGACATGCTTCTTGTTGTTAAAGCTATTGCTGCCCTCGATGATGATATTGTTGCTGCTGCTGCTCCTGTTGCTGCCGTCACGACGTTGTTATTATACCAACTGTCACATACTGTTGATAATGCTGTTGTGATTCGTGACGTGGTCTTGCTGTTGTTGTTGCTGCTCTTGCAGTTCAACTAGTAGAAATTGGTAACGGAAGAAAGCCGTCTTGCGGCGCTGTGTTGTTGTTGTTGTTGTTGTTATTGTTGTTGTTGTCGTCGTCGTCGTCGTCGTCGTTATTGATGCTGTTGTTATCTTTGTTGATTTAACAGCGGTTGGCGGGCGGCACACGCATCAACTGTTAGATGATGGAAAAGATCGGGAAAAGAGCAATTGTCTATTGCTGTTGTTGTTATCGTCGCTGTCGTACTGGCGTTGCTTCCCCTCTTGTAGATATTGATGTTGCTCATTGTTATCATTGGAATTGTTGTTGCTGCTGCTGCTGCTGTGGGCACCACCGTATTCGATATTATCGTTGCTGTCAATCGAAATGGCGAACATGTCAAGCAGATGCCATTCAAGAAACTAGTCTACCGCAGTCCTACTGGCTGCGCTGTTTACTCCATTGCTTGTCAATGAAGTCAACTGGGTTAGCAGGTACGAACGGACTGATCGATTTCACGCTGATACGAACGCATCAATCTACCTACAGCAAGAACCGGCAACGAAAAAAAAATCGTAGTAACTAAACGGAATAAAAAACAAACATCCTATATATATATATATATATATATATATATATATATATATATATATACACATGTGATGACTATTCATACGAATCTAAATCGCTGAATGTGACAGGTGTACGCCTGTCTTAGTTTTTAAAAAATATATATATTTAGGTAAGTTACCTAGCAGGGAAGTAATAATAAAAACCACAAACCTTGCCTACCTTAATTTTCCATAAAGCGTAATAGCATTAATAATCACACTTATAAGCGATTTTGTAAATTTAGAATTACTAGGAATTATAAGTCCACTTGACTAGTTCCTGCAAATTATAAGCTAGAAAAATAAGCATAATAAAACGGATATAATAAATAGTATAACGAATTACTTTGCACGTAGTCTCGGTTCTGATGTTTTTTGGCCGTGTATATATATATATATATATATATATATATATATATATATATATATATATATATGTATATATAACGATCGAGTCACACAAGTCATATATTGACGCCAAATAGAAACCAGTTGGAGAAATCTTTACCACCACAACATTGGCGATGAATGCCATACGCACCTATAGCGCAGTATAAACGCGGCGATATCTCACGTTCACTCAGGCAGTCATTGTCACATCGCTGAGAGCTGCACCACGCTTGCAGTTATCTACATCTCAGGGGGGTCAGCTGATTGTCTGTCATCGACTAATAATAATAAATTCTCCAAGGAAGAGGTTTGTCTGCTTCACCGGCTTTTGGACTGTTCCGCCTGATTACAGACACCGACACATACGATGACCACAAACACTCCTCGGATACCGATACGATCCTGCAGATCGTACCGTTGTACAATGCGTCGACACCACCACACAGCCGCGAGACCAACCACCGAAGGTTGCTGTCTGACCACCGATAGTAAATGATTCCGGAAAAGCCTATGTATATCTATACATACGTACGAGTGCATTTAACTACGCCTGTATGTGCTGTATATCACGTATTCACTGCGTTGAAACGGCACGGCTCTTGCACAGACGGGCTGGCTAACGACAGGACCAGCAGCAACAGCAGCAATAGAAACAACAACAGCAACAGCAGCAGAAGAAGAAACAACAGCTGCAGCAGCAGCAACAACAACAGTCTAAGAACAACAGTCCAAGAATAACGGCGGTCGGCTAGCCTGGACACGTTGCGACCACTTTAGCACTATTTAACAACTCAACCCAGCAAGGGACGTGATCGCGCGGGCCTGCTGATCATCAGATCCGCACAAGTGCTGTGCATCGACGAGAAATCAACGACTATTTCACCAGGACGACGACGACGACAACGCGCGATTGTCCCGCGTCGCGCCATCAAGTCAAGCGAAGCTAAGACCGAGAAGCCCAAGACGTCGGCTTCGTCCCGCCGGCACACCAACCCATCCACCCGCCCGCCCGTCCCGCCCGTTTGCTTTCTCTGCCAGAACAGGCGAGCGACCCCCAAGTCCATCATTCATCACGCTCACCCACTGGCGAGGGTGGCGACGGGCCCGGCGGCCGGCATCGGTTCGGCAGAGCTGATGGTCCGACCAGCAGCCGAGGAACATGGAGGAATCATCACCAACTAGCTGAACCAGAACCAACCACTGACACTATCGCAGCAGCAGAAGCAACTTCTGCAACAACTGCAGCAGAAGCAATTTCTGTAACAGCTGCAACAGCTGCAGAAGCAAAATCCGAAGCAGAAGTGCTTTTGAAGCACGTTAGCTGCTAGTGCATGATGAGGCTACGTGCGGCACTGCCGTAAACGCCGCGAAGTGTTGTTAATAACCGCGTCCGAGACAGCCGGCTGAGGACAGAGCAGCTTGCTTGCCTGCCATGCACACCGCACGTACATCTACAATATAGCATGTGCACTGAAGAAGGGCGTGTGCAGGTGGAGACAGTCCACTGCGTTGTCCTATCACTCACTGTAGTTTCACTACGCGTTTGCTAGATTAAAGTTTCGGATCGGTCAATGCCCGTTTTGCCGCCTTGATTGTCGTCGGGGTCATCCAAAGTACACGTGCCTTGGTTGTGCTGCTGTTACCCCAGCATTTTGCATTGTAGCAGGTTTTAGGTCGTATTTGGCATCCTCGGATTTTTTGCAAAGTTGTCATTCTCCACACGGATGACCAGACAGGACCTCGCCATATATATATATATATATATAGGTAATTGCCTCTATGTAAGAAATATACTAATTACAACCGCCAGAGCCTACTACTTAAAGCCGTGGGAGCAATACAGCTAGCATAACCCGTAACAATACTTAAGAGACGATAATTATGAGCACAGAACAAGTAATAGGGCTATTGTCATAATTGCCAAAATGTCTTCATGTCATCAATGAGCTATCCCGGAGCGTTTATAAACGCTGCGGCGAAACAACACTTATCCCAAGATATTGCAGAGAAGATTTTGGAAGAATGGCCCTAGCGCAAAGAGGTCAGGCCAAATAAATGGACTCGTTATTTTGTTATCATCTGCTAGTCTGCTTTATGTGATACTAATAGGCTGATCATTTCGTTTCGGTTGCCGCACCCGTAGGAACACGTCGTGTATCGTATGAAGTGCAGTTCTGCGCTCCAGAAAGATGAATGAAGAATTACGCTTTGAAATTCACATTTCTGTTTCTCAGACCTAGACGCGAGCGAGGGCACCTCTACAGCTCAGAAGACACATCCAGACGGCCACACGGACTACGTTCTCGTAACGATGCCGTCAACACCGTCTGCTGCGAGGGCGAAGAAGACGGCATCGCCCTGGCAAGTAGGGCCCGTACATTGGCATACATACCCGGTAGGGTACATGCATATACAAGATACGTAAGATATTTAAGTATTTAACTTCCTATTGCAGACAATACGATACATGTACACATGAATTAAATTACATCCTGTGGTGAATATATTGCCGCCAATAGTTTAATGTATAAAATTGAAAGTGTTTCAAATTAGTAGTCTATCCGCTTTAGCATTTTATCAGCGAGAGCTGTAAGCATTTGCCACTTGTGTTCAGTTTAAACCCTTAACGTACGGACAGTACAGTGCAAATTACATACATATACGTTCATAGCAGTGTATGCAACATTAGCATATATAATAGTGTAATGCCGATCATAATCACATATTACCTTCATTACAACGATGTAACTAAATATTAACTAATGTCCCTGGTGTGTCCATATGATTACAATTAAGTATATATATATATATTAACTGGCAAATTATAGATGAGGTACAGCCGGAACATGCATTAATCCTGTATTTTTCCAGCTTGCTACGCAATCGGCCGATAATTTTGGTGGCTAATATGCACATAATGTGCTGTTTTTCTTTTGGTCACCTGTGCCGGAATTTCGTTTGCATGTGACCTGTTGCCATCCAAAACAGGTTGATGGCGTAATGGACTCCAGATATATTTAATTAAACACTAGAAATTCGCACGCATCAAGAAAATGTGGTCATGTACCTGTCAACACAGATAGATAAAAAAAAAACTGGTGATACAGCCCGGCCGACGAGATAGTCCCGTCGAGTAACTTGTATCTCAAAGACACAGCGTCCGGCCTTGGATTAAAAAAAGGATCTAAAAAGTCCTGAAATACGACATCATGATTTCTTTGACCCACAGATCATATTGAATGAATTGATATTATGCTCATCTTGAATTCCAATGTCATCAACACGAAGTTCTCTGCCCACGAAAGGGCTGCTCGTGTGTGCCGTTAAGCAAAGGGTACCGGACCGCGCATTTAGCCTTCTGCCGTTCATGGAATAGCATGTTGTAATAAAATGAATCCTCTGAATTAGTTCATATGCCTGTCTATGCGTTAATCCATTTCAGCTATGAAATACCTGCATAGGCCAGATTTATTAAAGACAGGTATTTGTAGTCAAACCATGAGTATTATTGGTGCAAACACCATTCGGTATTTGCCAAATCAGCGTTATCACCTCTATCTATTTCGTTTCCCTCTCTGCAGTCTCTATGCCGTTTGTCCCCTTCTTCTGGCAAGGTGGCAAGTTCAGACATTTTGGTTGCTCGCAATTTGCTAAATGCAGACAATTACATTACATAGAGCGCAACCATGCAATGATTTGACATCACGTTGTTGCAACGTAAGCAAATTAGTACATGGATTGATAATGGGATGACGTTTTAGGACAGTTTAAATGTTTAATTAATTAGCCAGACTTAACGGTTCAGATTTCGAAGAACATACTCATACGCGAGGCCGACACCGATTCTCGCTAACAATTCCTGCCAGGCGAACGTTTGCTAAACGCCAGGGGTTTAGTAGATCACCAGAAAGGGAAGAGAGAAGAGTGAAGTGTAAAGGCGTGAAAGAAATGAGGCTGTTGATATGTACAACAACAACAACTATACCAACAATACTACTACTACCAAAAACGCCCACGACGACATATTATGGGAACGACGGGTATTTATATAATTTACATGTATTGAGTTTTTGTTCCCCGAGATCTGGTCCGTACAGAAAGAGAAGAGGCAGACAGGAGGAGAGAACTGAGCGCAAGAAATAGAATGAAGAAAAGAACGAACAGATAACAGAGACATATTGAAGAGAAGCTGAAGGAAGAAAGTCCGATAACGCGACCCGGCGACCAGATAGATGGGGGTTGTTGTTGCTGTCGTTGCTGTTGTTATTGTTGCTGTCGTTGCTGTTATTGTTGCTGTCGTTGTTGTTGTTGCTGGTGCCGTCCGTGCAAATGACGACCAATCGTCACACACAGCAGCGAGAGAGTCCTACGTGCCAATAATCTAAACGTTACAGGAGGAGGCACGAAGGCGGCACGAAAATTGCCACGACATTCGCCAGACGAATTGTCGCTGTTGGTTTTTCTCCATTTAAGAAGATTTCTTCACTCAGCAGCCGTAATCAGACACGCTGTCAGTATCACATCACCGACAGACTCATTGTGGAACAAAAAAGACAAGACAGCATAATAACAAGCGCCATAATAACAACAGCTCGGCCAAAGGCCAGCGACTGAAGTAGACGTAACTGAATCGTCTACACAAGCAACAACTACAATCCAATCATGACAACAACAATAACAACAACGGAAACAACACAACAAAAATGACAACCAGAGACGGAAGCAACAACAACAACAACAATAGCAAAAACGAAAGCAACAACAACAACAACAACAACAACAACAACAACAAAAGAAGAAGAAGGAACAACGCAGAACATCAAACAAAACCGTTCAAATTTTCAGTTCGTAACACGCTTATCACGCGCACATTAGCCTGCAACGGATCCGTTCATGTGAACTCCAAACAAACGAACAGCACCTTGTCGCAGCTGTTTTTGATTGCGTTACTAATTCTATCAATTTACAACCAAAAAAAACGAGGTCATCGACACAAGCTACATTCATTTTCTGCAGAATCTTGCAACAACACAAAAAAACTCCAGATCAGAACTAGGAAACATCGTATTCTATTATCTGACTTGCTAGATTTCATTCATTTATTGCCACACGTCTACACTACTACACGATTGAAATGAAACGCTTAAGCCGTTTAAAGACCAGTGATGCGATTTCTCTCTGCGACAACTACGAAAAAAGGCAAATGACAGAAATGGTAAACGAACAGGATTGCTCGTTCACGACACTTGATTTCAAGCATCGACGTTTTCTCCTTAGAAGCCCACAAAACAGCAATGTAAACAACGAGAGAAAGTTTTTACTTTTCGTTGCAAATCCCACGCGGTTAGTGGAAATAATGGCAGTGTGTCAGCAGTCAAAATATTCCGAATATTGCGTTTCAGGTGATTCGCGTTTTCTGAGCAGAATTCACCGTCGCTAGGCTCACCGGCAGTTTTTGCAGATGCTATATAGTATATATTACTTGATGATGCGCTACATTATTGCAATGTGTCCTGCTATAACTATTGTTGTAGGATAGAAGGCGTTGGAGATGCTTGCTGACACGATATCAGACGTGTTTGCTGTTTCTATGTTCTTTTTAGTTAATATTTCTTAATTTCTACTTTACTTTTTATTTGAGCCTATAATCGTAATGCTAGTAGAGGAACAAAACCCAAAGGAGGGCCGCGGAATTACATATATGTTTATATATGTACCTATGTGCATGTGAAAAAATTGTTGAAGCTTAAGTGTAATAAGTCAACTTTTTGTTTGTTAAAATACTCCATTCCTCTACCTTTGGCAATTAACTTAGACATGAAATAGATGGAATGTGTTAGTTTTGTTTGAGGTTGTTCAAGTGATTATTTAACTTGCCTTTACATGACACGTATGTAAAGTTATCGGTACCCACTATATACGTAATGTTAGTGGTCGCCCAGTAGACATATATTCTGTATTCCGATGTTTGCGTGCATTATTTTGATTCACCAGCGCTCTGCCCTACCATTTTTCCGGTTCGTTCAAGCTTTTGTTACCATTAACAAACAAAAAAACGATCGAGGCGAATACTAAGTGACAAGTGTGTTAAACCTAAGAGAGCTATCCAAATTGTTTCATAAAGACGAAGTTGAATAGACTTTAACTTAATTGGTACGAAAATTCACCAACTTTGCAGAACGCCCCTCCTCTGGAAATAGAGGACGATGGAACAAACCTAGTCAGAGACAATTCATCATTCGTCCACACTTCTTACCAAAAATGTACGCAAACGTAGCATCTGGCCTGAGCATCATAATATTACATCGGACGATCCTATTTGAATTTATTGAGTATATGATTGCTCTTCTCAAAGCCAACTGGCGGAGCTCGTATATATATATATAAGACCTTTTAACAAATACCCAATGTGCATTGTTAAACAAGTATTCAATTTTGCTATCTGTTCGACACCAAAATGTGTTAGTGTAATCGGCGTGTTTCGGCACACAAAAGGTCAAAAAGCACCAACTAGAAGAAAAAGGGCAGCATTCTATATCTGGATAGACAAATTGAAACATACTCGTGTATATCTATTTCCGGCTGTGTGCCGTGACGGCGATGACAAGACGCAACATGCGGAGGCCAGTTACAGTTTACACCACCAATACCGTCGTAATCGCCCTCTATTCGTTGTCCTCTCACGGCTCGCACCGCAGGACATTCCTGAGACGGACTCGTGGACTGGCACTTATTGCGAGGAGTCAGTTACGAAGATAGGGAGAGGCGGCAAGAAGAGTGATTGAAAATAAACGAATAAATGAGTGCATGACCAATGGAAAGAGCATACGAGTAACACGAACATCGGAACGACCATTGGCTAGAGCCGCGCTGGACTAATATTGCCTGTCTGCTTTGCTTTACGGGGGGGAAGAATGACAGTCCGGCCCGCCATAATTTGTTGTCGTGCCTTGTTGCACTGCGGCTGCTGTGACTGCTGCTGCTAAATCAGCTAGATGATAACCGCCGACCACCCCACTCAATTGTTGGACCTCGGATCGGAGTTTGGGCGGCTTACGTCGTAAAAACGAAAGTGCACACAGAATGAAGGCACAACCGCGCAAATGGATACCCCTTCGCCTCCTCCATCCGTTGCCCTCAACCGACCAACAAGCATCTTTGCTTGTGTGTTTGAAGATGCAAAACCCCCACGCCACATATGCATGTTCGCTGCTCGCTTGTTGTTGTTGTTGTTGTCACTTTCTCGCCGCGGCACAAACAAACAAAGGGGGGCTACAGCAGCATAAAACATCGTGTAGTGACAGCATGTCCACCCGGGTTTACATGATTTCTGGCATTCTGCCATATATATATACATACATAAAGGCGATGACAAGCAACATCTGTACAGCATCTTTCCTCGTTGAACGATCAGGCGGACTTGGCACTGCATGCCGTCGTAGCGACGACAGGTAGGAGGCAGGAGACAAAAGCAGCAGGGGATCTTCCTCATCTATCTGCCACACTGTCATCGGGCGAACTGCCGTCGGCAGAGTGTAATGCCATTCTGTCTGTATTCCCATCCGCTTAGGAGGCCTGTAGAAAGAAGTGCGTCGCAACCTGCGTTGTCTATTTGTCTCTTCGTCTGAGTCATAAGCTATCGACGTGTATGCATTTGTGCCCTTGCCAACTTGACGGTCTTAACGGACACGGAAGAGCGCCAGCTGAAGTATGAGGGGGCTGTCAATGTCCCCCCTTCCCCGGGGTGTCAAAGTCGGCCCGAACGGATGCCATAACGTATGGGGGCGGACCATTTGCTTTGTTTCTCCTGCCTGGTAGTGGTCGCGTGTTAGCACGCGTATTGCATGCACCTGTCTAGTTGCATAGAGAGATAAATATTGTGAAGAAAAAGATCAAGCAGAGAAACGGGGGTGCGGCAAAATCACAAGTCGGCCCTCGTACGGAATGCAGCACATAGAAGCACGTATATATATATATATATATATATATATAAACCGATAGGTGGTTTACAATAGTGCGCGTACAGAAAAGCACACATTTACATTTACGTATATTCATCACGGTTCTAAAAGTCGAGTCAACGGAACTGCTCTACCGCATTGTTGAAGGTGATATAAGTCACACTGTCCCCCGCTATGTTATATATATATATATATATATATATGCGTGTGTGAGCAAAAACTGAAACAGAGAGAGAAAGAAATAGGTGAAAGCGTCAAGCAATCAGATGCGAGAGTATGAGACAATCACATGTTGAGACTGGATGGTGACGAGGTCATCGGCGAAGGAAGACGACAACAACAACAACATCAACAACAACAACATCAACAACAACAACCAAGTGTTTTGGCGACACTGGAAGCGAAGTGTGATGGGAAGTCGTAACGTGACGAAGAATGTAACAAGGAACGTAGCTGTGCCGGCAAACCAACGGCGTTCGGCAGCACAGTGTGTCAGTCATGGAAAATGGGCGATGATGTTCCCTCCCGCCACGCCGCGCATAGACGACACGCGACGGCAAAACACGACAGGTGACATCTCGCCCGACGTTCTGGGGCAAGGCGGCTGACCGGCTGCCGCAGCCACACCGCCATGCTGTCACTAACATAGCCACTTTCTTTTGTCTCCCCCGTACACGGGTGTCAAGAGTATCTCGACTCCTGCGGGTTGACACTCACGCTCACACACACACACGCACGCCCCACATCCCCTAAATACCCCACATACCCCACAGTGTACAACCATATCCTGTTTGTGTGCATATGCACATATGCCATATCGCCTCCGTAGGCATACATACCGACGCACATATACATCGACAAATGCGTGCGGGGGGGGGGGGGGGTGGGGTATCGCTGTTGTCTTTATACTCTTCACCGTCGGCGCAGAAAGAAAACCGTTCCGAGCATTACTCGTACGTTCTGCGAGCTGATCGTGCAAAGCATTGATAATTGACATCGGCACATTCGTACGCCCCCTTTTTCTTCATTCATCGCTTGAGACTCTTCCGATCCGCCGCAACCAACAACAATAACAACAACGACGAAGACGATGACGACGACGACAAGAACAACAACAATCACATGTCAGCAGTTCGCGGGTCGATATAATAACCAAACTACTGCTACCACGTTTGCTGCTAATATTCACTGCTCTGGTATCTATGTATGCATAGTCAAGACGAAATGTGCGCGAGCAAACGTAGCACGGTCGAGTGGCTTCATTCGACTGCATACGATGTTCGTAGATACACAGACAGATGTGTACGGGCGAGCAGCACGTCCCGATGGATCTGGGTTCTCGGAACCCCCATGCCTCACCCAGCGCGAGCAGAAGAAAACGCCTATTGTAGCGTGGGCGTCGTCGAGATAGACACGAGTAGTTGTAGCGGTACCAGTGATGGATGGGGGTGGTGGTAGTGACGATAGAAGATGGTGCCGGCGCTGGTTTTGATCGGTGGTGATGGTGGTGGTCCAGCTTCGTCTCGAACACAACAGCGGGAGCAGCTGTTGTTTCGTTGTCATCATTGCCATCATCAGCCGCGTTGGCTGAACGCTGATCTGCGCGCAGCCAGCGCTGCTCAGGCAGTGGCTCCGGCGGGCCGCAGCGAGACGGGCGGAAGAACGGAACAAAGAACGAGACTGACCCGAAATACTTCCGCTGCAGGCGGGTGTACTTTCGCCGCATGTCTATCGATAACTGTCATCCGTTAAGAAATCGACCCGCCGCAAGTCGCAACTGGCGACCTACCTAGAAGTTGTACAGAAGTACGCTGCCGCACACAAGAGTGCGTTAACGTCGCTAAAGCCGGCTATAGGTGGAACCCAGAAAGCCGCAAGTACCTTACCACGTCACCAGCGTACTGAGCGCACCACCCGCACAAAACCGTGTTTCTTCATAACTGCCAATGGTAGGTCACTGACAATATATATATTTTTTATATATATATAAACATATATATATATATATATATATTCCATAAAAGGGCAACAGAGACGGAAAGTAAGCGGCAATGTGCTTTCATGCACAAAAAAATATATATAAAATATATATATATATATATATATATATATATATATACAGATATAATTTGTTTATGTGTAGCAAAATATACATTTGCGATGTTAGAACATGTGCACAGCTTGCTCAGGTCTTGGGTTGGGCTGCTCTATATTGCCAGGGTACCTCTAACCGAAGCGGCATTCCCTCTCTGAACATCTAATGACAGACGTTGCAGTAAATATTCGCTTGTCCTCTTGTCTCCTGTGGCAAGCACCAATCTTCTCGCGACATCGTTGAGCAGTTTCTTCGTGAGCAACCCCCCCCCCAAAGTCTCAAACGCAAGTGGTGCGAACAAATATGGGTAAGCGACGCATGAAGACTTTCTGCACTTGGCTGTTTCCACTAGAGCCACCACGTGTCGAGGGCGGGCTGCGCTCGTACCGGCAGTTCAGCCTCGACAAAGAAAAGCACTAACGTAGATGATTCAACCCCCGGTGAGCACCCAGCTAGGAAAGGCGACGAAAATCAACCTCGAGTTTTCCTCTCCCTTGTTCGATTGTCGCTAGCTCCAAACCATTGCATGTAGCGAAACTTAATATCTTCTTTAAGTCCTCACAGACCATTGCCTCCGATGACCCCGTCGTCCAAATACCAATGGTTGAGTGGACTCTCGAGTGAGCTTACCAAGTCATTAACGGCAAGACAAATCAGAGGGGGGGGGGGGGGGCGAGGGGTCTCCCTGTTTAACCTCTACAGAAGTGAGCAGTGCCAAGGGTAAGGCCACGTGCTGATGGGTCACCGTAGGTCAATTTTACTTGATGATAAATGGCAGGGGCCTCATCTCCATCTACTCTTAACAAGTGATCCCTTCTGACGGTGTTGAATGCGTTTTCTTAAAGTCAAGTTTAGCTAACACTGATAGATCGAGCAAAGAATCCGCAAAAGCCCTGGTAGCGCGAATCATTATTTCAGCACCCCCTTGATTGAAAAACCCAACTGGTAAAGCCCAATCGCTAGGTCGATAACATCTCTAGAATCTCTCATTGCCAATTTTGCCGCGACTCTGCGTAGTACCGATAAACAAGCAATGAAGTCTGAACGGGCCGTCTTTTTCAACGCAAACAGCCCCACTCCGAAGATGAGCGGACACCACCTTGAATGCAGAGCTTCTCATTGCAGTAGGTCGAGTACCTTTGCAAGGGTTCAACTAAGTTCGTCGGATGAGCAGCCAAGAGTCGATGTGAGAAGGTGCTGTAGGAGCCGAGGTCTAATGAAATCCAGGCCAGTGTTCGAGGTCGTTGAAAATGATCTAGCCGCATAGCGAACATTCTCGACTGAACAAGAAGAAGGTAAAAGTTGCGAGGGGGAAGGAAACGGCCAACACAAGTCCGGTTGCGCGGGGGGCCTATATATATATATATCACATGTGTGCTTGGTCATTTCACGCTACTACAAAGATTTGCTATTTTAAAAAAACGCCCCACAAAAAGTGCAGCAGTCCCGAACAAAGCTAAAAAGTTACGTCTCGAACAATTAGCGAACCGACTCTGGCCCCGGTGTGACTGTGGGTTGTAGTAGGTGGTCGCTAAAGTTTTAGAACGGGTCTTACACAGGTAGTCGCCTATACTTCTGCCGCTGAAACTGCTAGAACTGGCAAGGCAGGGCCAGGGGGTCGTCTCGAGTGAGAGAGCATTTCCTGTAAAGGCCTGTTCAAAAAGACGACGACGGCGGCGACACGCAAAGCAAAGCGAGCGCCAGACAAAAACAAACAAGGGCTAGCAAGAGCTAAAGGAGACGGACCAAACTCACCTTTGACTGGCGATGTGTGTGAGTTCAGGGAAGGAAAGCTCAAGAAGGACCTGTTCCATCTCGTCGACGACGTAGACGCCTGTCCAGTTTATGGCGACAATCACTTCGTTTTTGGCGAGCGGAGGCCCCGCCAATCGAACCGCCTCGTAGAAGCGCGAAAACAGCAACGGCCACTTAAACTTGGCGTAGTCGACGACGTCCTCCTTCACTCGAAGGGCATCCGTACCTGTTAACGCCAGCAACACCATCATCGTCATCATCATCGTTCATACATTTTGCTCCGTTATAAATATACAAATAATTATTATAACATTATTTTCATTTAAGGAATATGCACTACAACAAAACTGCAACGAGTCGTTGCAGTCAAAATAAAGATTTGTATTTTATTATTACAAAGCACTTCGAGCAGAACACACTCAAGTATGCTGTGAACAGTAATTCACAAGCCAGGTTTCTTTTCTGGGCTTTTTTTAATCGTGGTCAGAAGTAAAGCCATGAACAACACAGGTCGATCAGCTTGAACAGCCCATAGAAAGTAAATTATTATCTATACACGTATTCGAGACCTTCCAGTGCCACAGCCCTGCAGACCAACTACAAACACCCAGTAGCACAGAATAAGAGCGATAAATGAGCAGATTCGTCGGAGGGACGCGCTCTGGTGAGCACGTCCTGTGTCGTACTGTTGCTGATGGCACGAGTAATAGGTTCCATCCTGACACGACGCTTAATAGGAAAATGCCAAAGGCTTGTCTCCTATGTAATCCAGTGTTCTAACTAAAGGTACATATATTTGAAAAACGAACTTTCCTGATGGCGGCCTACACCCTGTATACTCATGAGCCCATATTGCTATTATTTAACGCATTTTCGTGCATCTACATTAATAGAAAACTGTATTTCCGATTCTGTATTCGTACCCTTTGCTTATGATAATTGTTTTATATGTCGCGACGCGCTGCATGATGAAATGAATGTAGATGCGATTTTATAACAAATTATTTTGGCTGGTGCCCTTTCTTGTGAGTCGTGAAATAACCTAATTCACTAATTCACTAGCTAAAACAATAGGAACATCTTCATTATATTATTTACGTACTAATTGTGCTAGGAATAAAGGTACAGGATTTTTTAGCTTATGGTTTTTAGCAGCATTAATTTAGAGATCCCTTCGAAGTCGGCAGCCGGAAACGGAGCGCAGACAAGACAAGTGTTTGCCGTAGCTGCGCAAGCGTGCATGAACGTATCGGCGCTCGGATATAATTGCAGCTTAGTTCTTAAATACTTTCTAGCTAACGCATTGACTACTCACGTTCTCGAAGGTAGTAACTTTTCCGATAAGCCTGCGATATGAGATGTGTCCACCGCTCGAGAGCCCTCTCACCCGCCAACAGGTGTGAGTCAGGTATACAGCCCGGAATAAGGTGGCGCACCCGTTCGGCGCTAATCTCCAGATCCGCGCCTGTCAAAAATAAAACGCACATTCATTACTTGAAAGTACATGACATTGTTTTAATTGGCCAAAATTGACTGCAGATAAGTTTCAGTAACAACATTTTAGTATGCCTTTGGATATTGCTAAGTTCGCGCTGAGGGTTACTCGACGAGCCTCCAGAAAAACTCACGGACTATAGAGCTTAATAATGATTTCTACTGCATACTGCTAAACATAAATGTACATTGTTTTACAGCCCGCACGTGCAGTAAAACAATAGTATCATATAAGTTTGTAC
Source organism: Dermanyssus gallinae (assembly GCA_003439945.1). Lineage (NCBI taxonomy): Eukaryota > Metazoa > Arthropoda > Arachnida > Mesostigmata > Dermanyssidae > Dermanyssus > Dermanyssus gallinae. Next base: position 606,178 of record QVRM01003563.1, on the reverse strand, counting down.
AGAATTACTCAACAAAATAGCCGACCGGCTATTATCCGAACATGTAACAGTGCAGTAACTAGCAGTTGCCAAGATAAGGGCCTCACTGGCTTGGATGCCGTCGGCCACAGGTTCAATAGGCCGGCATATACCTAAATAGAGTCATCTTCCTTACCACACACAGGTTTTGTATATATATATATATATATATATATATATAGTTATCTAGCGCTATAATGCTTTTTATTTCTAAGCATATAATCAGACTTACTGTTGTGATTTTCCACGTAAAATTGTTGTGCGGCCAACATAGCGAGGTCTTCTTCCTTTTCACATTTGTATTCGCCAAATTTAACCCCACGAATCACTTGCTGATAGATGAGATTTGTGGCCACAGGGTCTTCCATCGGATTATGCCACGGAGCAAATATTTCCTTTCTGTAATCAAAACATAAAATAAACATGTATGCCATGCATATCTAATCACCTCCGGAACTATTATGCCAAGTCTATGACCAATGATAGTTCGCAAGATTTACGCTGCGCATTTAGACTCCGTACTACGCCAAGTCAACGCCGTCATAAAAACAAAAAACTGCCGTTTTATTGACACTCTGCATAGTTATAGATATAAAAACAAATTTCAGGCGTAACCTGGTTAACCTCAGGTAGTTAAGAGGCGTGGTTATAGTAGATCTTGAGGTGCTGCTTGCACTCAGCACATTCACATAAGTATAGACGGTCGGAAGAGCGGGTGCTTGGCGACCCTACTGTTTTGCGATTGATACCCAGACGAGGGCAAATAGACAAATATCTCTCTTTCTCTGTCACTCAATCTCTCTGATCTATTAAGCCAAAGACTTTATAGATTAGCCAACCTGAAGAAAAGTCTCCATGGGGCGTTTCTCTCCTGTGCGCCCTGTTCCTTGGTGTACTGCTCGCACTGGCTGATCGCGTCCATGACGTGCTCACCCCCGCTACCCAGCGAGCTGACCTTATCGAAGAGCGCAATGTACAGCGAGAAACCAAAGCGATCCTGCAAGCCGATCTTGTCCGCCAGCTGATTACAGAGCTCTCGGGCCGTGGTTGCAGAGTCGGCCAGCAGCGTCTTGGTGTTTCCGTCCATGAACGTGATGGGCAGCATAAGCGGCTTCTTCGACTTGGTAGCCTGAAGCTCGAGCCACGAGGGCGGCTGACCTCGCGTGCTGTTCATGAACGTCCGCCGGAGACGCTCTTCACAGTACGGTGCGTAGCCGGGCGGACCCTCGCGGATGAAGTTCAACAGGTACTTTACGAACTTGTCGCTGGGCGCAAAACAGCCCACGCACAACGAAAGCAGCACCCAGCCGCGGGCGTGCGAGTTTTTCTCCTGGTTACCCGTGAGCTGCTTGCAGATCTGACAGTAGATCTCGTCGCGGAGCTCCTCGCGCAGAATGCCGTGGCCGATAATGAAGTGCAGCTTTTCGAGGATTTGACGTCGGTCTCGCCTCCAGCCACTGCGAATAGCTGTCCGCCGCCAGCTCCTCCTCCTGAAGGTGCCGCCGCATGTCCTCTGTAATTTTGTTCTTTCGTTTTAGCGTCAACGACACAAGCCGGTTGCGAATTGACTTCTTCGCCTTGATTGTCTCCTTTTGGCCGATATCGTTTCCGTTCTCGATGAGCTCCTTTGCGTCTCGAAATTCTTTTGACTTGGTGAAATTCCGACCAAGGGTAGCTGTGACCTGTAAGCAGAACAGTCAGGCGCAAACGATGATGCTTAGAAACCAGATGAGATGAATAATAGCTTTTCTATTCGGTTCACACATAAGGAAACACATTGATCTTATCATAGAGAACTGTTAGTGCAACGTACACATTGAATAATAATACTTTACCGATATGTCTAAATAAAATAAGAATAAACCCAGTCCGTCCCCCCTAAAACATGCTCATATGCTCAGGTAGCCACTCCTGTACCAAACAGCTGGTATGAGCGGGAGCGTCATCTCTGAGCGACGTATGGCAGTTCCTTAGATACTTCATGCATACACGGTTTCGCAACAGTTTGTAGAACATGCAAGTAATTTTCATTTGTGATAGTTTCGCTTTTATGTTTCAAGTTTATTCACCATAAATTGGTAGTGCAATTTTTTCTGCGACTGATTTTTGCATTTAGCGTGAAACTTTGCTCGTGAGAGAAGAGAGTATTTGCTTTATGTATGCTCACATGGGAACTGTACCCGAGGTCCTCCTGAACAAGCATGTACATGGTCGCAAAGACCAGGTTAGATTCGCAGGTAAGATTTCTGATTGGGATCAAATGATTGATGGTTAATACGTATTTGTGTTTTATTGAACATAAGCTTTCGTCTGCTAGCAATCAACCGAAAATACACAATGTCACAGTTCAATCAATTATCAATCATTATTTTGCTAACCGTTTCGTTTTTGCAACTTGTGTGTCGACAGGCAAGTGTTAACGAAACAGAAAGGCAGCCTTAACAAGGCCGTAAAAAGTACCTTCGACATGACTGACGAGTTATCTCGATCAATTGTGTGAAATTTGGGCTCGGGAAGGTCGCCCATAAAGCGAAGAATCGTGATCCAGAGAGCTAGAGCAGCCATCGTGTCTCCATGGGTGGGTAGCGGCAACAGGCTCTGCTTGATTGGCTTCTTCTGATAAATATGATTCTGGGTACCTAAAATAGAATACATAAGACCACCACCACCGCAACCATTTTAGCCAAGACAAATTTTAGTTTATTATGCATATGTATGCATGTAAGTATACATATGTGTATTGTTGTAAACACAAATAGTTAACACAATTTGTGTTGACTATAAATTCAGCTTCATCCTTTGGTAAATCAAAACTATTTGAGAAGCACTATAAACGCTGCTTCTAAAGTACAAAGGTTAAACAGAAATATCACTGTCCTCAGCCAAATTATGTAGACTTGAGATATGGATGTCTGTGTTGATATATATTTACTCTTAGTACTCTACTTTTTACTACCGTTATACGAATTCGCGTTTTAATGGCCAGCACAATGAAAAAAATATGCATATATACGCACACAACTACTATATATATATATATATATATATATATATATATATATATATATAAGTAATACACAATCATCGTGCTTCACAATCGTGCGAACAAAGGCAACCCCTCGTAAGATACACGTTCGTGAGACACGCTGTAGTTTCAAACCTTGAAAGTAGGTAGCAGCAAATTTCTGAAACGTGTACTGTGTTAAGTCCTCGCTGTGGTCGTGGGGCACCGATGGAATTGAACCTTCCGGCTCGGGGTTGAAATTTGAGTCCTTTGGCAGTTCCAAGTCTGCAAATCAATCACGGTCGAAAATAAAGCCCATGTAAGTCAAGCCTGAACTTAGACAACAGCGACGACGACGAAGATCTATACGAGAGCTGGAAGCCGAGCCAGTCGACGTCATTGGCACCCAGCGATGTTCAAGGAGAAGTATACAGATGACAAACAAACTAGCAAGTATTGATGTCGTAATGGGGTAGATTGCCACTCACAGTGTATTGCGTTGTTGTATAATTAGTATTTCGTTTATTCATATATTATTGACACTCCGTTAAACGGTGCTGTTCGTGTCCATCATCCACACTAGTAACCGTAGTAAAAACAATTATAACAACAATAACAATAGCAGTGGCAACAACAACAGTGAGTGAAGTGACAACGGCAGCAGACTTAGCACTTGCAACGCTACCGCAAACGCCAATAGCACCAGGAACAGCAACAACGTCACCGTTTCGACACCAAATTGCAAAAAGCAAATTTAGGTGAAAACAGACAAAAAAGAAGAAGATGAAACAAAAAAACAGCGCTTCTAGGAAGAAGCCATTTTACATTCATTGATAGAATTGAGCAGTTTAGATTTTTGTTTAAAATACTTAACAGCCCAAGCGTTGTCATTCTAGAACCTTAACTGTGTTCTATATGTGTATGTAAAAAGAAGAATTTAAGCAATATCTTTGCTAGCAAGATTGTATATATATACATACATATGTAATGTGTAATACGAAAAACACATAATGTTACTATATATAAATATATATATATATATATATATATATATATATATGTAGGTTATGGAAAACACTGGAAAACTCACATCATGCAATGTAGGTTGTGCCCCAAACAACGTCTCTGTGTATCTCACCATGCACGTAGTACATACATCAGTAAAGGTGAAAGAAGTACGCACCCTTAAATGCAGTCGGAGCGGCCTGTTCGTTGACTGAGTCGCTTCGCGGCAAAAAATCGAAAATGACGTCGACTAGTTTCGAGTCGTCAAGCGGCTCGTCGTGCCGTTTCTCGGCATCGGCGATAGCGGCCTTCTTCATTTCGAGAATCTTCCGGACTTCAACGTCCTCCTCAACCTGGCGATTGTAGATTGCGGCAAGCCGCTCTCTGCAACGTCAAACCAGCAAGAATTAATATATATATATATATATATATATATATATATATATATATATATATATATATATGTATTATTTTATTTTATGGGGCCGTCTTCTCCAGACGGCAAATTTATTTACATTTAGTAATTTCTCATCGAGCTTGAAATTTCCATAATTACACAATTCAAACAATTTTAACCGTTAAGGGCATTTTGCAGAAATCAAATATATATATATATATATATATATATATATATATATATATATATATATATATATATATATATATATATATATATATATATATATATATATATATATATATATATATACAGGTAGTTCAACAAGTTCTTAAAATGAAAACCAAGAATTTTCCAAATCTTGTTTTTAATTTTTTCTTATTCGATATACTCCCCGAGAAGCTCAATACACTTTTCCCACCGAGATTTCAGAGCATTTATACCTCTTGAGTAGAATTCCGCGTCTTTAGACTGAAAATAGGCATTGACAGCAGCCTTAACCTCTTCATTGCTGGAAAAACGCTTTCCACCGAGACTATTCTTCAAATGTCCGAAGAGGAAATAATCAGAGGGGGCCAGGTCTGGAGAATAGGAAGGTTGTTCAATAAGTTCGAACCTCAGTTGGGCCAGTTTTGCCGTTGCTTGCCGCGACTTGTGTGCGGGAGCATTGTCCTAGTGAAACAGGACAACCTTCTTCTGCAAAGCGGGCCGTTTCACGATGAGTTCTTGCTTCAGGCAGTCCAACAGTCTTGCATAATATTCTCCCGTGATCGTTTTACCGCTCTCAAGGTAGTCGACCAGAATTATTCCACGTTGGTCCCAAAAAACCGTAGCCATCATCTTTCCGGCCGATGCCGTTGTCCGCACCCTCTTCGGAGGTCCTTCACCAGGTGCACACCATTGACGAGATGCTTCTTGGGTCTCGGGAGTGTAGTGATGGACCCAGCTTTCATAGACGGTCACGAATCTGCGCCAAAAATCCGACGGATTTTTCGACATCTTGGCCAAATTTCGCTGTGAAGCGGAAACACGCGCGTCGTTCTGGCCTTGGTTGAGCAAATGCGGCAGCCATTTTGCTCTGAGCATTTTCATCTTCAAGTTTTCGGGCAGGATGAAATGCACTCTACCCAAACTGATTTCCAAGGCCTCCGCTATCTCCCTAATGTTCACTCGCTTATCTGTGGCAACGATTTTCCGCACTTTTTCATATATATATACCTCGTTTTGGGGTATGCTATGTTAATAAGTCGCAATAACGTACCTGTATTTTTTTCGGCAATCTCTCGACCCTTCTTGGGCCCGTATTGTCTGGCTAGAAGCAATTCTTCATGGTCGCGCAGTCGGATGGCCTCCAGTTGCGCACTCTGCTCGATCCGCATTCGTTGGTATCTGTAAGAAATAAAAGTACATAGATGTACGCAGACATAAAAAGACTTTTATTAGAATATTATTGTTTATGCGCCAATATTTGATACATCAACGCAAACAAGTTGATTCGTTTTTTTGTGCATTTTTCGAATTGCGCATATTGCACTTTTTGACTTCGGCAGACTCTGAACAGTGACAAGGCATAAAAGTACGTGCATGCTCAACATACACGGCCGTACTATCGTACGGGTTGTGAAGAGTAGGAAGTTCGGCAGGTTCCATCCTTGGAGCGAGAGAGAGCGCACTCTTGTCGGTATAAACCCATCCACGTTATTAACCTAAGTAATCTCCGTCTTTGCCTAAGTAATTACGCCGTTTTAACCTAAGTAATTACGGCGTCTTAACCGTCGTAAAACCTTCTTAACCTAAGTAACTACGACGCACAGAGCACGTACACTAAAGCACACACAGTAAGACGAAACGACATTACGTTTCGCTTCTAGTACAAGTACCTGCATTCGGGGACGCACAAGCCAGTGATGCCTAGACGGCCCTGCCGCCCTGAAGACATCAGCGACTTTCAAAAGGGGACGGACAAATAAGGCTCTTTAATTTAGCTTCATTAGTCGATCAGCAGGACCTATCGACGACGACGACCACTAGGCTACACTTGTTAAGCTTGCCGAAAGCACTCTGATTTTGCAATTGCGTCGAACTCCTCTAAGCGGGCTACCAATCAATCTTCCGCGTTGAAAAAGAGATGCAGTGCGTCTTCTTTTCAAGCGAGCAAAACATGGGCGATGCAGCCCGTTGATCGAAAACTCCGTCAAAATAGAATCCAGATGCGGTCAACCAGGGCTTCCGTCCGCTCGTTCCGTTTGTAATCTAAATAAATTCTGATCGCTGATTAGATCTGCACATCATAACCACATTGTAGAACGCACAGCAAGCTATCGGATTTATCGGAACCAAAAACTACACATGGTTGCCGGCAACGGTGAAGAATACTCAGACATTCTCTTCGGTCTACCACACACATCAAATATGCATATACACATTGGCCCACTGCCACAACACACAGACGCAAAATGCTACAGGTACGTCTTCTGAGTGCATTTTAGGAGTTCTCAGTAAAGCTTCCGATGTGTCTTAGACGCCTACTCATCAGCAAGCTCTCCCTATATGGATCAAAACCCAATGACTTGTTTTTCCGTCAATCACGTCGTTTTAAGGAACGATCCACCGGGTCTCGGCGGCAAATCTATTCCATGAGCGTGGGGCAGGACTCAACGTAATAGTCGTTTTCAGTCGATTCAAGCGATAGTTCGACACAAGCCGAGAGAACGGAAAAGACGGATACGTCGTCGACAAGGAAAGAAAAGAAAGGCTACTTCTGAAGTAGACTGGTACAGCGCCACGGAAGATGCGGCCTAAACGATGGCGGCCGAAGCAATAAACAAACAGCCTTGACCGAGGAGCATCGAGCGCCACACGATTCGTATAACGGGGACGTGTCGCATCGATCTGCCAGCAACTGCATTTTCGTCAGATTGCTGTCACGCTGGGCCGAGGGCATAATGCTCACCCTCTCTTTCTTTCTTCTCTCTTCTCTCTCTGTTCTGTTGTTGGGTGCGTGTCGTTGCACTAATCAGAGAACGAACGCTACAAAAAGCGCCACTGAGCTACAACAGTGTTATACACACATGTATGTATATAGAAAATATTGTGATGATTTATTAATCATTTACAATACGTTTGCACACTCGGCAGTGCTCGCCTCATATATATATATATATATATATATATATACATTGTCAATACAATGTCTTGTACGATATATATATTCGCTTAGTTCAAATTTCGGACAACTTTGTCCAACACGTAAGAATGCCCACCCGTTAGCCGCCTTACAGTAGCATCTATCCAATCCGCTCATATATATATATATATATATTTTTTTTTTTTAATAATGTTTAATTAGTAAAATTCATGATGCACACCGGCCGTCGTAGTTAAAGCCACGGTAGCGTGGGACTCACAAATTCACTATAATCCAATCGTTCTTGCCCCTTGTTTGTGGTGGCCGCAGTACTGTCTTCTTAAGATTACTTCACCTCGTCACTTGATCTTGCCATTACGGCTGCTCGACTTTATGCCACGGTTATTTTCGCCTCGGAGCAAATTCCTGCGAATCTCCTTACCAGAATTCATGACTTTTGGGGAGCGCCTCTACAAGGGCTTGGCATGCCAGGGGACCTTCTTAAGTTTCGAGCCTACACTTGAAAAAGGCACAGCGTTCGTAGCAGTGCCTTATGACTGATTGATTTTTTAGGCCGCCTAATAAGTGCGTGTGAGTACCTTCCATCCGGATAGCCTCTGCTTTGAAATTGCAACCTGTGCTTTTTCAGCATTTTTCCTAATCCTAACGCTTCCCCTAGTTTTAAATCCCTTGTCCCTCCCAATTGTTCACACTTCCATAATTAGATGATCTACCAATTCCTCTTTCCTTTCGCATACCCGAAAAACCATTATTTGTAATTCCTAGTAGCACGCCTGGTTATATCGTCAGCCTCTTCAGAGTTGCATACGGCATAAAGGCAAGTCAGGTTAACCAATGCGGTGTACGTAATGCTGAAAGCGGCTACCGTGGCCTGTTGGCACTTGCATGAGTGGGTAGGTAAGCGAGCACTGTGGCCGAACCGAAGCGTGTACATTTTTTTGAGATCAGGGAGTAGATTGATTTCGGTCAAGTATCCAATCAGGTGGACACGGCCCTACCCAGATTTTGTTACATGTATATATACATGTTTTAGACACTGGGATTTGCTGCTGCTTTGACGTATCTGTAATATATATAGATATATATATCATATATGTAGAATATATATTATAATAGTATATGTAATATTATGTATATATATTATATATGGTCTATATATATTATTATCTTTATATTCTATTTATTTATCTATGATATTTATAATATATGTACTGTATAATTATCTTATATCTATATTATTCTATATTATTATATATATATATATATATATATATTCTATTCTATATATATTTATATATATTATTATCTATATGTTCTATTTATTTTGATCTCTTTATATCTATATCGTCAGTGTTTTTCTTTGAGTTAAAACGCACACAGTCCACGGTCTATTAAGGTTACCACGGTAAGCATCAGGACATTTCGGCTAGCAAATTCGAAGTGGGTTAGTCTTTTTTTCGGAAGCTCGATGGGAGGGGATATCTTTGTGTAAAGGTCCTCTTTATGGGAGCGACTAACCAGCGAACGTACACCGACGTAGAAACGCTGGTTCCGCCCGCTTCGACTCGCCTGCCTTTAGGAGGAAGCTGGCCGGTGAAATCGCATCGGATAGGGAGGGGTGTCGGCAAATCGACAACAAAACAACGCTCGTACAGTGGGCGATAAGAGAATCAGCCGTAGTAGCGGGTAGCGGGTTTGTTTTGCTGTTGCTGCTGTTGTTGCATCTGCAGCAGCCGCCGCCTCGCCTCAGCTGCTAACATTAGTATTATTATCATCGACGGGGTCACATCTTCACCCGCTGACACACCGGACTGTCAACGCCACAAAGACGACCCGATTGATCGACACCGAACGACAGAAGCTGCAGCAGCAACAACAGCTACAGCAGCAACAATAGCAACAACAACAGCAGCAACAATAGCAGCAACAACAACAGCAGCAACGACACTAGTAGCAATAACAACAACAGTAACAACAACAACAACAACAACAACAACAACAACAACAACAACAATCGTCAAAGCCTTGATGACAGCGGCGATGACGAAAACGTCAACAAGGGCGCCAACTCTACCGCAGTCATCACAACCGAAGCTAGAGCGGGTGGTGGATTTGCTGGTTTTGGGCGACATGGGCGACCCCGCCGCCGCCGCCAGCAGCGGCAGCAACAGCAACGCCACCCGCTGCGATGTCGTTCAAATCCGATGCAACTTTGTCTGTCTATCTCTCCTTCTGTCTGTCTTTCGGTGGTTGTTGTTGTTGTTGTTGTTGTTGGTGTTGTTGTTGTCTTGTTGTCGTGTCAGTTTCTGACGACCTGTGTGAGCTTCTTCTCTGTCTTCTCTGTATCTGGCCGGGCTGTGTCGTCTATCCACCTGCAGGCCTGCCCGTTTGCCACACGCAAATCGAATCGTACGAGGCACGCACAGGGCTGAGTGACTGCTTCACATAGACCAGCTCTGGTGTCTAGGATCTACGTTGCACAAAGCTGGTACAACACAACTGTTGCTCGATAGTTCTTCAGCGTAAAGTCCAACGAGCACTCGTCTACGGCATGTACATATATTGGCAGATATACATACATCGGCATGTATGCATAATTCCTGCCGCTATAGTGAGGACTGCTACGTAGGGGCGGGGCGAGAGGGGTTCTCTATCAATCACCCGGCTCACTCATTGTTGACATTCGGTGTTGTCCCGATTTTCGTATACCGCAGCAATTATTTTTAGTATTCGTTTTATTACCTTCTTGTTATCAGAGGATGACCGGCTGTTTGGTATAAGCAAACTAGAACATCATCCTATATAATTGATTTATCCTATGATTTGCCCTACAGATATATATATATATATATATATATATATATATATATATATATATATATATATATATATATATATATATATATATATATATATCTACATATATATATATATATATGCGAAAGCGTTTGAAATATGCGTTACTTGATGCAGCTTGCTACATAGCATGGCAACACCAAGTCGAAATTGGAAGGTATTCAGCAAAGCATCTGAGCTGCCAGAAAAGTCAGTGAAGCCGCCGACACGTATCTATCCTAGAGGCACTGTCAGGCGGTACAAAAAATGCGGTACCAGGGCTCAAATCTATATAGAACAACACGGGCGAAGACACGCCTGACCGTATGTCATGTCTGCGTTAATCCAATCTTTAGTTGCAAATATTTGGTTAACGAAGTATAGCCAACCGGCGAAACATTCATGTGCATATAAACGTAGTTTTCAAGAAATAGTTAAAAGCGGCGCATGCAAAAGATGCGTACGTCGCATTTTATGTAGTTTGGCTCGAGGCAATTAGTGCATTGGTAACGTTGTGGTGTGTGCTTTCAGCCGAATTTGTTGTTTTCTAATTGGCTCACGGTGTTTGCGTATTCAAAACGAAAACGTTATAGTATCATCCTAGTAACAATAGGTTATTATGTGGATAACAATCGTACACGGCTTAAAGTTGCATGACTTCCGCAAATACTCTACAAGACGAGACATGTTACATTTCAAACTGCAAGTCTGAACATGGCATATATACTCTCCCAAACGATAAAGTGATCACAGCTACGCGAGAAAAAACTGTAACATCGCAAAATGTGACATCGGCGTACTGATCAGGAGCGCGGTCCATTGAAGGTTACAAAGAGACGAACAAATCAGACCTTTATGGTTCACCCAACAGCGAACCGGCAAACCAGCAATATCCATATAGCTGTGTAGCAACAACACGCACATAACAAAACCTCCTATGTGCATGCAGACATCAACGAGGTCCAGAACGTGTATATTCACGTATTGATCTCCGCACAAAGGACACATGCACGTTAACACGCCCCCACAGAGAACTCTGCAGACCCCACCAGGTCTCTACAGGTCAGATATGCAGACATTCTCACGGTGTAACTTCAACAGTTTCGACCAACAATCTGGCAGACAAGGTCTTCATCGCACACACACACACACACACACATAACTACTACTATTACTACTACTACTACTACGACGACGATGAAAACGAAGGCTACGTACAGTTTCTTGGCGATGACCATCCTAATGAAGCTCTGAATGACGAGAACCGCGCGAAGTTTCCGGCCGGCCTCCCTTCGCACGAGAACGCCGCGGCAGCGAGCCTGCAGCGCCACCACATTGGCGCGGAGCAGCTGGAAGCGCCGCGCCAGAACCCGGCCTCGCCACAGCGCCTGGAGCCGCTGGAAGCCACGCAGCTGCTTGAGGAACATCCGCCGCTGGTATTTGCTCTTCCACCAGTGCTGAATGACAATTGTCGCCGCTCGTTGACGGACGAACCGGCGCCGCCAGTACCTGTGTGGTAGCACGCCCATCGCGCCAATGCAACACCCACCCGATGCGTTATAACATGTACAGGAAGATGTGTGCCCTCTCTCGTCTTCTCTCCAAATATATGCATATATATACTCAGAAATTATTTAACATATGCCTTTACTTGAGACACCCGTGTCCAGCATTTTACATTTCCACGATTTATTTATACAAAAAAATATGTATATACATATATATATATATATATATATATATATATATATATATATATATGGCAGAACAGGCCATGCATTCTTATTTATTTTAAGCTTGCCATATTGTGAAAGTAACGGTAAATAGGCGTACACAATAACAGCCTGTAAACGGGTACGCATATGTACGCACGGCATGAACGCATACAAACACAGACATATTTGTGTGTAGATAAATACTCCTACATTGAAAGTAGTCTGCCTGTTAATACCTTTGCATTGATGTACGAGTATGTGGTCGCGCAAGTTGTTATACATATGCTTACCTATAAGCATGCATGTTTAGATACTGGGAGAAACTATATCCATGTGAATACTTAATTTCATTTTCAGTTAATCATATTCAAAGAAACCTTCTGCCGGTATAAAGGATCTAACGTTCCTAAAACTAGGACTTCCAACTCGTTTTTATATGCATCCCATATGTAAAAGCCTAGGGTGGCGGTATATTGTTAGTTTCCCCAGTCGTATATTTATATTTCTATGTGTTCCTAACATGCTGGCGTTTGTTGAAAATTTATTTTCTGTAGCAGATCATTAAAATGACAATTTGTGAGGTTTACGGGAGTACCTCATAAACTTCTTGAGCTTTGCACGCCATTTTATGCCAGAGCGCTAACTAAAGTTATAATATTTTATCATTTAAAGGCATGCTTCCCCAGCAATTAAAAGAGTCCACTAGCCAACTATGGGCCATATAAAAAGTATTAAAAATGCATTGGCACGTCTAGAAAAAAACCTGGACGCGACAAGTTTGTTTCTCGCTCAGCCAGTTCGGATTGCCTTGATCACGTTTAACCGAGTCAAGTCTTGTACATATCTGAGTGAAAGTTGTGGAATCTGTGGAGAATAAACGGATTTGCGCGTTTCATAGAGTAGCAACGACAATGAATTGCCTTTAATGTCTACGAACCTTCTATTATTTACAAATAGTTGAGCATCGCGGCTGAAGGTGTCTACCAATATACATAAATAACTAGTTCAGATTAAGGGGTATATTGATATTATATCTATATAAGACGACATAACAAAACCCTTGAGTTTTTACCAATCCAGAGAGCACTTCAAGAGTATAACTGAAACTCTGTAAAAGAGCAGCTACCCTGTCCCAAACTGCTATATATTCAGGCGTAATACAGTATACGAGCATAAATAGCAGCTTCGTTGGCATAATCTGACGTGAAAATAATATGCCTTGATCGCGATTGAAAGTGTTTCATGGTTTACAAAACCATCTTTGTGCCAGTACTATGCTGTGCAATTAGTATCTAGGGAGGATTGTATGAAGGGCGGAATAGCTAGCAAAAATTATTCTGAACTACCCTCATAATCTTTGAAAGTCTATGTAGACATTACCTGGATGATATTCTTATAATCTCTGATTCCTTGCAGTAAGCAATGATGTGCTGTATAGACAGCGATATCACGCATTTTACCACATGACTTAAACGATTATTATTTACAATAAACGCATTTAAATGTATCGTTTTTAAGAATCAAGACTGGCAAAATGCTTGTGATATCAAGACCGGCAAAATGCTTGTGACCATTTGCATTCATGTTATGCACTGATATGTAGGATTCTGCAGCATGATGCTCTATTGTCTTCGGACAGAAGCATTAAACTTTGAACGATACCGAGAAGATGGGTCATCTTGACAGGCAAACCGACACTAAGACAGCTTTTTAAATCGTATAAGCATCAAAGGACAAAAGACACAACGTTTAATTAAAGTTTTAAGAAACGCAAATGATATGCGATTGAAATGATATGCTGGCGGATTGTAAAGTTGGACATATCGTAAAGAGCATCTTACTGTACTATGGAAACAAAAATGGGCAAGAAAGATTTAATTCCGAAGGAAATGTATAAGGTAACAAGACCTTCGAGAGCTTATGCTAGGAAAAGTTAGGTTCTATATTCCTGGACTACATATGCCGGAAATTTAGAGCCGTAACAACCTATAACGTTTTTTTGACTTTTTTTTTGTAACGCTCTGACAACTACATTTCAGACGCTCGTAATGGGCTAAGTCGCCTGTGGCACGATATCGTCTAAATGCATCTATCGTCATCGCGTTCTCGTACTGGAATTATATAGACTTTCTCCAGCAGAGGTATGTAGCAGCAGGGCAATGACAACCACGTCCAACAAATTCAACCAGCACGGCCGGGGCTCGAACTAGCAATGTTTTTGCTAACCCGTTGCTAAACATTGCAGATAGAGTTTCTCATGGAGCAAATACAATAAATGTGGTAAACGTTAGTACGCTCATGCGTTGTGGCGATCCGCCATTCAGAAGCTAATCTATGTATGTTAGGAACTTTCTTTGTGTTAAACCACTTACCACCCTCGGATAGCCTTCTGGAGGACAAGGATTTTTCGGGTAAGCACTCGATCTCGCTCTTGTTCCAGAAACAGGTCCTGGGCGTCCTTTAAAAACACTTTAGTTTTGCCTATTTGAAAATCCGACTTGCCTAAAACTGATCGCAGTATCTTCGCTGTAGCCTGCCGACAATCCACCCTGAAAGTTTCATAAGCAGAGCATATTAAACTGTTAATATCTGAATACTAGCTACTGAACACAACTACCAGTCGGCTGAACCCGAACATACTCGTCGCAATCGATTCGCTTTCTTTGTAAACAAAACAACTAAACCAGTGCAATCCAAAATGGAATGTTACTCAATGGCACAACGCGTATATATTGAGAAAATGTATCATGAAAACTGAAGTTCTAGGGCGAGCTTTTCGTGCAATTTACGGTCGTCTAACCGACTTAGTGAATGAACCATTCACGTTCATTTATGCAACCATTTTGCAAGGCAGGTTTAGCACGTGATGCGCCAAGGTTCACGACGTGCTCGTTCGGCTGGAAATATAACTCGATAACATTTTGCCAAATTTAGACGATATCGACTCGAATAAAGCTAGCAAGACAATTGAGCTCTTTAAAATGAAATGTTCCAGATGCGCAATCTCACGAAATGGGGGATATTAATTGGTCTTCAAGGGCATGCAATTTAACGCCCTTAGACTTTATCTGTTTGACTGAATATTAAAGCATGCATCTTCACCACGCTCACGTACGCACTCAGGGATGCTCAGCTCGAAAAAAGCTGGAACCCAAGCGCTGATTTTGTGGAGGTCGTTATGACTTCACTTCAGCGACCGTCCCACAGGGAAAAAACGTGCAAAGACCGCCAATGCGTTTAACAGGTTGCTGCGTAATATTTAGCTCTTAACGTCTGCGAGCAGAACTGGCAACGACATAATCGCTAACCTGGTGAATTGGGTCGAACACATCAAGCTTTGATACGTGCCGGCTAGTGCAGGCCATACCATCCCAAGGCGAGAACTAACTACCTTTGCCGAGTCACTCTGCTCTGCCACTTCAACAGGAATAGATCGTATAGTGCAGTCTCGGACTCGTTTGTTGCAGCCAATGCATCCCCACGGCAAAGCTTGATGACTCTCGTCTTCCGCGAATGCATTTTCTAAACGCTTTTTAGAGTTTTCCCGTATCTGGTGGGCTCGGTCTGCGATGAGTAAGGAAAAAACTAAGCAACTGAGAAGGTCTCCTTGAGGGGTCCCCAAGAGCGAAGACAAAGATGACCCGGATGAGAGGCGGCAACGCAAGGAACGTCTTCAGCAGACTGAAGATTGAAAACTAGACAAGCGGCTTCCTACATTCACAGAAGTCATACCTTAAATATCGGTCATTTAGGTTAGGGGACTACCAGGTTTTAGTGGGTTTGAGAGTCTACACTACCCAGACCAACGGATGTTGCATTATGCATTTTTGTTCCCTGTAAAAAAGACCCTATACAAATATACGCTTACTAAATTAGCTGCGGAAAGTGGCATTTAGCTAACCTAATCGAATGCACACATAGCTCACATTGAAGCAGTCGCATGAATCGCATTGCAATTCGAAGGCGGCAGAACATGAGTTAAGCAATCTCGGGATAAGAGCTATACGAACCGGACTCTACGAATAGTTCAGCAGAGGTGCCAGAAAGAGGAATGGAAAGCGAAGTATTTGCGAATTGCACAAATCGTATTGAATTAAACAGGCTACCTCACTGCCGTGAGGCGGTAGCTTAGTGGCAGTCAGGACTAGTGAAAGCGGCTATTGTACTCACTTGTGCGGAGGTACCGATGCCTGCTATTAGAAAGCGGTACCTCTCGACAAACTCCCGAAACGTGTGCCGGATCGGATAGCCAGCTCTCCGAATTCGTATCGTCTCCATCATGCCCGAGTAGCGTAGCTGTTTGCAGCAGAGCTCACGATCGAACATCTTCGCTTTCTTATACTCGTTTGGTTTGATACACCGAATAAAATACGGATGACACTGGCTGAGCGCCTTCATAAGCGAGTCGAGGGAGCGTTTGAACTGCGCACTTAACGTTGGCGTCTTCTTGCGTGTGTCCGTTCCCTGTAACGAAAGGACAATGCACATATGGTATACTCGTATAAATATATGGAAATGTACAAATCAATACAAATATGTGCGCATATACACGGGGAGAACAAAGCTGTAAAGGTGAGATGCTACACTAAAATCAGTATGTAATAATTCAGGATTCTCTCCATTCTGTCGGCCTAGCTTGCATTCGATCAAGCGACGCCACATCCGGTGCTTGGTTGGTAATGGCCACCATTTTTTCAAGTTTATTCACCATAAATTAGTAGTATAGTTCAATCATTTATATATCATTCTGTAGGCTAACAATATCGTTGACCCTTGACTGTAGTGACGATGTTTCGATAGGCGAGCAGTTGAGTATATGGTAACGTTCAATATTGCATTCTCCAAAATATTTACATATGTACTCGTCGATTTCATAATCATATTTTTCAATCATATCAGGTTATGGAAACCATGATATGTTGCTGGGCGTATTTTAGATTTGTTTCTCTGTGATGACAATTTCCATCTATCACTGCAAAAAAGCAGGCCCATTACAAATGCCATGTTGCGATTTCTCTAAATTCTCTGGGGGTTATAAGGTTTGGATATTGAACAGTATCTTGTATAGCACTAAATCATATACTTGTCTTCTAATGTCTATATGCATACAACTCATAGCACGGGTACCGTTGACTGCCGATTACAGTAAAAAGTGATTTTCTTACCATATTCACTTCGTTATGAATAGGTTCTGCATGAAGCGATTCTCGCTCATCTGTATGAGCTGAATGAGGTCAGCACTGAACGTATCCCGGTTCTTTTCGAGGAAACCCTTCGTCTCATAAACGACGACACCAGCAAAGTGGCACATCCCAAACGAAGTGCTGATGTCGGACTTTGGCTTCAGGTAATTCCGATTTGCCGAATGCTGCTTATGGAGTTTGTTCAGCAGCGTAATGTCAGTTCCTGGTAAACAGAGTATTGGTGACCGTTAGTGAAGCTAGTTCATATAACGCAGCATTGGTGTTATAATGCAGGAGGTAAACAGTATCGTCATAAAAGCTACTGTCGTTTTGTTATTGCTCCTGCTACTATTAGTCATATTTAGCACTAACAGTGAGACCTACATTCTATTATGCTTTCGCAATGCCAGCTAATATACTTTCTAGTTTGGACCGTTTGGACTGAAACATTCCGGTTTTGTCCACACACGCTTGTTTCTCGTAACCTTCGCTATCTTCTTACTAAGCTCTTGCAAACACACAGCGCCACCAACAAGCATGTTCGAGCTCTCCCGGGTACTCATCCGGACAGAAGGACAGAATACTAAGAGCTACTTCAGCGCGACTCTAACAGACGGGGTTGTTTCAAAAATATTATATATATATATATATATATATATATATATATATATATATATATATATATATATATATATTTGTTTTAATATATGTATATATGAAAATATCTGCTGTATGGGCAACCTGTGGTATAATTATTAACCCTAGTTCAAGTAAGATATTTCAAAATGTAACCTATATATATATATATATATATATATGTGTGTAAAACTCGACCATCAAACACCAACCTTTGGGAAACTTGGACTCTTCGTCGATGAGCGCCATGATATTCATCGGTTTCGCCGCAATCATGTCGAGTGCCTCTTGGTTGTCGACGAACTCAATATGCTGCCAGTTGATTGCCTCGAGATTATACTCCTCCTGCTCGAGCTTGAAAATGTGCTGCACGAAAAACTGCTGGAGGTTCTCATTCGCGTAGTTGATGCAGAACTGCTCGAACGAGTTCACGTTGAAGTTCTCGAAGCCGAAAATGTCCAGCACGCCAATCGAGGTGCGATAGTGCTGCGTCGACTGCTTGGGCTTGTAGATGGCAGCGTTGATCTTGTTGACGATCTGCACAAACATTCGTCCGTAGATGCCTTTAACAAACGCGTCGCGAACGTCGCGGCTCTGCGTCACGCCCATGTTCGACACAACGGTGTCGCCGTAGGCGAATATCGTCCGCGTCGTGAGCGCCTGCACCATCTGCGCAACCTCGACACGCAGGAGACTCGCCGCGCTCTGCACCGCTGGACCGAACACAATCTCGACCGCGTCCAGGTTGTCGACAAACGTCGGCTTGAACTGAATGTTGCCGAGGTGCAGGACGGCGCCGAGGATGCGCATAATCTCCCAGATCTCCTCCTCGGAAAACATCAGCACCTTCATCGCCGAGCGGATGTCGCCGAACTCGCGAGCGTCGTCGCGGCCTTCGCAGGTCACCGAACCGCCGCCCGTCAGGTAGGCGTACTTCGAGCAGTCAAGCAGGTCGAGCTTCTCCTTTTCGTCGCGACTCAGGCCAGCCAGCATGCAGTAGAAGATGTGGTAGTTTCGCTCGTCGGACGCCTGCGACACGATGCGCGACTTTTCGAGCAGGTACTGCTCGATTCGGGCCCCCTCAATGATACCGCCCTTGTTGAAGTGGATGTCAATGTACTTGCCGAAGCGACTAGAGTTATCGTTGCGTATCGTTTTGGCGTTGCCGAATGCCTCGAGGATGGGGTTGGCCTCCAGAATCTGCTGTTCGATCCAGCTGTGCTGGCCGGAGATAGCCGCCAAGTACTGAAGAATCAACTTGGTGCTCTCCGTCTTGCCGGCACCCGATTCGCCCGAGATGATGATGCACTGGTTGACGTGAAACCGCTTCATGTTGCCGTAGGCGTTGTCACCTATAGCGAAAATGTGCGGCGGGAGTTCGCCAATTTTGCGCTCACGGTACAGTTTGATCTGATCCGCTGTGTAGATGGGTAGAATTTGGTAGGGGTTAACGGCAACCAAAATCGATCCAGTGTATGTCTGCAAAATAATACGACAGGAGAGAGAGAGAGATACTAAATATGAACACGGTAGGTAACGTTGACTTGGTATTCCTCCTAATTGTTATCAGATGCTTGCAATTTGGATTGAGTACATACAAATGCATACACAAAATTAGCAAACATCGTGTACAATGCACGCCTAGTACAGCAAGGCAGACGTCATGCCGTCGTCGTTCGGCTTTAAATGGAATGTGCAGTATACAAACGTACGTAGATGAGGTTGTCATTGTATCGAATGAGCAGATTTCGAAGGATTCCCGCCTCGTGCAGGTCCCCGAGGGAGATCATGTCTTCGACACCTTGCACCGATGTGGGGTGCATCGCCTTGATGCGCCGCTCCGGTGCAAGCCACACCTCGCGGCCATCGTCATCTTGTACCTGCAAATATTCCGTACACATGTGCGTTATTGAAGGTTTGCTCACAGGGGCAGCGCACATTACTCCACTTAGAATATGAAAACGGTTAACTTTACTAAGCACGTGTCAGTGAATGCATATAATTCGGGCTCCACCAGCGTGACTCCAAACGCGAAGCGAAAAGCCTCAGCGTTTGCAGACCGATGAACTGGCGCGTCATCGTGGTGAGATAGCGTGTGGAAGAGATAGCTTTTGTACAGCTCTTGCTAGAGAGCGCAGTGAAAACAATTAGGCTAGGTCAGGATGCCTAGTATACTAGTCGCTCGTCACTGTACCACCTTATTCCAGTTCGTTCGATTGCCACAATTTCACCCTGGTACAAGAAGAAGATGGCGACCATCACCTTCCAGCCAGCCGACCCGACCGTTGACGCTTGTCTTTTGCGGGTGGAGGGGGAAGCTGGGATTGAAGTAGAGGGTCAAAAAATGTAGCCAATTCTCATCACCTGAGATCTGAGAGTCTCTACAACAAATCATACTGGCCCTCGTCGAATTTGATCAGAATTGCCTGTGCCAGAGGGACCCGCATCCCTTTTCGCCCTACGACAAATCACGAGGTACTACTCATCAAGCAGATTTTTTTGTGGTCGTCCATGATCTTACAGAGGGTTCTGGCATCTCAGCTCAACATCTCAAAATAAATTTTTTTCGGGCTGACCCTCAGCCAAGATTTAACGTCCACGGGACTGCTTTTGGCATTGCTTCATAGACGGAACGTCTCAAAGTACATCGATGTTATGTTTGAGCTTTCGTCAACCGTCATGTGCCTTTACAGAAAGACACTTTTCGCCGTCCATTGCTTTTTTAGACGTGCCTAACGGAGTTCGTCGTCCATGTTTAAATGGTAGCTTCAAAATCTTCTGTACCACTCCTGTACACACTCCTCAGGCTCCTGGGGTTTTGAATGAGCCTTATGCACTCAATCCTCGCTGGAAATTATACAACAGAACAGTACACTGCCCGATTTTTGGGTATGGAAGTTTGTGGCACCGACATGCTTTTACACACGCACACACATATATACAGGTAGTTCAATAAGTTCTTAGAATGAGCTTTTTAGAATTCGAATTTTGGCACGCTTTCGCCGCTAATAGGAACTGCAACTTTTCGACTGCTAGCACTCAATATATTATGGTGATTGGCCGTTGCGATTTCGTTTGATAGCTTTTCCCGTGCAACGTATCGGCGTGATTTTTAAAAATGGAGAAAAAAGAGTTTCGAGTGGTTATCAAGCATTTTTATTTCAAAGGTTGGAATGCGACCCAAGTAAAAATTGAGTTAGACGAGACGTACAGTGACTCTGCGCCATGTTTTGCCACTGTTTCCAACTGGATTAATGCGTTAAAAAAAGGTCGCAGGAGCACCGAGGATGAACTACGTCCAGGAGGCCAAAAACGGCAACTGATGAGGAAAACGTAGAGAAAGTGCGAAAAATTCTTGGCACAGATAAGCGAATGAACATTAAGGAAATAGCGGAGGCATTAGGGATTAGTTTAGGCAGTGTGCATTTTATCCTACACGAAAACTTGAAGATGAAAGAGCTTAGAGCAAAATGGCTGCCGCATTTGCTCAACCAAGGCCAAAAAGACGCGCCTGTTTTGGTTTTACAGCGAAATTTGGCCAAGATGTCGAACAATCTGTCGGATTTTTGGTGCAGATTCAGGACCGTCGATGAAAGCCGGGTTCATCACTACACTCCCGAGACCCAAGAAGCATCTTGCCAATGGTGTGCACCTGATGAAGGACCTCCGAAGAGGGTGCGGACAACGGCATTGACCGGAAAGGTGATGGCTACAGATTTTTTAAGATCAACGTAGAATAATGCTGGTCGACTACCTCGAGAGCTGTAAAACGATCACAGGAGAATATTATGCAAGACTGTTGGACTGCCGTTAGCAAGAACTCATCGTGAAACGGCCCGCTTTGCAGAAGAAGGTTGTCCCGTTTCACCAGGGCAATGCTCCTGCACACAAGTCCCGGCAAGCATCGGCAAAACTGGCCCAACTGAGGTTCGAACTTATTGAACAACCCTCCTATTCTCCAGACCTGGCCCCCTCTGATTATTTCCACTTCGGACATTTGAAGAATAGTCTCGGTGGAAAGCGTTTTTCCAGCAATGAAAAAGTTAAGGCTGCTGTCAATGCCTATTTTCAGTCTAACGACGCGGAATTCTACTCAAGAGGTATGAAAGCTCTGAAATCTCGGTGGGAAAAGTGTATTGAGCTTCTCGGGGAGTATATCGAATAAGAAAAATTTAAAAACATGATTTGGAAAATTCTCGCTTTTCATTCTAAGAACTTATTGAACTACCTGTATGTATATATATGTACTCACCTGGATCCGGCGACCCTCGGCCGAGATGACCTGCGCACCGATGGCGACATCGAACTCACGCTTGCTTGAGGGTTCGATCCAGATAAAGTCACCCTATAAATTCAGAAACATTCGAGCAAACTTATATTACATTACACAATTTATGTTCACTCTGCATTAGGTAAGTACATACATTCGAAAATGACCTCGTAAAACTTGTCTTTTAGAAATTCTTTATTTGCTGGCCAATACTTCCTTTTATGCGTTCGTAACAGATGAGAGAGTAGTTCGCGCTCGCATCGACCCCGGCATATTGCCAGTTGATTGAGCAGACTAAAGAATGGCTAACATTGATTGGTGAACACAGTTGAAAATCATTAAAGAATTTATCTTTACAAAGCAAGCCACGAGGCTTGACCGGCCCCGCCGCTAGATGACTATGCAAAGCTTTTGTGTTTAACTTATTCCTCATTACTATAAAGACTCTTTAATCGCCAGCCGATCCAGTGCACCTGCAACACATAACACGGCCAGATTCTAATGACGACGATTCGAGGGATATGGATTAATTTGACACCATTGTCGCAGGGTATTGCAATATTAGGGTTTTGTTGATATAACCATTTCCAGCGGTACACTTCCATTTTACATCACTGAGTGTATTGCAATAAGGACATCGTTTCCTACTAGACATTTCATATGTTTTAACTCGCTAACGCAACATATTCCACAAAGAGTGGAACTTAAACAACAAGCTTTTCTTCGCCATACTACTGTATACCGTGACAATGTTGTACTGATGCTGATCGCTAAACTTTGAGTTATTTTAGAAAGCAAACGTTAATTCAATGATGATACGACGGAAATGCCGCTTTAGTTAATAAGACTCGCAAATATTTTTCGATCAAACAAATCTTTCCTTCCGGGGAGTATCAGAAAGAAAGCTAAGCACTATACTACCGCACACGTTAATCTAGACATCAGTGACACCTTAATAGTGACCAACCGTTGTGTAATAACCTGAACAAACTAACAACGAATATATGTATATAGGGTAATGATATACATACCTCCTGCCGGAAAAACAATACAACACAAACAGGGTGGCGTTAGACTGAAACAATTCACGCAATATGTAGAACAGGAAGACATCGGTCATTCCATTTCCTAGGGAAGACGGCCACACTTCTTGCTTTTAGCATAAGACGAATGGACCTTGGCGGCATAAGCCCACCAAACAATGGTCATTATAAAGCTATCTATCAACTCCTAAGCTATGCTCAGCTCATTAGCAAGAACAAAAGAAGACAGGTCAAATGTCATCGGATGCGTACGCAGTAAAGATGAGACCCGCATACATTGGTGATGCTTCCGGGCACCATTATTCGTACATACTGCACTGTTTACGTCATATATATATATATATATATATATATAAGCCGCCTGCTTTTAAGTTCCATAGGTGCTGGAGTCACCTGGGCTCCTCTCCTTTATATACGAGGGTGGATCGGCAAGTTCCTGTACTCTGAAGTTTGCCGTCAGACCGAAATCCCAAGGTCTTCCGATTTATTTTGCCTGAAAGCGCCATTTATCAGCTACACATAGGCCACGTTTTTATATGGGCCGAAAACGAAAGGCCAACGAATTCGTCTTAAATTCTATGGTTAAAACCAAATAATATGCTCCAAAGTGGCGGAAAGCTTACGAACTGTTTACGGTGATCAAGCAATGTCCCGAAACATGTATATGTGGTATCGTCAATCTTGCGACAGATGTAAAGAGACCAAAGATGACCCCCGTTCGTAAATTTTTTTTTTTTTTCGTTTGGCGTTAATAACAGAAAAAAGGCGTTGCCAAAGTTCGTAATATAGTGTTCAACGATCGCCAAATTTCTTTCAGAAAGATAGCTGATGAATTGGAGAGATCTTATGGATTAGTTGCAATGGGCCGACCTTGGCTGACATTTTATGTGTCAGAAGACTGGCAGCAAAGTTCCTTCCAAAAATGTTGAATTTCCAGCAAATGAGCGCTACTCGGGAAATGTCCCTATTGAACTTTCAAACGGACGCAGAGTGCTTCAGAAAGCGATTACAGAAGACGAGTCTTGGACACATGATTACGAAATCTATTCCATAGCCCAATCCTCCCAGCAGTGCGCTTTCAAGGAAAGGGTAGACACTGGGACAGAGCAGATTTAACATCAAGGTCCTTTTGACTATTTCTTTCGATTACACGGGAATCAGCTTTCATTGATTTTAGCTACCTGGATCTAGAGCCAATAAGATTACGACCGCAAAACTTTAAGAGGATTGCGCGATAACATCCGACGCAAGAGGCCTAAAATCTTGGGTCCTACATCACGACATTGCACCGGCGCACACATCGTTACTGAGTTCAAATAATTTGATGAAAAAATTTATTAGTTATTGCAACCATGCGACCTTTTACTGCTCCCACTGATGAAAAAAATTGGTAAGCCAACTTTCGAAACTATAAAGGAGATACAGAAATGATTTGAAATAGTAACTCAACTCGATTCACGAAATACAATTAAACAATGTTTCGAAGAGTGTGGAAAAGAGGTGGCACAAATGCATTGTGACGCGCGGGAGCTATTTCGATGGGAACAAGAGCACTCTAGAAGATTAAAATTCCAAGAGTCCGACACTTGCGGCACTCAAAAGCAGGGGGTTGTCCAATTTAACACACGCACGTAAACCGATACATTGTGTATGGTACAGCGCTACATAACACGTACGCGCAATGTAGTACGAAAATGAAAATAAGTCGATTACTTTTCACCTTGATATTTGACCTTGTGAAACTATATATATATATATATAAACTAGATCGGCTTTCATAACCTATGTGTTGCTGTACACTTACCCGCGTTACGATGACCATATTGGCCGCAAACCCCGCGTCGGTAACTCTGCAAATGCATGCAAGCAGAACATGAATAATAAACAAGGTAAGAATTAAGTAACACATTTTCCATTTTTGCACTCGACTTTTCGAAACTTTCAAGAGCTTGTTAAATATAAAGCAAGGTATTTAGTTCTACGTAAATAGTTTTTTTTTTTTTGTTTTGATAGTTTAGCGTCATTTATTCGTATTATTTTCACACAAATTGTGCAGTATTAAGGATATAAATGATACTTATGCATAAACATACGAGTATATACATACATGATTAGCCCATGTGATACTGAATTGTTATCATAGTAGATTAGGTTTTTACACTTGGCTGCATTGCCTAGTGTGATACTTATAGCATTAAGGTATGCAGAATTTACAGACGCAGCTATCGTCCTTTTCATGGGATCCCCGGATCTTGCCGATACGATGATGGAACCCGTAAACCGCAAACTCCGTGACAACATGCTGACATTGCGGGTGTTAGGGAGAATAAGGGCTTTCTATATTCACCTTCTGTATCTCAATGAATCAACAGAGTACGCCTCTTTCGGAAGAGCATATAGTTGTTTTTTTCATTTTGAGCTAATTCTGCTCTTCGCTTCGCTTTTACATTAAGCAGTTGTATGGTATACAACAACTGATCCTTATCGTTAAATAATATATTAAAATTGTAATTGAAGCCGCAAGCGAATTTAGTAAGTTTTCCAGCAAAGTAATTATTCAGAAAGGCGAAGCCTGTTGTCATGTTGATGGCTTCATAAACAAGCTAAACTGTCGCATTTAGAGAGACAAGATCCCACATGAGCTTTGATGAGAAGTAGATACACTCTAAACGTGTTGCTGTTTGGTGCGGAACGTATATTAAGTTTTCCACTTTCGTTGAGACAACCTATGCAACAATAGACCTAGGTAATATGTTCGGCAAACTGGAGGGTTGCTGCCACTCGAGACAGGAGGCCATTACGCGTCGAGATGTGTGCGACGATACTCTAAGCCAGTGTTAGGTACGACGGATGGTCGATTTCAGTAGAGTAAGTAGCATTCTCTGCGACTCAAGAGAAGAAGACGACGTCAAGCACACCTTCAAAGTATGCGCGGCTTTCAGCGCCAGACAGGGCTGAGCTGGCGCGGCTCTTAGACCGGGAACTCACGGTAACATGTGAACAAATGGCTCAGGCCCTCTTGCACGACACCTAAAGCTGGCACATCATGAAGGATTTTGCCGCGGCCATCACTAAACAAAAAGATTTGGTGCAGACCGCGATGTGCGCTCTGTCCATGCAACCCTACGGGAGAAGTTTCCAGCTCCTCGCTTCTTCCTGAGGCCAATGAGGTGAGAGGTATACAGGACAACATCGGCATCGAGTTCCACACTATCCGCTTCGGGGGTACGTAAAAGCATTTTCCCTCTCACCACAAGAAAAAATAGAGTAGTGCAAGTCTCGCAAACTCGGTTTTCCAAAACAGTTGGATTCCGTGGGCGGCAGTAGGTGCTTTGCCCAAATTGAACAGATAGATCGATGGCTGTTTCTACGGGTAGCTTTTGCTGCTGACCGATTGTGATAGAGCTGCCACTATTGCCTTCCGGTGCCTTTTCTTTCTCAATTTAGTCCGTGAACAACTTTCCTGTTGTTGCCAGCCTTATGCCAAAGCAAATCAACGAGTTAACGATTTCCAATGGAGCGCCTGCGTCTAAGCGGAACGAGCCACTTCTCGAGACTTCAATGTACATATATCGAGTATTCCTCCCTGCAAAGGTCGCCTCAGCCACTGCAGGTATCACAACCGCTGTAGCGCCTCATGCATTATGCGCAAAATTAGTGACTGCTTTACTGGTTGACTGAGACAGAAGCAACATTGTACGAATAACTTGGCTATGTATTTAACATCTGCAAATAGGACAAATATGCTTATACAAACTTAGATCGTCTAATTGAAGTTTAGAGCATTCTCCAGTTCAGTGCTTCATGCAGTCGAGAACAGGACGTATCGCTTCAACATTCTGCTTGCATTTTAAAGGTATTTTCGTTGTCTTTCGTACGGTGTAGTCATTTTAACATGGCGCTACTATTGTGGGTAAGACAAAAAATTCCTAAAGTCTAGTGTAATAGGTAAAGTAATTTTTTGTCCGAAAGTGTATCTATATCTATATATTTTTGTTCACATTTATATCTAAATACTTTTGTATATTGACATATACACGCGTTAAATTTCTATTTTTGTTGCTGCCAAGTGGCAGGAAAGCCGATAAGAAGAGAATCTCAAACGACCGTAACTAAAGTCTCTTAATAGTATCTGTCACTGGCATCTCGTGCTCGTCACCGAATGTCGAAACTCTCCGGTGAACCAGCTGTTGGTTGAAGAAGGCTTTCTCTGGGACTGCGTCTACGCCTCGATAGAACACGTCATATAATCGCCTGTCTGGCTGCGGTTATGTTAAGTATTTGGGCAAATTCGGGCGAGTAGCCGTAGTTCAAACTCGGTACAAAGCACGCTCACGTATCGCGTAGAACCTATGTGTGTACGTGTAAACGTTTGTGGAACTTCAACGGCTTTGTTCGAAAATGATGCACTTTTTTGTAGGCGTTTCTAAACAGCAATTTCGTGTGGCAGCATAAAACGACCAAGTACACGGCCCAAGTGCACCGCAAAAGTGTGTCATCTTTGTTTCTGCTGCATCAAATGTGCTCTCTTGAGATGGTCAAACGCAAGAAATGTGATACAATGTGATGATCCCGACTCCCGGGATCGAGTCTAGAATCGAGCACACCATACATTTTACGAGTTGACCAATCGTAGGTTGAGTCGAGGGGTGTTTTGCACTAGCAGACACCCAGACCAAGCAGCTGCCACTGAAAGTACTTGTCATGACGTTGATCTGATAAGAGTTGAATTAATTGCAAAATGCTTCCTTCATATTATTTGCGATTAGATAGATAGCTCAACTTGGACAGGTCATAAAATTAGGCTAGATGTTCAGATTATCCACTTAATACCAGCAGTGATTATAGGAAATAGACAATAGGAACCCAGAATAGGTAGAACATTGAAATAATGACATTTCAATGTTCTTATTGGCTTGACGTTTGTTCATTCGGTTGCTGTTGCACTAACTTATTACAGTTGTTTAAGGCAAGTTTTAAAAAAGCGAAGCAAAGAGGAAGAGCCTGGCTATTTTACTACTAGAAATTCTGTAGTGACCGTGGCTTGAGAGACACCTTGAGAGAAAAAAAAACACGGGGCGTTGCCACGGCCACCGGGAACAATCTCCCAGCGTGGGATTAAGGGCAAACAAGGGAATTGAGAAGGAGGTGGGGCGGGGGAGAGAAAGTCAAGAATAGGAAGTCAAAGAAAAATCATGCTTTTCTGATTCCTGCCCGAGGGTAGACGGACGAAGGGTTTTTGGTGGGTTACCAGCCCGCCTTACTGTCTAGAGTCTCACCTGCTACCTCGAGCAGATGTATTTGCCTTCATGCATCTTTCCTTCTTTAATAACGACAACATCAACACCAAAAACAACAACAACAACAACAAAACAACAACAGACAATTGGCAAGTCACGCCGGCAGTCATGCTGACTAGAACAGTGGTTGTGTGAGGTTCTTCTGTATGGAGGTTCACCGTTCAGCTGCTTCTGTTCTGCGCAGACGAGCCAGTTGCTATGGTAAACAAAAACTACCATTGTAACAATGCACGAATCGGCGCACGAACTGCTGACCGAGGAGCGACAGATGACGCCCGACATGGATTACAGATACAGATGAGCAAAGTAGCCACTGACGCGGCGACGAAAGCGTACTGTCGGCCAGATAGAGAGAAATAGAGAAAGCGAGAGAAAACAATGATGCACGTATTTATGTGTGGGAGTTATGCCTCTACGTTCATTGATTCTTACCGTGCGCAGATGCATCGAGCGATTACTATATATATATATATATATATATATATATATATATATATATATATATATATATATATATATGTATATATATATATATATGTATATATATATATATATATATATATATATATATATCTTTATAGATGTAGATATATACATATATAAAGGAGCCAGTCGTAACAGTAGCAACAGACCGTAGCACAAAATGGCGCATTTTATAAATTCATCTACCATTTTGCGTTGTGTGGTGGCGATCGACAGCCTAACTAGCTTTCGTAGACGTATGCGGTGTGTTATGTGAAGTAAATTTGTTCATTTGTCGGCGGCCGGTATTATCGGTCGCATTTTGTCCGCGAGTATCTCATAATACATTGTCGTCGCTGTTGTTGTTGTTGTTTGCAAATTCTGTTCCTCGTTTCATTTGTAGAGCTGTTATTGCTGCTGTTGTAAGTGTTGTCGCTTCTGCAGCAGTTCTAAGCGTTCCTTTCTTTATTGTTGGTATTGTTGTTGTTGTCGTTATTGTTATTATGTTTGTGGCTTCTTTGGTGGCTCTTACGTGTTACTTTTTCTTAGCAGAAAAGCTGTGGCAGCGGTTGCAGTCGTTCTTGTTGGCCGTCCGATATACAGGTAGTTCAATAAGTTCTTAGAATGAAAACCGAGAATTTTCCAAATCATGTTTTTACATTTTTCTTATTCGATATACTCCCCGAGAAGCTCAATACACTTTTCCCGCCGATATTTCAGAGCTTTCATACCTCTTGAGTAGAATTCCGCGTCGTTAGACTGAAAATAGGCATTGACAGCAGCCTTAATCTCTTCATTGCTGGAAAAACGCTTTCCACCGAGACTATTCTTCAAATGTCCGAAGAGGATATAATCAGAGGGGGCCAGGTCTGGAGAATAGGAGGGTTGTTCAATAAGTTCGAACCTCAGTTGGGCCAGTTTTGCCGATGCTTGCCGGGACTTGTGTGCAGGAGCATTGTCCTGGTGAAACAGAACAACCTTTTTTTGCAAAGCGGGCCGTTTCACGATGAGTTCTTGCTAACGGCAGTCCAACAGTCTTGCATAATATTCTCCTGTGATCGTTTTACAGCTCTCAAGGTAGTCGACCAGCATTATTCTACGTTGGTCTTAAAAAACTGTAGCCATCACCTTTCCGGTCAATGCCGTTGTCCGCACACTCCTCGGAGGTCCTTCATCAGGTGCACACCATTGGCAAGATGCTTCTTGGGTCTTGGGAGTGTAGTGATGAACCCGGCTTTCATCGACGGTCATGAATCTGCACCAAAAATCCGACAGATTGTTCGACGTCTTGGCCAAATTTCGCTGTAAAGCCAAAACAGGCGCGTCTTTTTGGCCTTGGTTGAGCAAATGCGGCAGCCATTTTGCTCTAAGCTCTTTCATCTTCAAGTTTTCGTGTAGGATTAAATGCACACTGCCTAAACTAATCCCTAATGCCTCCGCTATTTCCTTAATGTTCATTCGCTTATCTGTGCCAAGAATTTTTCGCACTTTCTCTACGTTTTCCTCATCAGTTGCCGTTTTTTGGCCTCCTGGACGTAGTTCATCCTCGGTGCTCCTGCGACCTCTTTTTAACACATTCCTCCAGTTGGAAACAGTGGCAAAACATGGCGCAGAGTCACTGTACGTCTCGTCTAACTCAATTTTTACTTGGGTCGCATTCCAACCTTTGAAATAAAAATGCTTGATAACCACTCAAAACTTTTTTTTCTCCATTTTTAAAAATCACGCCGATACGTTGCACGGGAAAAGCTATCAAACGAAATCGCAACGGCCAATTACCATAATATATTGAGTGCTAGCAGTCGAAAAGTTGCAGTTCCTATTGGCGCTGAAAGCGTGCCAAAATTCGAATTCTAAAAAGCTCATTCTAAGAACTTATTGAACTACCTGTATATATATATATAACATTTGTAGGGTCACAGGTTTAAATAATTAGCTCACTACATAAAGGCTTGTGAGGAGTATATATATATATATATATATATACATACATACATACATACATGGTTAGCGTGCCGCATCGTTGTTTCAAGCATGTTCCCCCGTTTCCGCCGTGATCGAGCATACAATGAAAGACAGAGGTCGTGGCGGGAGGAAGGGGGGAGAAGTAGGGAGAGGAGATGAGGGAGGGGAGACGGGGATACCCCCACTACAAATAGCTGTCTGGCTCCTACTAACTGCTATGGCTGGCGCTAGCACTGTGACCGTCACCACGTCAGTTGCTTCGACTTCGGCAACAGCGGAATTTGCCGTTGTTGTTGTTGTAGCTGCTGCTGCTGTGGCCAGCCGCGAGTGCCAACGCCGCAGTACCGATGCCGCCGCTTAGGTGACTGAGCACTGCGCTATAATGGTGGTTGCGTTTTTCGTGCCGCCTCATCATTACAAGCATCACCACCATCATTATCATCATCATCGTCATGATCGCCATCATCATGATCGTCATCATCGCCGACGTCATCATTAACATCGTCATCATCGTCATCATCATCATCATCTATAGTGAATTCCAACGCAGCCACGGTGACGAAACCTCGTCGTGGCGGCCGTTGTCCAGTGGGACTGCACGTCGTCGGATCACCACTCACTCATTCACTCACACACTCACTACCACTTTGTTGTGTTGGTATCCAACATCTGCTATCCGATTGTAATACAGCCAGACAATCAGACAGACAGACAGAGAGGCAAAAATACATGCAGTAAGTCGGTGGTAAGTTGGTAAATCAGTGACTCAGTCCATTTGTTTCGTTCGCTGGTTCGGTCTACCGCTGACCGCCTTTCAGAAGTCTATGGGTCGACCGGTCGGCCAATCAATCGGTATGCTCCGGTATTCTTGTTGTTGCTGTGGCTGTTGTTGTTCCTGTTGTTGTTGTTGTTGCTGCTGTTGTTGTTTTTTTTTTGTTGTTGTTGTTGGTTTTTTGTTGTTGGTGTTGTTGTTGTCGTTGTTGTTGTTGTTGTGGTTGTTGCTGCTGCTGCTGCTGCTACTGCTGTCGTTGTTGTCGTTGTTGTTGTTGTTGTTGTTGTTGTTGTTGCTGTTTTTGTTGTCTTTTGTCGTTGTTGTTGTTATTTTTTTTTGTTGTTTTTGTTGTTGCTGTTGTTGTCATGTCGTCATAGGGCCGAACTGGATTGGGCTGTAGTTGAGCAGTGCAGTCAATACCACTGGACACTCGTTTTTGCTGCTGCTGCTGTCGTCGTTGGTGTTGGTGGTGGTTATAGCGGCGGTGGTCGTGGTAAGTTAAATGCGAAGTGTTTCGTAAACTCAACCTCAATACATATCAGGGTCACTGGAACCGAACTAGTAGCGACAACTAAAACTTTTGTCAAACTCAAATTCCTCCTTTCCTCATCGTCCCCGCATCCCCTCTATCCTCCAAGCAATCACCCCCACAAAACGCCCGCCCGCCCGCCCCCCAGGTGCCACAGGGAGTGCACCACTCTCCTCCACCACCACCACGCAGTCCAATGGTGGTCTGCCGTTTTATGCTTTGTTATTCCTCTCCGGGCACCCAAGAGGAGGCGGCGGGGGCGTCACATCCGATGCCATCACAAGCGTGAGCCATCACTGCAAAAATCTGTCATCTGACGTCGTTGTCGCAGTAATAGTGCGAAGGGTAGAGCAGAGCCAAATGTCAGCGAAGTAAAACGAAAGTAATGAATAGAAATGAAGTTGTTGTACTATAGGAAAATAGTAGGAATCAAAGACGTTCTGATAGCAGCAGTACCCGCAGCAGCAGCAGCAGCAGCAGCAGCAGCAACAACAATCGGTCGGGCAGTCATCGTTCATGTCATCGTCGTTAAATAGCAACAAACACAACAAAAACAGCAACAACAACAACAATAGCAGCAGTAGCGAAGCCAACAACAGCAACAACAACAACAACAATAGCATCAACAGCAACGACAACAACAATGTCAGAATCAGCAATAGTAGCGAAACCCGCCACCGCCGCTGCTCACATTGCGCCGTCTTGGTCCTAGATCTATGCCCCGCTGCCTAACAAGGCCTAAACTGGCGAATTGAACAACAACCACGCCGCCGACAACGACGACGACGAACGCGGGACACATATATTAGACAGCGGTTGTTGTCATCAATCACCAATCAATCATCATCATCATCATCATCAGCAGCAGCATGATCACTATCGCCGCAATAATTATCACCATCCTCATCATACTCATCAATTAGCATCTGTAACTCGTTTATCTTCCTCTTCTATTTATTATCATCATCTTTTTTCCACCATCACTAGAGTTACTAACATTGACGACGACGACGACGACGACAACGGCAGCGTCAGTATCGGATGCTGCTGCTGCTGCCGCTGCAAGCCCAGCAGAAGCAGAAAAAAGACGATAACCGAGAATAATGGCTCATTCATTCATTTGATCTGTCCACCCACCCATCAACCTGTTCACTCATCCATCCATCCATCCAGCCGTCCGTCTATCCATTCATTTATGCATTCATTCGTTCATTGAGGCTCGTATTTAGCCAGCGATGCAAACATGCACGCATCATCTATCTATGTATATGTGCGATCCGTGCGTGTATCGGTCGCACCACCACCACAACTACCACCACCACCACCACCGCGACCACGACGACGACCACGACTTTGCTTTGGCCAATTTTGAATAGCCCAGTGATCCCAGTGGAATGCCATCACCGCCGCCACCAACACAGCCACCACCACCGGAAGACAATGCCGGACGACCGGAAGCGGCCAAAGAATAGTAGTCAAAGCCGGCCAAACCAGGTTGGCTGGCTACAACTGGCTTCGGCTGGCTGACAGAGAGATAGACATACAGACCACGGCAACAACGACAGCAGCAGCAGCAGAACCAACAGAATACCACCACCAATCATCGCACCACCACATCCACCCCCCTGATGCTGCTACATTGTCGTTGCGGACATATTCGTCGTCGTTGTCATCATTGCATAACGTCTCTCTCTCTAGATTTTACTCTATCTATATGTATATTCCTCTATCTATCTATCTATCTATCTATCTATCTATATATTATTTCTCTATCTATATATATCTCTCTCTCTAACTGTCTATCCAGACGCTCCCAGTCCAACACCGGCTAACCGTGACACGGCATACTGGCAACACGACCTGCCGACCCAGCACGGTGACTAACGCTGCTGGCTTTTCTTCTGCTGCTGCAACAGCAGTGCGCTCAACGCAACAATGACCAAACGACTCGAATCAAGTCGGATTGAAATTCACTGCCGTGAGGGGTCGTCTAAAGTCTAAAGTCTAGTAGGCGAATTGTAATAGCCTGCCTCTATGTTTACAACGCAACCAGTTCGCTGAACACGCCTGTCACCACGATGACAGCAAAGAGTCTACCGCCGCCACAGCAGCATGCATAGAGACACAGACAGCGAGAACAGACAAACAGCCACATATTTATTGAGAGAAGAGGGATGGCGGAAGAGGGAGGAACAACTAGCGAAAAACAAAGAAGAGAACAACGGGCCGGATGGGGCAAACAAGGTGACAGGAGGGGTGGTTGTTCTGCTCGTTGTTATTGTTTTGTTGTTGTTGTTGCTGCCGCTGTTGTTGTTGGATTTGGGGTTGTTATTGTTGTTGTTATTATTGCTGTTTTTCTCCTACTCCTCTATTCATGCTACTGCTGTGATTGATATTGTTGCCGTTGTCCGCCTTCACCTTGATAACACACGACCATACTGTAGCGACACCAACGTGACAGCTGGACGCGGTCATCCCCTTTATTATTGCTAGCTTTATTGTTTGTTGTTGTTGCTGCTGCTGTTGTTGTCGTCGTCGTCGTCCTTATTGTTGTGGTTGTTATTGTTGTTGCTGTTCCTGTTGCTGCTGGCAATGCTGTCGTTGCATCTCCTGGTGACGTTGGTGCTGCTGTTGTGGTTGTTGATGTTGTTGCGGTTGTTGTTGTTGCTAATTTTGTTGTCGCTGTTGCTTATACGTTGATCGTTGAAGTTATGCTTGCAGCAACTCGTAGCGGTTCGTGTTGTGCCGCTTCCGTAAGCGTGGCTTTTTTACGCATTCATGTCAACGGTAACGACAACGCTCTACAAACAAAATCGAATAGTAGTTATTTACCTCCCAATGATCTCTAGCCCAGACTTGATGACTCAGTGATCTCTGGGAGTTGTGTCATATCATGAGGGTGGTTGGTGGACCACTAGCAAGTGCAGATGCAGATAATAACAATTTTTTGGCTCTCGTCAAGAGTTCGTTTCTTTAGTCTAGTTTCAAACCACAAGCTCCAGCTGAATGGCAACTAATCGAGGACACCCCTGTAAAGATATAACGAACAGACAACAGTTTTCACCCGGTATTGGTAGGTAAAAACAACTTTTTATTCAGCAACATGCGGAGGCGACGAAGGAAACGATTCCTGCTCATATAAGCTACTGTCTATGATTACCTCCATATCTGGAGTACACAGCAGTAATTCTGAAGTATAAAGACACTAGAGCTCCTCTGTTTGATCGCAGAATCCAGAACGATTATCGTGGTTATGGTGCATATCATGCAGAGTAATTCCATAACAGTGCGTGTTCTAGCCCACACCACAGGGTACGTCCAAGGGCATCATTTGAGCCACCTCTATCGTCTACGGTCAACGGTAATTTACAAGCTTGTATAAGTAGTCATCACACAAGCGTTATTGTACGCCAGTGGTATCGTTAGTTACAGCACGAGCCCCAGTCGAAGGGCTGCAGGATGGGCATCGGTGGGCATTGATCTTGTTCTCTTCAATCTGAACATTGCGCCAACTGCTCCATATGGCATTGAGATCACCTGGCACCTGCTAAAGGGTTAACCCGGCCACCACCCCGTATAGTGTGAAGTCAGCATTCCCGGAACGTGAACTGAGCATGCTCGTCTCAAACCGAAAATGCCTTTATCTTCTGAAAAACACTCCGCTGTTCATAGATTCTATAGTGACTATTAAAGTTTCAATTGGTGAAATCAATTACGAAGTTTAGGAAGGGGTAAAAACGCCCTGAGTGACGCGGCTGAGACGAATCGATATGTATTTTCAGCATACAATTTAGCGTGCAATCGACTTTTACAGACCTACCAAATTGTGTATTATTAATGACAAATATTTACTCAAAGCATAGTAGTGTAACTTCCGCTCATCATGTACTATGCTAGTACTGCCGCAGTTGTCGCAGTCGTAATTGTGGGTAAATTATAGTAGATGACGCATCGCTTCAGCATTGCTCCAACTGGAAGTCCGGGGAATAATCAACAATCATCTGCCAAAAAAGAATTGCAAATGCTGCCGCGGAAACTGTTTTACGTTAATTATTTTATTACTAATTCCACCCCCAGCCTCTATCTTGACTGAGGGTCAGCCCGAAAACTTTACTTTTACCCCCAGCCTCTACGCCGGGACGTGCGGATATATACATATATATATATATATATATTTATGAGTGTGTGTACATGTCCGCATAACACTGATAACAAAGCTCATTGTGAGCGTTTTTTTCAGAGAATTATATATATTTTGGTAATTAACTTGTGGCAAATAATAAAACTACAGCAAACGGCGAAACTACAAAAATAAACTTGTGATTAAATGCCAAATGTAGTTATGATGTAGTAAAACGTTATCTAGCTGTGTGATACATTCATTTGCAATTAACGAAACGCCAGTTTTCCACGGCAAACTTGTATATTAAAAAAACGCAAACTATTCAGAGTGCAGAAGCCAACAAACAAGAAATACCGACTATAGGCAATACATTAGATTGTTCCTACGCTTGTTGTCGTGCGTGGATCGTTTTAAGGTCTTATCGGCAAGATATTCCGCTCATATTGTCCAACTGCAGCGTTCGTTGTTACAGTGTGGAAGCGTCGATCACTGACATGTTTAGGTAAAAACCCTGCCATTTAAGAAACGAAAACACAACGGCTCACTTCGTTACGCCACCTATATCACGCGTATACAAGTTTATGCAAACATGCACATTGGTACATACACACATATATGTGTGTATATATATATATATATATATATATATATATGGTTGTAAGTGTCAGACAAAGCTAAACTATGTGGAAATTAACGCGTTCCAAAAAACACAATAAATCACGCTTTATAGCTAGCCCTTTACAGTGCGTTCCTTTAGCGTTGCTATTATTAGAGCAGTTGCATTGGCAACAGTTGTGGCAGTGACAGTCCCACCACTATTATCAAATCAACAACAACGACAAAGGCAACAACAACAAAAGCAACAACAACAACAGCAGCAACAACAACAACAACAACAACGCAATAACAACAAGAGCACGAACAGCGGCAAAAAGGCTGAAGGAACGTCCGCCGCAGTTAGGGCTGACGACTCCGCATGGCACGACACCATGCGCACGGCGGACGCAAGTGTGGGCGCTAGAACGTCACGGTGAAGCGCAAATCCCGACCGACTGAATCTATCCCAGGCAGGCAGGCAGGTGGCCAGGGGCTAAGATCTAGCTTGGAGGAGGAGGCGGTGGCGGCGGCGGCGACTTTATAGCGGCAGACACCGTCAAACCAATGAAGATAGGCAGGCCAGCAGACACGATTGTTTGATTCCTCCCCCTGGAGGCAGGAGAAGGAGGGGGAAAAGGAAGTGACGCGGGAAGCGACAACGAGGAAGATGGCCAAGTGACGATGTCACATGGAGAAGCCCCGGCTTCAAGAACTAAGAGTCCCCCCCCCCCCGTGTCCCATACGAAAGGGGTATCAACTCACCCTCCTGACCGAGCGCTGCTAAGCTATAATAATAATAACAAATGCTTGTCCGTCTGGCATTGCTCGTTACACCTTGCCTTGACGTCGTCGATGTTGTTGTTGTTGTCGTTGTTATTATTTTAATCGGCCGGCCAGCATGCGTTCCGCG
Source organism: Dermanyssus gallinae (assembly GCA_003439945.1). Taxonomy (NCBI): domain Eukaryota; kingdom Metazoa; phylum Arthropoda; class Arachnida; order Mesostigmata; family Dermanyssidae; genus Dermanyssus; species Dermanyssus gallinae. The sequence goes on along the minus strand of QVRM01003563.1, from coordinate 568,266 downwards.
ACTGACCAGCGGCCCAACTACGTAACTCTCACTGTTGTTGCTGTCGTTGTTGTTGTTGATGCTGCTGCTGCTACTGTGCCGCCACAGTGTCGTTGTTTTGCCAGCAATATTGTCATTTTAGTTGCACATACGATGTCGCAGCCACCGCGCGTTTACCGACCGTTGACCATGTCGACGCTGTGTGTGTGTGTGTGTGTATAAGCACGCGTGCGTATCTTGGCAGACTTGCTTCGACACTAACGGCTTCAACCATCCCTTTTGTAAAAGCTGTAGAAATAGAAAACAAAAACAGCTGTCGTTGCTGTAACTGGTGTTGTTGTTGACACCTCCCCCCCGACCCCCCCCCCTTGCGGCTGCTACCCTAAGTTGTGTTATTTTTGTTGTTGTGGTCGTCGTCGTTTTTGAACACACAATACCAATGACGCTGAAAATAGTTACGCAATTTATGGCAAGCGGTGAACCACAGTGAATACAGACACACTAACCTTGAGGGTGGATGCCATCCTCATCATAACAACATCATGACCTAGTATTTGGCTTGATAGGGCATATCATTCAAAACAGGAGCAATCTGAGTTACATCCCGCAATGCAGTAGTTTGCTCTGTATTAGAGTACACTTCGAACAGAATAGCAGAAACAATTACATCGACGTGGACACTTGGATTCTACATATATGTATATATATATATATATATATATATATATAATACACGCCCGCTAGGCATAGTGGCTCAGCTAATTATTTGTGATATGTGTAACATATACATGATGTAGTACACGGAAAATAAATTCTACTTTATATACGCAAATTGCGGAAGTGAGGCAGCGCCGGTTCCAAACTATTATCCCTCTCAAGCTTGATTTTATGCAGTTCCAGTATAAGCATTAAAAACAAGGAAGTATATATATATATATATATATATATATATATATATTTATACATATACATATATATATATATATATATATATATATATATATATATATATATATATATATATATATATATAGCTCGAACAACTTCGAGGTTATGCAAGCAACATGTACAAGTGCAGGTAAACAATGCACTAACCACGACCTGGACGCTGAGGAAAGTGAATGTCGTCAGCCGTCAAAGCAACAACCGCAACAGTGGAGAAATGCGCTACAAAAGACGTCTCTTTGCTTTGCTCGCCTTTTTGCTTGCCGTATGTATGTCTGTCCGTCGGTCTATGCGACTAGATGTTTAATAGTAGTACTACATAATGTAACATGGCTGCTCCGACGGCTTGCTGCGTCTACTAATAATACTTTAAGAGCATATAATTAACTAACAAGTACATGCTGCCAGTACCACCATTTCAATTATGACTCGTACTACGGCTACTGCTATTCGCTGTACCAGGAATGTACGATATAACAACGGACGGCAGTACCCATCTACCACCAGCTAAGATGGTGAACGTGTCTGATTGAATCGCCTCATCCATAGGCTGCAACGTCGGCCACGACAAAACCGAGTGAGCCCGTAGCCCAAGCCAGCATGAAGAATGCTGCCCGTGACCAGCATAACGAACGACGAATGCTGGTCACGGGCATGTTGTGATGTAGAATGGTGAGCCAATATCCTTCATGCTGGCTTCAGATCCCGGAGTCGTCCCGACGAAACAGCAGCACCAGCAACAACAACAACAACAACAACAACAACAACAGCAGCAGCAGCAGCAGCAGCAACAACAGCAGCAGCAACAACAACAGCAGCCCGGTGCTCTTCGGCACGTTTCGACTACGCGATGCTTTTTGACGACTAAACTACACGCCTCACGCGTTCACGTCACGAAGTACCAAAGCCCTAACACTAGCAAGTACCATCATCAACAATGATAAACGGCTTGCCCAGCCATCGCGCCTCGATCCGTCGTCACCTGATAAATCTCCAGTAAATCTCCGCATATCCTTGCGTTCCCTCTATCCGTGACTACAGTCTTGGCTGAAAGCACTGCGATCTTCGGCTATCAGTACCGCCTTTGTGGAGGTTCTTTCTAACCTTAGACCTTTGTGTTGTTGGTCTTCTAACCGTGGTCTCTGTTTTGGATGATGTAGCTTCTACTGTGGGTGCAGACAGACACGCAACGGAACGAGGTGAAAACTACCTCAGAACATTCAGTCGCTGAAGGCTGTCGGTTTCAGCCAACCTTTCAGTCAGGGCGTTCACTGAACAATGAACACTGTCCATATATAGTTGATGTCTTAGTTATTGGCATGCATTCCATTTATTCTCTTCTTTCCACTGTTTCAGTACAGCCAAATAAAGATCGGGACAACACAGTGTTAGCAGCAAGGTAGCAAAGACAACAGGTTTGTCAAAACATAGAAGTATGGCAGTTTTCCAGACAAACAGGTTGCCAATTTCATCTGCGGAAGCAAGCGGTGTCAGATAAAGCAAGCCCTTGTCAGACTCAATCTGCAGTCTCTGAATCAGACCTGGATGTCAAATTTACCAAAACGAAGACGGTGAAGTCCAGAGGAAGAAACAAGGAGCGGCCAAAAATGGCTTATCTCTAACAGGCACGCCCCTTGTTTGTGGCAACAGGTATTGCATACATTTATCGTAAAGTGGGAGCATAAACTAACCAAATACTAACCTAAAAAAAATTGCCGAAATCGTCGTCGCCTGTTTGCTAGATAAAAATAATTACTTCCTTACCAATCGTAGCCAAACACGCACACTCAAATCAACCGTCGTAGAACATAACTCGAATGCAAGTAGCCCATTCGGAAGCCCTTAGGCCGACCGCATCGGTTTACGTGAGTACCGATGTGCGCATAGCTTTACATGGATGTGTGTTTACATGTACACGGTATGTGTACTCGCGGTATGTATGTCACAAGCATTGTTTGTGAAGCGGTAACATGTTCTGTAGAGCTGTTAATCCTTACGCACCAAAAGGTGAACAGACCAAATGAATCAGCACTGTTGAAAAATGTGACGGTATTATTATACCCTGTGCACCAAAAGGTGAACAGACCAAATTAATCAGCACTTTTAAAAAAATATGTTGAAAAATGTGGCGGTATGATTATACCCTGTGCACCAAAGTGAGCAAAGTTTCTTACAGCTTCTTATTTAACCCTGCTTTTTGTGAAGTTAAAAATGCGGCTTTGCTTCGCACTTGACAAGACTGTTGCCAGGAAAATAGTGGTTGGCTGCGACGTATTTATGACGTGGCGGACCTGACTTGCACTATCGTATATATATACATATATATATATATATGTATGTATATATATATATATATATATATATATATATATATATATATATATATATGTGTATATTAACTAGTGCAATTCTATGAATTGCAAATGTGAGTTAACGAATACTAATGAACTTATTCCAGAAACATTGTAGAGCCGCTTTTTTCTGTTACCATTCACAGGCCCAGCAACCGACGAGAAGCGGCGGGCGTGAAACTGTCGGCTCTCCGTCCCAGCAACGCGATACGGTGTTCGTGTCAGCAGAACCCAAAGCGACTAATGGGCACCCTACACCTGCACTGGAGGCATCTTCGGATTTGCCAACGACCGGGTCTAGTGAAACGACAACGTGCTAAGCAGATGATGCTACGCCAACGGAGTGGAGCGAAATATGAACCCATTAAGTCCATCTACTAACGGTGATGAAAATTGCTCAAAAGTAGTCGGAACAAGGAGCGGGTGTGCACAGATGAAAAAGGTTAAAAAAATATATACACAGAAGGGTGTGGCGGCCAAACGGTGAACTACAACACGTCTGTGCGGTGTCATAGGCCATCAGCTCGACTTCGGCACGACACACATTAGCTAAATAGACGCAGAATATAGCATATAGAGCAAGAACATATGTATCGGCTTGATATTCATTTCTGCTTAATCCTTGAGAGATAATTAGAATCAATTTTGGCATTTATCACGTTTAGGTTGGAAACCATCGATTTAAGAATGGTCGACGATGGATTTGCTTGCGCAAAACTTGCTGGATATCTGACGAAAGAATGCCTGGTCTTTTAGTCGAACGCTACCGTCAGCTGTCTTTCCGCTCATTCTTAATGTGGTTCACAGACACGTCTGGCATTTCCATACAGTAGTAACCTGTTCGACAATGTCTAAATTACTAATCGATACGGTTGGAACGAAGGCAACTTACCCAAAAAGCTGCTGCAATAACGTCAGCAAAGAGCGTTTACTTTAGTATCTGAACTTCGCCGCCTCTTAGTCGAGATGACGACGAGTATAGAATAATATTTAAGCGTAATAATAAAGAAAAGTGTCCCGATCTAAAGCAGTAATGCGGAATTAGTTCTCGTTCGTTAGGAGAATATCTTCCCATTTCTATATTTCAAGGGGGTAGGTTGTACACCACCTTATAGTAAGTAAACAGACAGGGAGCCCAAATATCCTAGAAAACTGACACCTCCCGATTAGTAATAGTCGGGTGTTCATGAGACGTATCCTGCTTTTAGTAAGAAGTATCTGAGACATCTAAATGTGCACAGATTTCACACAATATATATATAGACATACGTTTGAATCCAGCGTACCAACTTACGTACTTAGTACAACTGTTCCGGTCTACAATAAACACACCTTCCATTCGTCGTATGTAGTCTTCTTCTTTATCATAAATAGCACGAGAGCATACATATATGTTCAATAGAGTGAGCCACGTTGCGAAGCTCGCGACGTCTCTGGAAAAATGCGCCACCTGTTGCATTCAGCTCGTATATGTATCTATAATCTATAAACGACACATTGAACTACTCAACTGGCCCCTTCTTCCGTCGCTCTAACACCGTTGGATGGTGCTGCCACCTTTCTCTGTTGTTGTCGTTATTGTTGTTGTCCACCTCGCGAACGTTTTCTGCCTCCGTTGCAGTGACAAGCTACGGAGATACAGAGAGATAGAGAGAAAGAAAGCCCGAACCACCACTACAACCTCAAACTGACAACAACAACACGTCTATGGCCGAGCCTAGCTAGTGTCCGTCGACCAACGCCGCGACACTCCAGTCGGAGTCGAGCAGAAGCGGGCCCTCAATGCGGGCGCCTTCGGCGTCGATGATGCCGAGCTGGTACTTGTTGTACGCGAGACAGTCCCGGTAGTAGAGCACGCGCAGGACGTTCTTGACGACGTCGATCGCCTCCTGCTTCGTCAGCTTGCCCTGCTTCTGGTCGTAGGCGTCGCGCAGCAGCCCGAGTCCGAGGTAGCTGCCGAAGCCGGTCGCGTACAGGTGCGTCTCGAACGCCGCGCCCAGCTTGTCGACGGTGCCGAGGTACGGCTTGCCGTCCTGCATCCCGCCGACGATGATGTTCGTCCACAGCGGGTCGAAGTTGCTTCGGCGGTTGTACAGCACCCGCGTCAGCCACGAGTAGAGCGACTTCGGCTTGAGCTTGAAGCCGTCGTGGTAGCGGTCCTCGTCGATCACCTTGGCGTCGATCACCTTCTCGAGGTACTGGAAGTCGGCGATGTCGCCGCTCACCGCCATCATCGTGCACTCGTTGATCTTCTTCAGTCGGGGACAGTTCTCGTAGCGGAGCATCTTGCCGTACGATGCGGCGATGTCGCCGGCCAGCACGACGCCATCGGCATAGCACAGGCCCACAACTGACGCGCCCGTAACGACCGGGTACTCCGAGCGCGTTAAGGGGCCACCGGCGCCCGCCAGGGGCCGAGGGATCCCGGCTAACACCGGGTTCGAACCTGAGTTGACGCGGTGGTGCTCCATCGGACCCTCCATGGCGGCCA